>SSNP01000017.1:46132-69065 GCA_006937955.1 Pachypanchax playfairii
GCCTTAATCTAAAGGCACATATTGTTCAGCGCTCACTTAGAAGTGTTTATAGTTACCTTTAGACACGTTTAAAAGTGTAGACGCTATCAGAAACTTTTTCCGATAACCCGGAAGTAACGTCCGTAATAAAAATAACTTTTTTGGAAGAAGCTACACAAAATCTATGAAGTGGGTTTAGAAGAGTATATTATATTGTGACTCACCATTGAGTTTTAGCAATTATTATGCGGGTTTGTCACAGTTCTGAGCGGAGTTTACAGTTCTTCTGCTTCGAGTCCCAGCCACGGTGCAGAGCAATGGTGACAGGAAGTGGCTAGGGCGCAGCCATTTTTATTGTAGCGCCACTTGTGGCAAGGCTCGTCATTGCGGCGGGAAACAGTGGCAGACTCCGGGATCATTGGGAGACATGGGTTACACTTGGTTAATGCGACCAGTAAAAACCCAAACATAAAGGTAATCACCTGCAGAAGGTCCATATTGGGGATAACGTGAGTCAGCTCGAGCACACGATGGGGCGGGAAAGACGTGCAGAAAGGACGGAGTTTGTTTTGTTTGATTATTTGATACATTTTGAAAATTTTCATTTACATTTTGGCCATGAAATCCACACTGAATCTACCCTTCTGACGGGATCAGTTTAATCCTGATTTTTTGGATCAAAGTGATCCAAATCCTACAAAAAAGTTCGGAAAAACTCAAACTAAAGGTTTGATCCAAATCAAAACCAAGATTGGATTAGGTGATCTATTATTATGCAATCCGTTTTTTCTTTTGAAAAAAAAAATACTAAATCCTAGTGGATTACTTTTGAAAAACTGGGCCCTGAATCTTTCAAAGTTCATGAAGCTGATTTCAAAACCCTCAATTAATTTTTTATCATCCTCAAAGATAATGGCGTTGCAAGCTTTTCAAAAGTGTGGGGAATGGGTGTGGTTTATTTGTTAGCAATAAAAAGAATGAATACAATGACGGAAGGGTACAGAAGGTATAACATACAAGATATAAAAAGCTTCCAATTTAAATGAGTGATTCTAGAAAAGTAAATTAACAAACTCAGAACATAAAATAAAACAAAATCCTGTTCTCAAAATAAATAACAGTCAACTTGCTAAAGAATCTGAAATACTTTGTAAATTTCAGGGGAGAATTATTTGTTACAAACTCCAGATATACAAAACATGAACACACACACACACACACACACACACACACACACACAAGTGTGTTTTGGTATCCTTATGGGGACCGTCCATTGACTTCCATTGATTTTAGTAACTAGATTTATACCTAACCCAAACCCTTTTACTAACCTTAACCATTACTGATCTATAACTAACCCTAAGACTAACTAAAACTCTATTCACACCATACCTATAAACCTAACCCCTAACCCTAAAAAGAGGAGTCCTCCTCATGGGGACCAGGCTTCGGTCCCCACAAGAACCCTCGGACCCCAGAAAGATAGTAAAAGTCAGGAAACGGGTCCCCAGGAGGTATTAATTTTAACAAACGTGTTAAAAAGCAGCAGCATCTCAGCTGGAGGTGACAGTTCCTGCACAATGAGACAAGATTCAGTTACAAACCAGTCAGACAAGTTTCCCTGTCTGTCTCTCTCTCTCTCTGTATGTCCCTCTGTCTGTCCCTCTCTCTCTCTAACACACACACACTCAGGTGTCAGCATATTGAATCTGTCCTGCAGGTGTCTCTGCAGCTTCACCCTCTAGCTGTTTCCTGTGTTGCATCCTGTCAGATGTGACATCACAGCTTTCAGCTGACCTCCTCACATCCTGCTCCAACATCATCCAAAGAAAAAGTTTTATTTATTCTTCATCTGGTTGGATAATAAGTGTATTAATACAGAACATAGCCTATATGTAGTGAAATAAATAACCACAGCCATTAAATTAATATTTAATGATAAATTAGAATAAAACTGAGTAAATATGTGTAATAATATTAACACAACAGTTTTGTTTCTCCTCTGAGGAAAAAAAAAAAGGAAACGTGTTTTTCTGCTTCCTGCGCCAACGCTGCAGGAAACTGATCTTTGTAAAAGGCTTTTATTTTGTAGAAACACAAGCAGCCTCTGAAATCTGACTGAAGTTTATGTAGCAGCAAATAAAACCTCAGAATGCTGACTCTGAACAACTTCTCATTTTCAGGACTTGAGATTAAATAAAACATTTTTTGTTAAAATCTCTGAGATAAAAGAAGAACTCTGAAAACACATTTATCAAACTGATACCCTGCTCATCCAGAACACGACTGGATTCCAACAACAAAATCTGGATTAGACAGGAAACAGACACTCAGGAACCAAACGTTTAACCCTCAACGTGTATGTTGATTTCAAGGCCATGATGCGTTTAAGGAAAGAAACAACTTCATGTTGTAAATTAACAAGACAAACTGACAGAACTGCTTTAATTTTTCTAAAAGTAACATTTTCTGATCAATTTAAAAACAAAGAAACAAAAATCAGACTTATGTTTGATTAAAGTGACCTGTTTGTAAAATGTCCTTCAGAACCATCTACTGAGATTTGAATAGAACTTTTGCTTCTGTAGACACATTAATTTGGCCTCCAACAAGAAGGTAAAGAACCTGGGTGTTATCTTTGACCAGGACATGTCCTTTAGTTCTCATATAAAGCATGTTACCATGACGACCTACTTCCACCTGCGTAATGTTGATAAAATTAGGAGCATTTTGAATCAAAGAGATGCAGAAACTTTAGTTCATGTATTTATTACTTCTAGACTTGATTACTGTAATTCATTATTATCAGGATGTTCTAATAGTTCTGTTAAAGGCCTCCAGCTGATCCAAAATACTGCTGCCAGAGTTCTGATGAGAGTTAGAAGGAGAGACCATATTTCTCCTGTTTTAGCATCACTTCATTGGCTCCCTGTAAGATCTAGAATAAAGTTTAAGGTTCTACTTTTGACGTATAAGGCCTTGAACGACCAAGCTCCAGCTTATATTAAGGATCTTATTGTTCCATATGTTCCTAACAGAACACTTCGCTCTCAGACTGCAGGTCTGCTTGTAGTTCCTAGAGGTTCTAAAAGTAGAATGGGAGGAAGAGCTTTTAGTTATCAGGCTCCTCTCCTGTGGAACCAGCTTCCACTTTTTATCCATCAGACAGAAATTTCCTTTTTGATCAATCCAATAAATGATTAAATAGTAAATGACGTGTATAGACACATTTCTTAAGTCAGGTGACTCCCTAAGTTCTTCACACTACAGTTCATTATTCACATTCACATGTTTGGTGGTGACAAACTACACAAACATTGTAGCCACACCTGTCCTAGAACACACACTGGCAGAGGCGAGGCTGTCAGGCACTACCACCAAACAGGCACCGGACCCTCCGACCACCACCAGACAGGTGGGATGGGTGAAGTGTCTTGCTCAAGGACACAACAGCAAAGCAAAGTTTTCCAGATGAAGCGGTGACCCTCCAGTTACCAGATGACCCGCTCTAGCTCCCGAGCTGCTGCCAACCTCTCTGCTGACTATTGTTTTTATTCTACATAGTTTTGTTTCTAATGTTTCTGTCTCGACTTGTCGGAGGTCAAATTTATGCATCACAACACTGTTTATGTTTTTAGGTGCTTCTCCGTAAAAGAAAAAAAACAAGAAGAATTCATTATTTTGGGAAAAAGAACATGTGTCCCAGTGCCCCCTGACGTCTTACCTTTGCAGTGGACAGAGCTGCAGGTTCAGGCAGTGCTGCAGGACTTTCTGGTCCCCCATGCAGAGTCTCCAGGTCTAGGTTCAGATCCTGGATGGACTCATAGATGTGAGAGTCTTCATCCCTTCGTGACTTCTCCTCCTTGCTGCTTTCTGTGCTCATCACCTCTTCAGCCATTACCTCCTCCTGCTTCTCTTGATTGTCATGGTGACCACCAGATGGTGAAGACTTGTTGTGGAGATTGTTGTGTGGCGGAACCACCGGCATCTCCACAGGAATAGGCTGGTTCTGGGGCCAGTTTGTGGTCCTGGGGTCTGCGGGACTGAAACTGGGAACTTGAGATTTCCCTGAATCCTTCTGGTCCTCCAGCTGAGTAGACTTTTTACTGTTGGTCCTGTTTGTAGTCCCACTTGAAGAGTTGCTTCCAGTTTCAGCAAACCCAGCAGGAATGTTGTTGTGGAGCCTTGAAGATGATCCCACATGAATCAGGTCTGGCAAGTCCATTGGTACGCCAAAGGTGGACATCCGGTTTTCGTTCTTGTGGTGCCGAGTCGATGCATCAGGTCTGGGGCGGATCAACACTTCATCGCTTTGTTTGACTCTGGTCCCACTTAGCTCCTCCAGAGGCTTTGGAACTGGGACTGGTACAGGGACAGGGACAGCAGCCACCACAGGAGGCAACATGGGTTCAGGATTGTGCAAGTCAGTGAAGTCCAGTGGAGACGGGAAGTTGACTGGCAGCTCTTTGACGTACTTGGCTGGGATATAAAAGGGTTTGGAGCTGTTGTCGTTCCGGACCTGCCACCAATGGTCGTTGGTCTTGGCTAGCAGGACATAGCGCTCGTTAGGTTTGATGGAGACCGGCACCCCATCTCGACCCTCGTACTCATACTCAAACTCCACCAGCACCAGGCCCAGACCTAAAAGTTCAGATGTTATAAAAGAGATGGACTAGTCATTAGAGGGTAAAATGGTAAATGGCGTGTACTTGTATAGCGCTTTACTCAAGTCCTACGACCCCCAAAGCGCTTCACACTACAGTTTTTTTGTCACCCATTCACACTCACACGTTTGGTGATAATGAACTACACACATGTAGCCACAGCTGTCCTGGGACACACACTGACAGAGGTGAGGCTTCCAGACACTGGTGCCGCCGGACCCGCCGGCCACCACCAAACAGGCAAGGTGGGTTAAGTGTCTTGCACAAGGACACAACGGCCAGGCAATCTTTTTCTCTGGGCGGAGCAGGGATTCGAGCCAGTGACCTTCTGGTTATCGGAAGACCCACTCTACCACCTGAGCCATGGCCGCCCCGCCTTTAATGTTTATTACTTTATTAAATATTCTTTGCGTTTTTGTTTTGTAACTTTTTTTTTTTTGGTTGACTCCCCGGGTGACTCAGATAGTGGATCAGAACCCAGTCAGTGGGGTTTTGGGGGTTCAGAATGTTGCCCCAGAAGGTCTCCCAATAAGTAGATGACCAACTTCCCAAACAGGCACCCTTAAAGTTTTGTTCTGCAAAAATTCTGAAAAGTTCTAAGGTTGTTCAGTTGGGTCACAGTCTGCTGCAAGGAACAAAAATTCAACCCAGCTGTTTAGCTAGAAACTGTGATGGTTTAATGAGATCTGAATAAATCTGGATCTGGATCCTATTATTAAACAAAAAAACCAGACTGACTCCTTTGAGGTCCAATTTGTTTCTGAGTCTACAACTCAAACACCATCACTCACCTCTGTTTTCCATGGAGGAAGTCAACTCCATTTTAATCGCCTTGTGCTCTATGGGCCCTGCCCCCTCAGGTAGATGACACTGAAGGTTAGGAGTCAAAGGTCACCTCTGATCCTCAGCCATCTTAAAAGAAAAAAAAAGGTTGTAATGGTCAAAAACAGCAATAACACCAAAAGTCCAGATAAAGTGGATTTTTTGTTTTTCTCATTTCAGCAGGTCAGAAAAACAAACGTTCTGAAAACAGAAGAGACAAACTTCTTTTCTAGCATATTCCTCAAACAACAACAGTTGCTACTCATAGAAACTATCAGGAATGACAGGTATGAGTTCTTCTGCTGCTTCGTCACGTCAGAACATGTCTGAAAACCATCAACACGGCATGATTTCAGAAGCACACAACTCTTTTTTTTTTAACCTTTGAAGCTGATAATTCACCAGGACCTGGTTTAACATTTCAACTGTAAGTATCATTTTAATTTTAATTAATTCATTCAATTTAATTTAATGTTTAATTTCATTTGCAGATCCCAGAGGCCAGTAGTCTGTGGTTAGATGCTCCACCAACTTGTTTGAAATCTTATGAGTGGGTGGACTGTAAAAGGAGTTGCATAAAATTAAGTCTGAAAGAAAGGAAACAAAACAGGTTTGTTAGTCTCACTTACTTGGAAAATAAACAAGTCAGTTCATTAAATTCTAAAAGAAACATTGATGGTGTCAAATGTTTCACAGGTCATGAAGAACAGAATAGATCCTGGACTGAAGTCCAGCTGTTCCAGTATTTGATGGAAACTAGCTGCACACATTGGACACATTCGGTTTTCAGATATGGTCTGGGTCTTTGGATGGATAATAAAAGGAACTGCTGACTTTGGCCCATATGTTGCAAGAACTACAGAGGTTCATAGAGTTTTCCTGCCCACCAGCCTCTGAGCCAGTCACAATGTATCACAGAACAATAGCAGGAGGCTGATCACAGTCCAGCTCTATTTACAGAGGGATATCCTGCTCTTCCTTTGGCCTTATGCCCCGCCTACACTGCCCTTTTGACTCCACCCCTTCATGAAATCACACACTAGTGTATGTGTGCTTCCTGTCTTTGTAGATGAACAATAGTGAGACTTGTGTTAAAGTATTCAGATTATAAACAAACTGAATGTCTACTATAAATTCAGCAATACAGTGAACATGCTTTTCTGCTAAATAGAGAGTGATCCTGAAATGTGATAGAGAGATCCATACTGGATCGTGAAGATATTCAATATGCCTTATCTCAGAACATTATGTCACACTGCCATGAAGTAACAGTAACAATACATAACGGTATGAAGCTCTCACGCATCACTGTGGGCTATATATGGATATATAGCTATATAAATGTTTTGGCTGGTCGTCTTTGTTTGTACAAAGAATTAAACATCTTCATCTACAAAGCCATAATAGGACTGATTCCTTCAAATCTCCAAACCTGCAGGAAACTAGATTTCTGGAAATTTTAACCTCCAGCCTTATGCTTTTAATTTACTTTGAGTCCCAAAATATGAACCAAACTGGGAGAAAATCTACAGATTCTATGTCATTGAATAAACTCCAGATCCAACTATGTTTCAATGCACTGCTCTCACTGAATTTTTTTAAAAAGAATGATGGGGCTTATGACAGAATCATCAAATTTCATGACACATCCTCACCACAGCAGCTGGTTTGACAGAAAGATCTTGTTGACCTGCAGCTGCAGCTCATTTCAAACTCCAACCCACTGAGTCAGAACATCATCAAGTCTTTTATTTCTGTGTGAGTGATGTCATCATTCTCTGGGTCTGATTTAGGGAAATACATTAATGAAGCAGTGTTGCTACAACCAGCTGATATACAGAGTTTCACCATTTTATCAATGTAAACACCAGCTGACTAATGCTTTTAATGTAAGATGGAAACAAAGAGCTGTTTCCTGTTTCATCACTTCCTGTTTCACACTGAAACTCATAAAAACATTCATACCTGCCTGATAAGAGTTAAACACACAAACCTGCACGAGGGTCATCAGCATCTGTTCTTTTTAAGGAAACTGTGTAAATTTCAAATTGAGAAAACACTGCTGAATGTTTTATTGTGCCTTTTCTCTAGCAGCTTGGTATGGGAACTTAACTCTAAAGAGCCAGAACTCTATCAATCAGATTGTGAAATGGTCCAGTAGGTTGATTGAGGATTCACTATTGAACCCAGTCTCGCTGTATACTAGGCAGGTGCAATGTATGGGTAACTCAATCCTGAATGACTGGCTTCATCCGCTGTATCATGAGTTCAAGTATTTGCTGTCCAAGAGATGGCTTAGAGTACAGCAGTGTACGACAAAGAGATATAAAAACAGCTTTGTCCCAGCAATGATTAACTCTATAAATAGTACTAAGACAGAGTAAATTGTTCTTAATGTGGTTTTTCGTGTCCTGTTTTGTTTGTATGGTGTATTGTATCGTTATATGTTAGAAAAAAAGCTTAAACTTTACCCATGGGTATAAATAAAGGAACTTCAATTTTTAATTCAATAAAGTTATGTTTCTAAATGTTTTATTGAGACCTGAGTGAATCAGAGACACAATAGCTCATGTAAAAAGTTCTATCTCTAAGTTCAACACATGACTAGCTCCTGGTTTCTATCTGTCCAACTTGCTGCTTAGGTTTAATCCGCTGTCATCAGCCTGGTGACTTGATTGATTAGTTTAGAATACTTTAACTAGAAGGTTGTTAGATCAAACATTAGGTGGTTGGTTAGTTTTAGGATGTAGTGAGGATGTACTGCTCACACCATCCATCTGTTCTTTCATTCAGTGTTAATGCTTTTAGAAGCAAATAACACATTTGAGAAACATGCGTTTGAGGAATGAACTGCTGGAACGTGACGTGTGTCACACACAGTGTTGGGAACGTTACTGAATTAGTAACTGACTGCATTACTAAAAATAGTTTCACAAGTGAGTGGAAATCAGTAAAACAGACAAGTCGTTGTAAATAACTTCTACATTTACTGCAATTAAACAAAGTCCTGCATTTCAAATAATATCTTTAACATATAAACTTCCTACAGATTGCTCCAGACTCGCCATTTCTGCTGCTTCACCAAATCTGTTAGCAGTTTATGAGGGGGTACGCACTTTCTGATGGGTCGGATTGGCTTCCATGAAACATGTGACTCTTCCTTAGCCAATCATAATCGCTTTCCGGAATAGTGCTACAACTGGTGGCAGCTTGTTTGAGTAACTCTGACATTGCTAGCATTTTTTGTTCTTTTTGAGTTTTTTCTTGCTGGGTTTTTTTCTTCTGAAATATTATTTCTGATATACTTTTTTTATTCTGATTTGGGTGTTGTGCTGATTGAGAGGGGTTTTTTGCATAATGCTTACCCTTTTGTCACTTATGATGCGTTACCATGGCAACGAGAGACTTGTTTACAGGAAAGAGCAGTTGATGGACATTTCTAAGGCTTAAATAATTTTCAAATTGAAACCCCTGATCCCCAATGAGCTAAAAAGAAGAAGACGTGGATGTAGGGCAGGAGCAAAGCGAAGAGAGAGAAAGAGGATGTTTAAACCTTCACTTCCATCAGTCATATTGACAAATGTGAGATCTCTTACTAACAAAATAGATGAACTTGAAACTCTGTTGAAGACCCAGCCAGAGTATCATGAATGCAGCATTATGTGTTATACTGAGACATGGCTAAAGGAACATATCCTGGACTCCAGTGTGTCTCTACCTGGCTTTTAAACAATACGAGCAGACAGAGATTTAAAGACAAGCAGCAAAAGAAAAGGAGGTGGGATCGCTATATTATTTAACAAAAAATTGTGTCCTCTTGGACATGCTGTTGTGAAATGTCGTCTCTGCAGTCCAGATATTGAACTATTGGCTGTCGGTTTTCGTCCATATTACCTAACAAGGGAGTTCACCAGTGTTATTATAGTAGCAGTTTACATTCCACCATCAGCTAATGCCAAATCTGCATGTGACACCATTGGCTCAACTGTTGCTAAGCTACAAACACAGCACCCAAATGCATTTGTGGAAATATGGAGACTTTAATCATGCCTCTCTCTCTCCTACACTGCCAACATTTCAACAGTTTGTCAGCTGCTCCACCAGAGAAAACAAAACACTTGACTTGTTCAATGCAAATATCAGGGATGCATACAAGCCCTTTACACGGCCTGCTCTTGGCAAGGCAGACCATAATCTTGTTTTCTCTGCTCAGTATACAAACCTGTTGTCCAGAGGCAACCTGTGCTCAAAATAACTGTGAGGGGGTGGTCACAGGAAGCTGAAGAAATTCTTCAAGGATGTTTTAAGGCTACATACTGGAATGCACTCTGTGAGCCACATGGAGAGAACATCAATGCTATGACTGAGTGTGTGACGGACTATTTAAACTTCTGTGTGGACAACATCTTTCCCATCAGAACAGTGAAGTGCTTCCCCAATAACAAACCCTGGATCACCAGAGGCCTGAAAGAACTGCTGAACAAGAAAAAAAAAAAGCTTTCAGGGAGGGAGACAGGGTTGCATTCAAAAGTGTACAAAAAGAACTTAAAATCAAGATTAAAGCAACAAGGAGGTGTACTGGAAAAAACTGGAGAACAAGCTCCAGCAAAACAATATAAGAGATGTGTGGTCAGGGATGAAGAAGATCGCAGGCTTTAAGCAGATGGAGGATCACTTAGATGGAAGTCTTGATAGAGCCAATGAACTGAGCATGTTCTTCAACAGGTTCAGTTTGGAGACAAGCCCAACATCTTCCTCTCCTGCTGCAAGCCAAACAGACCTCCCACCATCCCTTTATCCACAGCTTACCTGTCACACCTCAACTGTCTCACCTTCTACCTCAGTCATGAATGCTGTTTCTGGTGCTTTTCCATCATATCCAACATCAGAAGAAGCTAGTGTCCCCATTGCCTCCACCTCCCGCCTGTCTGTATCTAGCAGTCAGGTGAAGAAGCAGCTGGAGAGACTGAACAGGAACAAGGCAGCTGGTCCAGATGGTGTAAGCCCCAGAGTCCTTAAGGCTTGTGCAGATCAGCTATGTGGGATTCTGCAGCCTATCTTCAACCTCAGCCTCACCCAGGAGAAGGTTCCAGTCTATGGAAAACATCCTGCCTTGTTCCAGTACCAAAAACATCTCACCCATTGGCCACTAAAGACTACAAGCCTGTTGCCCTGACATCCCATATCATGAAAGTCTTGGAGAGACTCATATTGGTCCACCTAAATGGGCAAACAAGCACGTTTCAAGACACACTGCAGTTTGTTTATCACCGTGGGGTTGGAGTACAAGACGCCATCATACACCTACATCAGCAAACCCACTGTCATCTGGACAAAGCAGACAGCACTGTGAGGATCATGTTTTTTGATTTCTCCAGTGCCTTTAACACAATTCAGCCTGCCCTATTGTGTCAAAAACTCCAGAAGACACAGGTGGAGGCTTCCACAACCACCTGGATTAAGGACTACCTCACAAAGAGACCACAGTATGTGAAACTGAAGAGTTGTACATCTGACAAGTGATCAGCAGCATAGGAGCACCACTGGGGACTGTACTCTCCTTTTCAACTCTGTACACTTTCAGTACAGGTCAGAGTCCTGCCATCTACAAAAATACTCTGATGACTCTGCAGTTGTGGGTTGGATCAGAGATGGACAAGAGTCTTTGTACAGAGAACTGGTGGACCACTTTGTGTCCTGGTGTTCGAACAATCATCTCATCTTGAATGTGAACAAAACAAAGGAGATGATTGTGGATTTTAGGAAGAGCAGCAACAAGCCAAAACCCAATTCCATCATGGGAGAAGAAGTGGAGGTGGTGGAGGAGTATAAATACCGGAAGTTCACTCGGACAACAGACTGAACTGGAGACACAACTGTGATGCTGTTTTTAGGAAGGGACAGAACAGACTGGACTTCTTCAGGAAGCTTAGATCCTTCAATGTTTGCAGCAAAATGTTGAAGATCTTTTACAAGTCTGTTGTGTGATCACACCTGCAGTCACCTGTTGGGGGCGGCGCATAAGAGCAAGTGACATGAAGAACAGGTTGATAAGGAGGGCTGGTTCTGTTCTGGGGACTGATCTGGAGTCTTATGAGTTGATTGTCCAAAGGAGGATGGTTCGGAAAATGAAAATCATCATTGAGAACCCTCATCATCCTCTTCATAATACAGTAACTCAACAACAGAGTATCTTCAGTCAAAGGCTTCTTCAGATCCGCTGCAGCACAGACCGCTACAGCAGATCCTTCCCGTCCACAGCTAGGACCCTCTACAGGAGATCCTTCCCGTCCACAGCTAGGACCCTCTACAGCAGATCCTTCCCGTCCACAGCTAGGACCCTCTACAGGAGATCCTTCCCGTCCACAGCTAGGACCCTCTACAGGAGATCCTTCCCGTCCACAGCTAGAACCCTCTACAGGAGATCCTTCCCATCCACAGCTAGAACCTTCTACAGGAGATCCGTCCCGTCCACAGATAGAACCCTCTACTGGAGATCCTTCCCGTCCACAGATAGAACCCTCTACAGGAGATCCTTCCTGTCCACAGCTAGAACCCTCTACAGGAGATCCTTCCCGTCCACAGCTAGAACCCTCTACAGGAGATCCTTCCCATCCACAGCTAGAACCTTCTACAGGAGATCCTTCCCGTCCACAGCTAGAACCCTCTACAGGAGATCCTTCCCATCCATAGATAGAACCATCTACAGGAGATCCGTCCCGTCCACAGCTAGAACCCTCTACAGGAGATCCTTCCCGTCCACAGCTAGGACCCTCTACAGGAGATCCTTCCCGTCCACAGCTAGGACCCTCTACAGGAGATCCTTCCCGTCCACAGCTAGGACCCTCTACAGGAGATCCTTCCCGTCCACAGCTAGGACCCACTACAGGAGATCCTTCCCGTCCACAGCTAGGACCCTCTACAGGAGATCCTTCCCGTCCACAGCTAGGACCCTCTACAGGAGATGTTTCCCGTCCACAGCTAGAACCCTCTACAGGAGATCCTTCCTGTCCACAGCTAGAACCCTCTACAGGAGATCCTTCCTGTCCACAGCTAGAACCCTCTACAGGAGATCCTTCCCGTCCACAGCTAGGACCCTCTACAGGAGATGTTTCCCGTCCACAGCTAGAACCCTCTACAGGAGATGTTTCCCGTCCACAGCTAGAACCCTCTACAGGAGATGTTTCCCGTCCACAGCTAGGACCCTCTACAGGAGATGTTTCCCGTCCACAGCTAGAACCCACTACAGGAGATCCTTCCCGTCCACAGCTAGGACCCTCTACAGGAGATCCTTCCCGTCCACAGCTAGGACCCTCTACAGGAGATGTTTCCCGTCCACAGCTAGAACCCTCTACAGGAGATCCTTCCTGTCCACAGCTAGAACCCTCTACAGGAGATCCTTCCTGTCCACAGCTAGAACCCTCTACAGGAGATCCTTCCCGTCCACAGCTAGGACCCTCTACAGGAGATGTTTCCCGTCCACAGCTAGGACCCTCTACAGGAGATGTTTCCCGTCCACAGCTAGAACCCTCTACAGGAGATGTTTCCCGTCCACAGCTAGGACCCACTACAGGAGATCCTTCCCGTCCACACTAGAAAGCTCTACAGGAGATCCTTCCCGTCCACAGCTAGGACCCTCTACAGGAGATGTTTCCCGTCCACAGCTAGAACCCACTACAGGAGATCCTTCCCGTCCACAGCTAGAACCCTCTACACGAGATCCTTCCCGTCCACAGCTAGAACCCTCTACAGGAGATGTTTCCCGTCCACAGCTAGAACCCACTACAGGAGATCCTTCCCGTCCACAGCTAGGACCCTCTACAGGAGATCCTTCCCGTCCACAGCTAGAACCCTCTACAGGAGATCCTTCCCGTCCACAGCTAGAACCCTCTACAGGAGATCCTTCCCATCCACAGCTAGAACCTTCTACAGGAGATCCTTCCCGTCCACAGCTAGAACCCTCTACAGGAGATCCTTCCCATCCACAGCTAGAACCTTCTACAGGAGATCCTTCCCGTCCACAGATAGAACCCTCTACTGGAGATCCTTCCCGTCCACAGATAGAACCCTCTACAATGGTTCCCTGAAGAAGAACTGAGCTACAACAACACTTAATTTCCCTTCAGGGATTAATAAAGTATTTTTGATTTGATCTTGTAACCCACTGAGCCTCAACACAACTGTATGTGTGTCTCTGTGTGGGTGTGTGTTTGGGTGCGTGTGTGGGTGTGTGTCTGAGTGTGTGCATGTGTGTCTTTGTGTGTAAGTGTCTGTGTGTGTGCACATCTGTGCGTGCGTGTCTGAGTGAGTGTGTGTGTGTGTGTGTGAACCAACCAGAGCAGAAACTTAAAGAAGAAAACTTCTTTAAGTAAGACGGCTTGAACAACATGCAGAGATCCACCCTGGCAGTGTCATGTTGCATCACAAACCCAGGAACCAATCAAAACTGAATACATTTGAAGGTAGTTTAACCTTTGCCCTGTAAGCAAATGTGGGTGTGGTCACATTCAACAGCAAACACAGAAATAGCTGCGTTCAGGTCATAAATCTGTCAGCTGAGTCTGCCTTCACAACCATGGAGAACAAACCAATATTTACTGGAATGTACTTAAACTCTGAACAAAGGAAACATAGCATTGAACATGTTAACACCACAACATGTTAACAACACCAGACTGATCATGTTAACAACACCAAAATAGACAGATGCAACAGAGAGAACCTGGTCATTTTTCAAAATAAAACATTGTTCAGACTCAGGGGATTCAGGGTTGACAGAGAAAAAGCGAGAGAGTTTTTACTCTTTATAACTTTCTTTTTAAACACTTTGATGGTTGAAGCTCTTATTTATATCTGGTGTTTTTTTCTCTCTTTCACTACAGCCCAGCCAGAAGAGATCCATGTCGTTATATCATGTGGTGTCTGATACTCCTCAGGATTCTCTCTTTCATTGTACTCTTGTTCATGACTTACATCATGGCTGTAAACACCTAAAAGAAAAAAGAAAACCCAATGGCCTATATGCACGCACCACTTCCGCATTCAACGGAAGACTGCAGTCCTACTTCCGGTTGTCGGAGTAATCGACGAAGCTGAGTGAAATGGCTGAGGTTACATTTATTTAATTGTGAAATGCGTAAATCATTATATAAGGACAAAAAGACTGTCTATAAAACATGAAATCACTTTATAGGAGATCTTCAGAGACCTCATCCAGCAGCTGTAATGTAAACAATCTAGAGACAACCATTTCTACCAAACTGAAAACATTCCTCCGTTTAACAGTGAATGGAAAACAAATATATAAATAAAGCACTACATGTTTACATATACCTGTCTCCCACATCCATGTAACGCTATGTTTTAGTATTCTATTACTCTTCACTTACTGTAAAAAGCTACCCGAGCTAATGCTAACGGGTTAGCAAGGCTAATTTCTGTAAAAAAAATAAATAAATAATTACCTTGTATAAAACCTGATGTCATCATCAGAAGAAGCAAACCTCTCCAAACCAAACTTTCAGCTGACTGCCATCTCCTCCACCTGCCTCCGGAGCTTTGAGAGCTTAGACCGGAGTTCTTCTGTCTCATCCAGGACCAGGTCCACTGCTGCTGGCTCCGTGGTGTAGCAGCAGTCAACTGGCTCCTCCTCATCAGGGAGAGGAAGGGTGTTTGCTCGCTCTGTCCAGTCCCAAACACCAGGACTCGTGGCAGGCAGAGAGTAGCTGTTCCACTCAAACAGGACCGGTCTTCAGAAGTCTGCGTCCACCTGATGTAGCAGGCTCGATCAGATCAGCAGATGAAAAATGACGACTTGTATGGACTGTGATCTTTAAGCAGTCTCGTCGGATTTTAACTAACCACTTTTTCTGTAACTCACCATCTTTCGTGACAGTGTGAAAACTTGAAAAAAAACAAAAAAAAACCTTGAAGACGCTGTGCATTTTGGTAGCTAGCTGTGCTGTCTTCTCTCTTTGGAAAGGAAAACTTAGTCTTCTTGGATGTCATCCTGTACACACGCGCGTATACAATTTAAAGTTAAACAAAATGAAAAACAAGATAACTGAAGTAGTTGGAACAATTGTCAAACTCAAAGGGACAACACAGGCTAGCTTTCAGCAAGACCGGAAAAAGGTGTGCGATCTGAAATTCTTCCGGAAATACGTCACGTGGCTCCGTGCATAGAGCCATAGACGTTATAAATACAGATGTCTATGCGATAGCTCTCACGTTGAAAGAAAGAAAGCAAGAGAGAAAGAAAGATTGTAAAAATTAGAGAAAAGATATTATTAAATATGTAAAGAAAACACAAAGTATCTGCTTCAACACCTGCAGTGACACAAGAACAGAGAACACGGCAGACATGCTAAAAAAAACGGCAATTTAACATAAACACACACCTAAATGATGATAAACCTCGTCAAACACTGTGCTTTAGTGATGTCACAGCCAGAATTAGTATATGCAAACACCCGAGTGCACACCTGAGTGCAATGATGCGCTTATCTTTGCGGAATTTCATCATTAAATATTTTAACAATGATTTGCAAGAAAACCCAGCTCCATCCCACAGGCCCCAAAGTGGACCACGAAAAACTGACACCCAAGGAGGCCAGGGCGCCACTCAGGAGGCCGGGGCGCCACTCAGGAGGCAGGAGCGCCACTCAAGAGGCAGGAGCGCCACTCAGGAGGCAGGAGCGCCACTCAAGAGGCAGGAGCGCCACTCAGGAGGCAGGAGCGCCACTCAAGAGGCAGGAGCGCCACTCAGGAGGCCAGGGCGCCGTTTAGGAGTCATTCCTTCTGCTTTTTAATACAATCCAACTTGAAATTTTAGCACAGAAACTAATGCCACATTTGGACTCGAGTCCTGGTACTGTTGGCTGGATGTTCTGGGTGAATATCTTTCTGCCCTGTTTTCCTTCAGGCTGCGTTCTCTACAATAGATCATGTACACTCAATGGCCACTTTATTAGACACACCTATCCAGCTGCTCGTTAACATACATTGCTAATCAGCCAATCACATGGCAGCAACTTAATACATTTAGACATGGTGAAGATGATCTGCTGCAGGTCAAACCAGCATCAGAATGAGATAGAAAGATGATTTAAGAGACTTTGAACGTGGTTGTTGGTGCCAGACAAGCTGGTCTGAGTATTTCAGAAACTACTGATCTACTGGGATTTTCACCCACAACCATCTCTAGTGTTTACAGAGAATGGTCCGAAAAATGGAAACTATCCAGTGAGAAGCAGTTCTGTTGATGCAGGAGGTCAGAGGAGAATGTCCAGACTGGTTCCAGCTGATAGAAAGACAACATAAACTCTAATAACCACTCGTTATAACAAAGATATGTAGAAGAACATCTCTGAACACACAACATGTTGAACCTTGAGGTGGATGGTCTACAACAGCAGAAGACCCCACCAGGTACCACTCCTGTTAGCTAAGAACAGGAAACTGAGGATGGGTTGAGCTTTACCGGTCAAAACACTCATGTTCTATGTAAAAGAAATCAGTTTGGGATGTGCAAAAAGTAAAAACGTCCCTGTTTTCTGACACCGTGGTGGTTGTTTTGAACACATTGTTTAACAGTCTGTTTCTAAGAGATAAAAAAGAGTTGAAGTTAATCATCCTGTCCAATCTCTGGAATTTGAACTCACTCTGGTAAGTGATTGAGACAAATACTCAGTTACACTCCAGGTAAACGTTCAGCTAAACTTCAAAAAGTGAGTGAGCTTGTGCAGTCAGGACTCGTGTTTGGTTGGATTTTGATTGTTTTATTGGATGTTATAGTTGTTTTCAGCGCTTGTCTTTTTGTGTTATCGCTTGTGTTGTTGTGGTGTTATTGAGAACTGGCCTGTTCTTACTGACTGCAAGGCAAATTTCCCTCAAAGGGACAATAATGTGAAATTAAGAGAAAATTAAAACTGGCTGAAAACTGAATTTAAAACTGGTCCTCACACACAACATTCAGAAAGTAGAAGATAAACAGACTGAAAGGTTTCTGAACACAAACTATCAGCTCCCATTTTGAGTTTATAAAGTTTAAAAAGCAACAAAAACCAGCAACAGCTAGCAAATGAGATCAGTCCACACTTGTTGGTTTCTTCTTTTAGATTAATCTAAACTCTAAACTTGTAATCAGAGGAAAAACAGATATCTGTTTCTGTTAGTTTATCTGTCTTCTGATTATAAAGTGAGACCTGGTTCAGGTTCCATTCATGTATCTTATTTCTACAAACAACACCTAAAAGGATGTAAACAGCTATGACCAGAGGACTGTCTCATTTACTCTCTCTCTCTCACACACACACACACACACACACACACACACACACAAGTGTGTTTTGTTATCCTTATGGGGACCGTCCATTGACTTCCATTGATTTTAGTAACTAGATTTATACCTAACCCAAACCCTTTTACTAACCTTAACCATTACTGATCTATAACTAACCCTAAGACTAACTAAAACTCTATTCACACCATACCTATAAACCTAACCCCTAACCCTAAAAAGGGGAGTCCCCCTCATGGGGACCAGGCTTCGGTCCCCACAAGAACCCTCGGACCCCAGAAAGATAGTAAAAGTCAGGAAACGGGTCCCCAGGAGGTCAGAAATACAAACCCACACACACACACACACACATTGTAAGTCAGGGAGTTATATGTAGTTCTGTGTCCTGCTCAAGGACACTTCAAACATGTAGAGCGTTAAATTGGGATTGAACTGCCAACCTTATGACTGGCAGATAGCTGCTCCTTCTCCTGATTCACAGCAGAGTCAGTTAAAACTCAATAAATGTTTCAGTTCTGGTTCCGGTTCCATCCTGTCACTGTTGATTCATTTCATCTGATGGAAATCTGGACACACTAGGTGCTAGTCCAAAACCAGGAAAGGGTTTTTCTCTCAGTTAAACACACCCAGCCACACATACCAACCAGCAACAACACACAAACACACACCCTCACAAACACACACACTTTCACAAACATTCAAAGAAAATCAGAAAACCAACCAAGTAAATCCATTAACAGGTTTACCTGCAGTTAAAGTCTGATCCAACCATCCGGCTCCACTTTTTTCTCTTCTGTTCTTCAAAGCAACTGAATCCTTCAAACAGGTTTCTCTTTGGCTCCGCCTCCATCTGACCAGCCAGTCACAGCTTGTCCTCCTCTTTACATCCTGTTCTTCACACACTGAACTACAGTTTGGTCTGTATAGATCAGTAGCGCCCTCTAGCTACCCACTGCAGGAAATACATTACATTCCTTTTTTTAACCTTCATTCATCCAGAGAAGAACTCATCAGGTCTCATCAGGTGTATGAGTCAGAGTTTGATGTTGTAGAGGTTGAAGACATAAAACACTGAAACCATCCATCTTCTCTACCTGCTTATTCCTGATCAGTGGTGAAAGATGAAATCCCACCTTGATATATTTTGTTACTGTTGTGTTTTCCTGGCAGCGTGTGTACCTGGGCAGCGTGTGTACCTGGGCAGCGTGTGTACAGTGGGGCAAAAAAGTATTTAGTCAGCCACCAATTGTGTAAGTTCTCCCACTTAAAAAGATCAGAGAGGCCTGTAATTTTCATCATAGGTATACCTCAACTATGAGAGACAAAATGAGGAAAAAAAATCCAGAAAATCACATTGTCTGATTTTTAAAGAATTTATTTGCAAATTATGGTGGAAAATAAGTATTTGGTCAATAACAAAAGTGAATCTCAATACTTTGTTATATAGCCTTTGTTGGCAATGACAGAGGTCAAACGTTTTCTGTAAGTCTTCACAAGGTTTTCACACACTGTTGCTGGTATTTTGGCCCATTCCTCCATGCAGATCTCCTCTAGAGCAGTGATGTTTTGGGGCTGACGCTGGGCAACACGGACTTTCAACTCCCTCCAGAGATTTTCTATGGGGTTGAGATCTGGAGACTGGCTAGGCCACTCCAGGACCTTGAAATGCTTCTTACGAAGCCACTCCTTCGTTGCCCGGGCGGTGTGTTTGGGATCATTGTCATGCTGAAAGACCCAGCCACGTCTCATTTTCAATGCCCTTGCTGATGGAAGGAGGTTTTCACTCAAAATCTTACGATACATGGCCCCATTCATTCTTTCCTTTACACGGATCAGTCGTCCTGGTCCCCTTGCAGAAAAACAGCCCCAAAGCATGATGTTTCCACCCCCATGCTTTACAGTAGGTATGGTGTTCTTTGGATCCAACTCAGCATTCTTTCCCCTCCAAACACGACAAGTTGAGTTTCTACCAAAAAGTTCTATTTTGGTTTCATCTGACCATATGATGTTCTCCCAATCCTCTTCTGGATCATCCAAATGCTCTCTAGCAAACCGCAGACGGGCCTGGACGTGTCCTGGCTTCAGCAGGGGGACACGTCTGGCACTGCAGGATTTGAGTCCCTGGCGGCGTAGTGTGTTACTGATGGTAGCCTTTGTTACTTTGGTCCCAGCTCTCTGCAGGTCATTCACTAGGTCCCTCCGTGTGGTTCTGGGATTTTTGCTCACCGTTCTTGTGATCATTTTGACCCCACGGGGTGAGATCTTGCGTGGAGCCCCAGATCGAGGGAGATTATCAGTGGTCTTGTATGTCTTCCATTTTCTAATAATTGCTCCCACAGTTGATTTCTTCACACCAAGCTGCTTACCTATTGCAGATTCAGTCTTCCCAGCCTGGTGAAGGTCTACAATTTTGTTTCTGGTGTCCTTTGACAGCTCTTTGGTCTTGGCCATAGTGGAGTTTGGAGCGTGACTGTTTGAGGTTGTGGACAGGTGTCTTTTATACTGATAACGAGTTCACACAGGTGCCATTAATACAGGTAACGAGTGGAGGACCGAGGAGCCTCTTAAAGAAGTTACAGGTCTGTGAAAGCCAGAAATCTTACTTGTTTGTAGGTGACCAAATACTTATTTTCCACCATAATTTGCAAATAAATTCTTTAAAAATCAGACAATGTGATTTTCTGGATTTTTTTTCCTCATTTTGTCTCTCATAGTTGAGGTATACCTATGATGAAAATTACAGGCCTCTCTGATCTTTTTAAGTGGGAGAACTTACACAATTGGTGGCTGACTAAATACTTTTTTGNCGGGGCCCCAGGAGGTCAGAAACACACACCCACACACACACACACACACACACACACACACACACACACACACACACACACACACACAAGTGTGTTTTGGTATCCTTATGGGGACCGTCCATTGACTTCCATTGATTTTAGTAACTAGATTTATACCTAACCCAAACCCTTTTCCTAACCTTAACCATTACTGATCTATAACTAACCCTAAGACTAACTAAAACTCTATTCACACCATACCTATAAACCTAACCCCTAACCCTAAAAAGGGGAGTCCCCCTCATGGGGACCAGGCTTCGGTCCCCACAAGAACCCTCGGACCCCAGAAAGATAGTAAAAGTCAGGAAACTGGTCCCCAGGAGGTCAGAAATACAAACCCACACACACACACACACACACACACACACACACACACACACTTGTAAGTCAGGGAGTTATATGTAGTTCTGTGTCCTGCTCAAGGACACTTCAAACATGTAGAGCGTTAAATTGGGATTGAACTGCCAACCTTATGACTGGCAGATAGCTGCTCCTTCTCCTGATTCACAGCAGAGTCAGTTAAAACTCAATAAATGTTTCAGTTCTGGTTCCGGTTCCATCCTGTCACTGTTGATTCATTTCATCTGATGGAAATCTGGACACACTAGGTGCTAGTCCAAAACCAGGAAAGGGTTTTTCTCTCAGTTAAACACACCCAGCCACACATACCAACCAGCAACAACACACAAACACACACCCTCACAAACACACACACTTTCACAAACATTCAAAGAAAATCAGAAAACCAACCAAGTAAATCCATTAACAGGTTTACCTGCAGTTAAAGTCTGATCCAACCATCCGGCTCCACTTTTTTCTCTTCTGTTCTTCAAAGCAACTGAATCCTTCAAACAGGTTTCTCTTTGGCTCCGCCTCCATCTGACCAGCCAGTCACAGCTTGTCCTCCTCTTTACATCCTGTTCTTCACACACTGAACTACAGTTTGGTCTGTATAGATCAGTAGCGCCCTCTAGCTACCCACTGCAGGAAATACATTACATTCCTTTTTTTAACCTTCATTCATCCAGAGAAGAACTCATCAGGTCTCATCAGGTGTATGAGTCAGAGTTTGATGTTGTAGAGGTTGAAGACATAAAACACTGAAACCATCCATCTTCTCTACCTGCTTATTCCTGATCAGTGGTGAAAGATGAAATCCCACCTTGATATATTTTGTTACTGTTGTGTTTTCCTGGCAGCGTGTGTACCTGGGCAGCGTGTGTACCTGGGCAGCGTGTGTACAGTGGGGCAAAAAAGTATTTAGTCAGCCACCAATTGTGTAAGTTCTCCCACTTAAAAAGATCAGAGAGGCCTGTAATTTTCATCATAGGTATACCTCAACTATGAGAGCCACTCCTTCGTTGCCCGGGTGGTGTGTTTGGGATCATTGTCATGCTGAAAGACCCAGCCACGTCTCATTTTCAATGCCCTTGCTGAAGGAAGGAGGTTTTCACTCAAAATCTTACGATACATGGCCCCATTCATTCTTTCCTTTACACGGATCAGTCGTCCTGGTCCCCTTGCAGAAAAACAGCCCCAAAGCATGATGTTTCCACCCCCATGCTTTACAGTAGGTATGGTGTTCTTTGGATCCAACTCAGCATTCTTTCCCCTCCAAACACGACAAGTTGAGTTTCTATCAAAAAGTTCTATTTTGGTTTCATCTGACCATATGATGTTCTCCCAATCCTCTTCTGGATCATCCAAATGCTCTCTAGCAAACCGCAGACGGGCCTGGACGTGTCCTGGCTTCAGCAGGGGGACACGTCTGGCACTGCAGGATTTGAGTCCCTGGCGGCGTAGTGTGTTACTGATGGTAGCCTTTGTTACTTTGGTCCCAGCTCTCTGCAGGTCATTCACTAGGTCCCTCCGTGTGGTTCTGGGATTTTTGCTCACCGTTCTTGTGATCATTTTGACCCCACGGGGTGAGATCTTGCGTGGAGCCCCAGATCGAGGGAGATTATCAGTGGTCTTGTATGTCTTCCATTTTCTAATAATTGCTCCCACAGTTGATTTCTTCACACCAAGCTGCTTACCTATTGCAGATTCAGTCTTCCCAGCCTGGTGAAGGTCTACAATTTTGTTTCTGGTGTCCTTTGATAGCTCTCATAGTTGAGGTATACCTATGATGAAAATTACAGGCCTCTCTGATCTTTTTAAGTGGGAGAACTTACACAATTGGTGGCTGACTAAATACTTTTTTGTCCCACTGTACCTGGGCAGCGTGTGTACCTGGGCAGTGTGTGTACCTGGGCAGCGTGTGGGGGCAGCGTGTGTACCTGGGCAGCGTGTGTAAGTGGGCAATGTGAATACCTGGGCAG
>SSNP01000017.1:69214-87101 GCA_006937955.1 Pachypanchax playfairii
TGTACCTGGGCAGCGTGTGTACCTGGGCAGTGTGTGTACCTGGGCAGCGTGTGGGGCAGCGTGTGTACCTAGGCAGTGTGTGTACCTGGGCAGCGTGTGTACTTGGGCAGCGTGTGTAAGTGGGCAATGTGAATACCTGGGCAGCGTGTGTAAGTGGGCGGTGTGTGTACCTGGGCAGCGTGTGTACCTGGGCAGTGTGTGTACCTGGGCAGTGTGTGTACCTGGGCAGCGTGTGTACCTGGGCAGCGTGTGTACCTGGGCAATGTGAATACCTGGGCAGCGTGTGTACCTGGGCAGCGTGTGTACCTGGGCAGCCTGTGTACCTGGGCAGCGTGTGTACCTGGGCAGCCTGTGTACCTGGGCGGTGTTTGTACCTTTCTGCCTTTATTTTAATTTTTCCACTTTATTAACTTTTATCACTATAGATATATGCACTAATGAAGATCAATCAGTGTTAAATACTGGAGAATGCAGACTTTACCAGACAGTGTGTTAAAACTCTTTATTATAAATAGTGATTTTAATGCACATTTCTGTCTTCTGTCCACGTGAGTCATTTCTTCTAATGGTTTTTTCTTCTTTGCCTTGCAGGTCTTGGTGGGTGGAGTTCACCAATGGGAACCTCTGAGCTTTGGTTTTAGATCAGCTGTTTTAGGCACTCAGCTTTTCTGTCCTGTCCATGTGTCCTTCAGAGCTGCATCACTCTGACCTTACATGATTTTTTTCTGTATAATTACCTGCGCCAGCCGCCAGCTGCCAGGTGGCGGGGGGGGGGGTTGTGTTTTCATCGGGATTTGTCAGTTTATTTACAAGATAACTCACAAACTTCTGTCTGGAATTTTGATGACATTTATTCCTGGATCCAGACAGTGATCCAGATCACCACCAAAATCCAATGGATTCTTGTACCATTTCCAACCTTCCTGAAAATGTAAAAATCCACCCAGAAGTTTTTGAATGATCTTGTTAACAGATAAACACAACCTAGGGGGAGTCTTTTGATGTAGATCATAAGATGAGGAAATTAAGCTGCTTGGTGGAGGTCTGTGCTCTATGAGAGCTTTTCTAGTTATCTTTGCATTCATATCAAATCCTTTTTAATGACACAAAGATAAATTAACAAGCTGAAATAGAAGAATGATCTCTTTTTTTGGCCTCCATGACAAATAAAATCACCTTGACATGCTTAATAAGTAAAAGGTTGAATATGGAACATGAACACCACAGCACCATCTAGTGTGTGGATGTTGTAGTTGTAACAAAAGAACAAGGTTTCCAGCAGTCAGGATGCAGGTTCATTTATGTGTGTTGATGTTGTGAAAATGTTTTATTTAGATCCATCTATTGTAAACTAAACTCACTCTGGTTTTTGATCTTCTCTGGTCGCTCCTCTTCTGAGAAGGGGGGCTCCGAAGCAGCTGCTTGACCTGCTGACTCCGCCCCCTTCCACAGTACCAGCCTCGGACTATTTACTGTATTAGACAGCCCACAATGGTGCTCGCTACTCTGCCTGCTATTGGCTGGTAGATGTAAATATAATGCCAACATTGTGCCCCTCAGAATACATGTTTTATTAGAATTTTCTTCAAATATAATTTTTAATGGAAATAGTGTATTTTCATTCTTCAACCCTCTAAACGCCCCATGGAGGTATTATGTTATTAAAAATATATATTTTTTAGAAAATATTCCATTTTCAACTTTAAAGATTTTGTTTTTACGCACAACTTTGTTTATTTTTGTTTCCTTGAACCAGTTCCTATGGTGTTGTGATAATAGTTTTTTCAGGGCTTTTTCAGGTTTGGACACCTGCATCCAAAAAGTCTGGGTTTTCCATGAAGAGTAGAAACACGAAGGGCCTGATTTATCAGGTTTGCGGTTGTTAAACAGGTGCAACCCACTCAATTGCCGCAAAAACAAGCGGCAGATGATTTACTAACAGCGTGCAGGCAAAACTGCACCTTTTAAATCTGCAGCATTAGTCATTTTAGCGCTTTCCCCCTTGATGAATATGCAACGTGGGCGTTTCATGGGAGGAGAACATGTAAATAAGTGGACATTCCAGGCGCCGTGTGATTTATCAAACCTGGAAATGTTTGCAGCTTTTAATTTTGCGCGTATTTTTACCGCCTTTGAAAAGCATCTTAACTAGGCGCAAAAATGACTGCAGCGATCGTTGCGTGAAGACACAGACAGACGTCTGGATCATTCCTGCACACTGTGACAGTTGGTGCTGCGTCTCCCAGGGTAGAAGGTCAAGTGTGTGTCACATGTTTTGAATGCAGTGTTACGCGAGCACATATATAGGATACATTAATTTTCTAAACACTTGATGTAAAATTATCCAGACTCACTACAGTTTCATTCTGATGAACAGTGTTATATTTACCAGGTTGAAAGATGGTGAAGATGGATCTTGGGTTAGTGTGTTACATTATTCGTGCTGTAAACATCCCTCCACACATTTATGGATCTAATATCAGCTCGTGATCTATTCCTAAGGTGATGGAGCGGACCCCTTTATCCCCCCCTCCCAACACCTGTACTCAGGCGATGGAGCGGACCCCCTTTACCCCTCCCTCCCAACACCTGGAATCAGGTGATGGTACAGACCCCCTTTACCCCCCCCTCCTAACACCTGTACTCAGGCGATGGAGCGGACCCCCTTTACCCCTCCCTCCTAACACCTGGACTCAACCAGACTACTGAGGTGGAACATGGATATAATCTGACCCACATACACACTAGAAGCATTTTGGAGCGCATCATATCCTGAAAAGCAGGTGTCGGTGTTTGGACCACGCTGGAGGGGAACTTTACACACCAGGTTGTGTTGATCACTGTTGTTTGCTGTATGTAACACAACATTACAGAGCGGAGCCTGAAGATGTCTTTGCTGCAGCTCAATATATTTTTTACCTCTTCTGCTCATATTTGAAGCTTCAATGTCTCGAATTTCATTTTCACTTTCTTTCTAACCCCCAAGAGAATTGCGCTGTCAAACACCTCATTTGAATATTGCTTTTTTGCCCCAGTTAACAATCGCGCAATCAGTCTTAATAGATCACTCTCAAAAAAGGACCACGTCCTTAGCGCAAAACTTTTGCGCCGCACGCAATTTTGCGCTCTTTACTTAGAATGTTGATAAATCAGGCCCAATGTGTTTACTGTGATGAAGCCTCAGTCTAACAGAAATCACTGGTCCATTTTCTCAATCCTGATACTCTTATGTCCTTTCCCTGTTAGTGTCCCCTGTGCCCCCCCTCCCCCCACCTACTCCCTGTCCTTAATTTCTGCTTTGCTCCTGGTTTTTCCTCCGTTGCTTTTCCTTCTGTTTCTCAAGTTTGTCCAGAGCTTTTTTCTCCTTCTCAGCTGCAGATTGGACATCTTTAATGCAGCGCTTCAGAGCACTGTGATCTGAAGAACTGAGAACACCTAGACCCTGCAGAGGACAAGAAGACACCAGAAACATTCTGTTGCAGGTAACTCTTTCCAAACTGACAATTTAACTTTCACTTTGAGTTTAAACCTTTTCTAGAAGTTTCAGGAGCTGCCAAAATATTCAGTTTTAAATATTTAAATAACATTTAACCCCCCACCCACCCCCAAAGTATTAAAGCAGCTGGATAATGGGAGATTCTGCTCTCATCCAGCTGTAGGATACCCTCAACTGGACCCATTTTATTGTACTGGTGTCGTATACCCCACTGGATGAGCATGGTTTCTAGGAGCCCCTCCCCCGTCAGTCTGATGCATGTCATGCATGGCTGAGGGCTGGAGGCGGCCTCGGTATGGTGCAAGCTGACTGCCATTATGGGATGCAGGCTTCTGATCAGGGACTTGGGATCTCAGATGGTTCAGACAGCCTGTGGCCCTGGAGGGCTGGTCTAAGGCAGGGTTCTGCAACCTTTACACTGAAAGACCCATGTTTTCTTCACACATAATAAAAGTTAATTATAAAGAGACACAAAGTTACTTTGACCCAGTTTATACAAAAAGTCACCCACTTATAGTTAAAGTATGAAGTTCCACCATCATGTTTATAAACATGGTCAAAGTTACAGTTCTATGTTATCTCCCCCCATGTACCGTAATGTTGTTATTTAAATGTCTTTGTCTCTATGTCTGTCCACTCTGCCTCAAGTCAGGTGTGCCTTAGAAATAAAAAGAGTAAATCTGTCCTTAATGTCTGTGTATAATAAGAAACTCAGACCCACAATTCTGTCAGCCAACTCATCAGGACAGGATGGGGGAGTCAAAGCAGCTAAATAACGAGGACGAGTCAGCCTCCAGTCTAACACATAACCTTCCTCACCTTCAGCTTGCTGCTGTCCATCTTCAGAAGCTGCTCTCCATCAATGTCTCTGGCACTGAACTCTGGGACATACTGTTCCATGTGGAGGTCTCGGAGCCACTGACACACTTGTTGAGTTGTCCAGGAGGGGACGGAGGAGGAATCATCACAGGGCTGAGGGAGAGGAAGGAGAGGGGTGAGTCCTCTAAAAATGTTTCTGGGACGCATTTGGGATTTTTAGGCTGAGCTCTTTACCTCGTCAGAGGACTGAGACAGGGTGTGGTATGGATGGGAGGATCGGGAAGAGGAGTCAGGAGGAAGAGGACGTGAGGTGGAAGAAGAAGTGTGGGGAAGAGAAACCTCCTCACTGAGAGCTGATTCCTGCAGGAGAAGACAAAAGGAACAGTTCTACATCATCAAGAGCTTCTTCAAAAAATATCATTTTAATAAGAACTTTATATTCATATAAAATTTATGTAAAGCATGTCCTGTTTCATGGCCTGCCAGTCCACGTCCAAGTCCTACTGGTTTCTTTTAGTTATCCTAACTGTTGCTGCTCCTCGTCAACACTCAGGTTTCAGCTTTATAGACTGTTAAAAGTTACAGTCTGTAGGAAATTTACAGGTAAATACACAACAGTTTAATCTCCCACCGATGTTTAAAATAAAGTCACATTGTATCAGATCTGGATCTCAGTCAGCTGGGTGGTCTCTAGTTTCTGGTCCGGACCAGAATCATTATTTACACGTCCAGACTTCCTGGTTCCATAACGAATCCCATGTGAGTCTGCAAGGCTGCCAAGTCTTCAACACAAGCAACAGCAAAAAGTAAGAAACCACCACATCCTTCCAACTGATCAGCTGAGCTGCACGTGATGGGGCGTTCAAATGCACTTAGGAAAACTCAACGCTGAACAACTAGACCTTCAGACATTCCCAAAAACTGAACAAATACAAGAGAAACAAAACGAGGATCAACATCAGAACTGGCAACCCAACAGAAACATCAGATAGGGTGAGGGGGTGAGGGAGTGAGGGGGTGAGAACAGACAGGTTTTCTTTCTATATGGACTGCAGGACTCGGATTTGACAGCAAGGTGCAATTCTTACATACCGTAGCTTTAATCCACAACTAACTCATCAGTAAAAACTGAAGGATCTACCTGGGAGGGGGACTTGCAAGGCCTCTGGGGATGCAGAGGGAGTATTTTTGGAGAGCAGGTAGGAGTCCTTGTGGAGGAGAGTGACCTGCGACTTTCAGTGAACCAGGAGAAGGAGACAAAGGATGCTGATGAGCGAGATGGACTTGCAGACGGCTCTCTAAGGACAGAGGACAATGTCAGGGCAGGAAAGAGTTAACTGACTGTGGTGAGACATCTTAACTGTGCTGAACCCACCTGCTGCACACAGACAACCTGTTGGATTTATCTTTCCTCACTTTGATGTAGGAACGTCTGAGTGTCACCCTGAAGACAAACAGGTCCCATTCAATAACAGAACCATAAACAGTTCATAAAACGTTGCTGTTCCACTTCGTTTCCACTGGAAACGGAGACATGACCCAAAGAACAACGTTCTGATGCTCAGAAGCAAAATAAAACTAACAAAACTTTAGGATGATGCTGTTTTTAACAGGCCAACAGTCCTCATACGGGTCAAGCAGAAAGACAAACACTTCTGTTGTCATTTCAATTTGAAATTAAAAATCAGACAAAACACAACATACAATTTTAGTAACATTTCTACAGACGGGTCACAGTGACAAAGAGTTCTTGTTTAAGCTTCCAGCTGCAGTCTCAGACATATTATGACGACCATATTCTATTAGCTCACGGTATCAGCGTACCTATAAAAACAGCCAAGCTGCAGTGACCTCAGAGTCTTTTTACATCTGTCTGAACACTCTCACTTCAAGCAGGATTTTATGGAATAAATTCTTCTCTATAAAGATTTACTCACCTGATTTATTTTAACCAAAATCTCTGCCACAACATACTGAGTTTGAGGTTCAGTTCCTGAGAGAGGTTTCAGTTCAAGCCAGTGGGCATCAGGCCACAGTGGTTTTATCTTCTGACCGTTACACCATCAGCTTTTGGTTTTTTAATCCTTTTATTTGTGATATTTTCTCTATTGACATTATTGTATTATTTTGTGTCTTTGTATGTATTTTAGCCTTATTTGAATTAAATATGATATTTTATTTGGAGATCTGTAAACATCCAGTTTCCAATCTGAATCTGGTTTATGGTGTAACTTTAACAGACCAAACTAATACAACTAAAACTGAACCAGTCCAAATGAGAGATTTACTGAGCATTCATTCAGTCTCACCCTAAATCCAGGAAGCGTCTTTTTGTCTTTTTGTCAAAGATGACGGACGGACTATCAGGATCAGCTGGACTTGCGTCTCGACTTGTATCAGAAACCAGAACTGACAAACACAAACAAAGAGTAAACAACATGAGACATTTATTTTCCATCAAGATTTTATTGTGTTTCCAGATGTGTGCCCAGTTGTTTCCTGGTGTCATAAAAGTGAGTCTTTCTGTGTATGTGTGCAGGTGTTTCCAGGTGTGTGTACCTTCACTGTCAGGCCTCCTGTTCCTCCTCATGTAGACAGGAGAGCTGTCAGATGATGTGCAGGATTTAGATGGTGAGCTGACTGGCGTTACTAAAGCTTCCTGAGAAGTTGCATTGGTCAGCTGATGATACCGCCCCCTTGGAGGAGCAGCCAATGACATGCCACCATCCTCTGGCGAGTTTTGTACCTAAGAAATTAATGTGAGACTAACATGTTCTGTTTTTCAACACAGTTTTATAATAAATATTCCCTGCTCTCTGATTGGTCTCACAAGTGAGGAATCAAAAGAGAAGGTGGGGCTTCGAGATGAAACCAGCAAATCAGGGGAGTGGGAGGAGCCTCTCATGGCCAGGTGTAGAGGTGAGCGAGCAGCCTGTATTGGACTGTCCTGATTATAAAAACAGAAGATCAGCTGAAAGATTCATGATTTCATACAAAATAAATCAGAGTTTCTGAATGAAATTCAACCTTCCTGTCGAAGCTGTCGTCGCCCTCCGTGGAGCTGACGCTGTCACGGTAGCGAGACCTCGAGGGGCGGTGCCTACGTGTTTTGATTGACAGCTGAACTCTGCCTTTCTGGATGCTGTTGTCCAGCAGCTCAGTCTCTGGAATGGCCTCGTTCAGGTCTGAAACAGAAAGAGCCGCGCTTTATTGTTCATGTTTCATGTGTTTCCATCAGACGGAGATCTTTGTAGATGAACAGTAAATGATAAAATTCTCTTTAACTGAAACCATCAGCACAAAATGTAGTCTTTCTTCTTTCAAAAGCAAAAGAAAAAACTGTTATTTAGTAATCTGCAGTAGAAAAGAGGAACTTTGATGAAAATCCACACGTTTCAGGACTAAAAGCTGAGATAAAGAGGTTTTTCAATCAGATCAGTGACTTTGATGTAAATATTTCATGTTTCAATGATTCATGCAACATCTGAACTATGTTTTACTACTATGAAAGTAAAAAAACAACAGTAAAAAAGTACTTTTGATAATTTATTTTATGTCTAAAAAGAGTCATTTATATTCATTCATTCATGTGCACGTGAGAGTGAGTGAGTTAGTCCGCCCCCCCCTTGGTCATCGGTTCATCTGTCAACACTCACCGTGTGTTTTATCCGGTGAATCCTTCTTTATTTTGCTCCCTGCTGCCTTTAGAAGATCCTAACAGCAGATACTAGTCTGATAAATCCCCCCCAGCTTCACTAGAATCACCAGAAGAACCTCAACGTCAGGCTGAAGACATCACAAGTCTAAAAATGACGAACTGGATCACAAACCACGCCTCCTTCGATACAGTACTCGGCCCTTGTAGATCTGACTGTCATGCTGGAGGGTAAGTTTAAGAAAAGAAGATCTCACCCAGAGAAGTGCACCACTGCCCCCTCCTGGATCATATGACTAAATACAGCCTGTAATGAGTTCAGATTCAGTGAGCAGCTGCCCCAGAATGTTTTGCAGGATTTAAGCCAATAAAAGCTCAATGGACATCAAGACGTCTATGACACTGAATGAGTTCAAATAAACACTGTTACTGTTCTAGAATAGAGCTGCATCTCCTCCATGTTGTGTGTGAACCTGTCAGCCTGTTTATTTTGTTTTTTTCATTCACCTACCTCCCCTCCCTCTGTTCATTATTAGTGCCCAATGTTCCCACCTGCTCCTGTGTTAGAGTCGCCAGCTAGTCAAACCCAATCTACACTTTCTAACCAGTACTTTTAATCTGTCAGTCTGGTTTTTTTTCTCAGTTGTGACTGGAAACCTTCGCGTCTCAGACATCATGGAAATGGGATTTTGAAACTGAAAACACGATGCATAGCTTGTCTCTCCCACCTGTCTGTGAGTGAAGGAAATATTAGAACAAATACTAACTTGCCTTGTGGATGATGAAATCTGTCTGAATCTTGGATATCTGTGATGAACTCTGCCCATTATACTGACCATGTGGTGCAACCAGCATGCTTTTTGATGCAAACTTCTCTTCATCTTTTCTCCTTATGCAGTCAATGCAGCTCCTACTGCTCCCTCCACTTCTCCCCCCACTGCAGCCCCCACTGCTCCCCCCACTGCAGCTCCTACTGCACCTCCTACTGCTCCCCCCACTGCAGCCCCCACTGCTCCCCCCACTGCAGCTCCTACTGCACCTCCTACTGCTCCCCCCACTGCAGCCCCCACTGCTCCCCCCACTGCTCCCTCCACTGCAGCTCCTACTGCACCTCCTACTGCTCCCCCCACTGCAGCTCCCACTGCCCCCCCCACTGCAGCTCCCACTGCACCTCCCACTGCAGCTCCCACTGCTCCCTCCACTGCAGCTCCCACTGCTCCCCCCACTGCAGCTCCCACTGCACCTCCTACTGCTCCCCCCACTGCCCCCCCCACTGCAGCTCCCACTGCACCTCCCACTGCTCCCCCCACTGCAGCCCCCACTGCTCCCCCCACTGCACCTCCCACTGCTCCCCCCACTGCAGCTCCTCCTGCTCCCCCCACTGCAGCCCCCCCTGCTCCCCCCACTGCAGCTCCCACTGCTCCTCCCACTGCAGCTCCCACTGCTCCCCCCACTGCAGCTCCCACTGCACCTCCTACTGCTCCCCCACTGCAGCTCCCACTGCTCCCTCCACTGCAGCTCCCACTGCTCCCTCCACTGCAGCTCCCACTGCAGCTCCCACTGCACCTCCCACTGCAGCTCCCACTGCACCTCCCACTGCTCCTCCCACTGCAGCTCCCACTGCTCCCCCCACTGCAGCCCCCACTTCTCCCCCCACTGCTCCCTCCACTGCAGCTCCTACTGCACCTCCTACTGCTCCCCCCACTGCAGCCCCCACTGCTCCCCCCACTGCAGCTCCTACTGCACCTCCTACTGCTCCCCCCACTGCAGCCCCCACTGCTCCCTCCACTGCAGCTCCTACTGCACCTCCTACTGCTCCCCCCACTGCAGCCCCCACTGCTCCCCCCACTGCATCTCCTACTGCTCCCCCCACTGCAGCTCCCACTGCTCCCCCCACTGAAGCCCCCACTGCAGCCCCCACTGCAGCCACCACTGCAGCTCCCACTGCTCCCCAATCTCTAACATTCTTCAGCCCAGAAACACTCACCTGTCATCTCATCTGACCCTCCCCATCCTCCCCTGGAACCTACCTGCCCAGTACCTTCCCTCTGCACTCCCTGTTGAACCAAGCTCAGATCTACTTGCCGATACTCTCCTGTCCTCCACTGCTGGCTGCAGTTGCTTTCCATTCTAACTGGTGCATCACCTTCTATTATGCACATACCTCGGAGATTTTACACATTTTAAAGTGTCAGAACACTGGCACGGTCATTGGTCATTGGCCATTGGTTCTCCTCTTGCCTGTTTATCCCATTCAGTAAAACCGTAGCTCAATTCTTCTTTAGGGAGCCATTGTAGAGGGTTCTAGCTGTAGAGGGTTCTAGTTGTAGAGGGTTCTAGCTGTAGAGGGTTCTACTTGTATAGGGTTCTAGCTGTAGAGGGTTCTAGTTGTAGAGGGTTCTACTTGTATAGGGTTCTAGCTGTAGAGGGTTCTAGTTATAGAGGGTTCTAGCTGTAGAGGGTTCTAGTTGTAGAGGGTTCTAGCTGTAGAGGGTTCTACTTGTATAGGGTTCTAGCTGTAGAGGGTTCTAGTTGTAGAGGGTTCTACTTGTATAGGGTTCTAGCTGTAGAGGGTTCTAGTTGTATTTTTTTTATTTTCTTTTGTAAACATTGTGTGTGGTTCTGTTTGTAAAGCTGCTGCTGCTGTTACGACTAAATTTCCCCTTGTGGGTTAGTTAAAGGATTATTCTTTTCTATTCTGTTCTATTGTTGAGTTACTGTGTTATGAAGAGGATGATGAGGGTTTTCCATCATGTTTTTCATCATCCTTTGGACAATCAACTCAACCCTAACAATAAGCAACAACAGATTATGATTTCTTAATTTATTTAATCATTTACCAGGTGCCATCAAAACATATAGTCCCAACACAAAAGGAAGACAAGAAGGCTGTTTCCAGGCAACACAAAAATGTATGTTTAAATACCAAGAGTTAAAGTTGATCAAATTGTCTAGCTTAGACTGTCAACAAAGTCACAGAACTCTCAGCCCCTCCCATCAGGTAGAATTCCTAAGCCACGCCCCACCCAGGTTTGGAAACACGAATAGCCCCAGAAGACGACCGAGTGCAAGACACTGGTCCGCAGGCTGTCTCTTATACACNTCCTACTGCTCCCCCCACTGCAGCTCCCACTGCTCCCTCCACTGCAGCTCCCACTGCTCCCCCCACTGCAGCTCCCACTGCACCTCCTACTGCTCCCCCCACTGCAGCTCCCACTGCTCCCTCCACTGCAGCTCCCACTGCAGCTCCCACTGCACCTCCCACTGCAGCTCCCACTGCACCTCCTACTGCTCCCCCCACTGCAGCTCCCACTGCTCCCTCCACTGCAGCTCCTACTGCACCTCCTACTGCTCCCCCCACTGCAGCCCCCACTGCTCCCCCCACTGCAGCTCCCACTGCTCCCCCCACTGCAGCTCCTACTGCTCCCCCCACTGCAGCTCCCACTGCACCTCCTACTGCTCCCCCCACTGCAGCTCCCACTGCTCCCTCCACTGCAGCTCCCACTGCTCCCCCACTGCAGCTCCCACTGCAGCTCCCACTGCACCTCCCACTGCAGCTCCCACTGCACCTCCCACTGCTCCCCCCACTGCAGCCCCCACTGCTCCCCCCACTGCTCCCTCCACTGCAGCTCCTACTGCACCTCCTACTGCTCCCCCCACTGCAGCCCCCACTGCTCCCCCCACTGCTCCCTCCACTGCAGCTCCTACTGCACCTCCTACTGCTCCCCCACTGCAGCTCCCACTGCTCCCCCACTGCAGCTCCCACTGCTCCCTCCACTGCAGCTCCTACTGCACCTCCTACTGCTCCCCCCACTGCAGCCCCCACTGCTCCCCCCACTGCAGCTCCTACTGCTCCCCCCACTGCAGCCCCCACTGCACCTCCTACTGCTCCCCCCACTGCACCTCCTACTGCTCCCCCCACTGCAGCTCCCACTGCTCCCCCCACTGCAGCTCCTACTGCACCTCCTACTGCTCCCCCCACTGCAGCCCCCACTGCTCCCCCCACTGCACCTCCTACTGCTCCCCCCACTGCAGCTCCCACTGCTCCTCTTACTGCAGCTCCCACTGCTCCCCTCACTGCAGCTCCTACTGCTCCTCCTACTGCTCCCCCCACTGCAGCCCCCACTGCTCCCCCCACTGCAGCTCCTACTGCACCTCCTACTGCTCCCCCCACTGCAGCTCCCCCTGCTCCTCCCACTGCAGCTCCCACTGCACCTCCCACTGCAGCTCCCACTGCACCTCCCACTGCAGCTCCCACTGCACCTCCTACTGCTCCCCCCACTGCAGCTCCCACTGCTCCCCCCACTGCAGCTCCCACTGCACCTCCTACTGCTCCCCCCACTGCAGCTCCCACTGCTCCCTCCACTGCAGCTCCCACTGCTCCCTCCACTGCAGCTCCCACTGCTCCCCCCACTGCAGCTCCTACTGCTCCCCCCACTGCACCTCCCACTGCACCCCCCACTGCACCCCCCACTGCTCCCCCCACTGCAGCTCCTACTGCACCTCCTACTGCTCCCCCCCCTGCACCTCCTACTGCTCCCCCACTGCAGCTCCCACTGCTCCCTCCACTGCAGCTCCCACTGCTCCTCCCACTGCAGCTCCCACTGCTCCCCCCACTGCAGCTCCCACTGCCCCCCCCACTGCACCCCCCACTGCTCCCCCCACTGCAGCTCCTACTGCTCCCCCCACTGCAGCTCCCACTGCACCTCCTACTGCTCCCCCCACTGCAGCTCCCACTGCTCCCTCCACTGCAGCTCCCACTGCAGCTCCCACTGCACCTCCCACTGCAGCTCCCACTGCACCTCCCACTGCTCCCCCCACTGCAGCTCCTACTGCTCCCCCACTGCAGCTCCCACTGCTCCCTCCACTGCAGCTCCCACTGCTCCCTCCCCTGCAGCTCCCACTGCACCTCCCACTGCTCCCCCACTGCAGCTCCCACTGCTCCCCCCACTGCACCTCCTACTGCTCCCCCCACTGCACCTCCCACTGCCCCCCCCACTGCAGCTCCCACTGCTCCCTCCACTGCAGCTCCTACTGCACCTCCTACTGCTCCCCCCACTGCACCTCCTACTGCTCCCCCCACTGCAGCTCCCACTGCACCTCCTACTGCTCCCCCCACTGCAGCTCCCACTGCTCCCTCCACTGCAGCTCCCACTGCTCCCCCCCCTGCCCCTCCCACTGCGCCCCCCACTGCACCCCCCACTGCACCTCCTACTGCTCCCCCCACTGCAGCTCCTACTGCTCCCCCCACTGCAGCTCCCACTGCACCTCCTACTGCTCCCCCCACTGCAGCTCCCACTGCTCCCCCCACTGCAGCTCCCACTGCTCCCCCCACTGCAGCTCCCACTGCACCTCCTACTGCTCCCCCTACTGCACCTCCTACTGCTCCCCCCACTGCACCCCCCACTGCTCCCCCCACTGCAGCTCCTACTGCACCTCCTACTGCTCCCCCCACTGCAGCCCCCACTGCTCCCCCCACTGCAGCTCCCCCTGCTCCCTCCACTGCAGCTCCCACTGCTCCCCCCACTGCACCTCCTACTGCTCCCCCCACTGCAGCTCCCACTGCTCCTCCCACTGCAGCTCCCACTGCACCTCCTACTGCTCCCCCCACTGCAGCTCCCACTGCTCCCCCCACTGCAGCTCCCACTGCACCTCCTACTGCTCCCCCCACTGCAGCTCCTACTGCACCTCCTACTGCTCCCCCCACTGCAGCCCCCCCTGCTCCCCCCACTGCACCTCCTACTGCTCCCCCCACTGCAGCCCCCACTGCTCCCCCCACTTCAGCTCCTACTGCACCTCCTACTGCTCCCCCCCCTGCACCCCCTACTGCTCCCCCCACTGCAGCCCCCACTGCTCCCCCCACTGCAGCTCCCACTGCTCCTCCTACTGCTCCCCCCACTGCACCTCCTACTGCTCCCCCCACTGCAGCTCCCACTGCTCCCTCCACTGCAGCTCCCACTGCTCCCCCCACTGCAGCTCCCACTGCACCTCCTACTGCTCCCCCACTGCAGCTCCCACTGCTCCCTCCACTGCAGCTCCCACTGCTCCCCCCACTGCAGCTCCCACTGCCCCCCCCACTGCACCTCCTACTGCCCCCCCCACTGCAGCTCCCACTGCTCCTCCCACTGCACCTCCCACTGCTCCCCCCACTGCACCTCCTACTGCTCCCCCCACTGCACCTCCCACTGCTCCCCCCACTGCAGCTCCCACTGCACCCCCCACTGCAGCTCCCACTGCACCTCCTACTGCTCCCCCCACTGCAGCTCCCACTGCTCCCTCCACTGCAGCTCCCACTGCTCCCTCCACTGCACCTCCTACTGCTCCCCCACTGCAGCTCCCACTGCTCCTCCCACTGCAGCTCCCACTGCTCCCCCCACTGCAGCTCCCACTGCACCTCCTACTGCTCCCCCCACTGCAGCTCCCACTGCTCCCTCCACTGCAGCTCCCACTGCTCCCCCCACTGCACCTCCTACTGCTCCCCCCACTGCAGCTCCCACTGCTCCCTCCACTGCAGCTCCCACTGCAGCTCCCACTGCACCTCCCACTGCAGCTCCCACTGCACCTCCTACTGCTCCCCCCACTGCAGCTCCCACTGCTCCCTCCACTGCAGCTCCCACTGCTCCCCCCACTGCAGCTCCCACTGCACCTCCTACTGCTCCCCCCACTGCAGCTCCCACTGCTCCCCCCACTGCAGCTCCCACTGCACCTCCTACTGCTCCCCCCACTGCAGCTCCCACTGCTCCCCCCACTGAAGCCCCCACTGCAGCCCCCACTGCAGCCACCACTGCAGCTCCCACTGCTCCCCAATCTCTAACATTCTTCAGCCCAGAAACACTCACCTGTCATCTCATCTGACCCTCCCCATCCTCCCCTGGAACCTACCTGCCCAGTACCTTCCCTCTGCACTCCCTGTTGAACCAAGCTCAGATCTACTTGCCGATACTCTCCTGTCCTCCACTGCTGGCTGCAGTTGCTTTCCATTCTAACTGGTGCATCACCTTCTATTATGCACATACCTCGGAGATTTTACACATTTTAAAGTGTCAGAACACTGGCACGGTCATTGGTCATTGGCCATTGGTTCTCCTCTTGCCTGTTTATCCCATTCAGTAAAACCGTAGCTCAATTCTTCTTTAGGGAGCCATTGTAGAGGGTTCTAGCTGTAGAGGGTTCTAGTTGTAGAGGGTTCTAGCTGTAGAGGGTTCTACTTGTATAGGGTTCTAGCTGTAGAGGGTTCTAGTTGTAGAGGGTTCTACTTGTATAGGGTTCTAGCTGTAGAGGGTTCTAGTTGTAGAGGGTTCTAGCTGTAGAGGGTTCTAGTTGTAGAGGGTTCTAGCTGTAGAGGGTTCTACTTGTATAGGGTTCTAGCTGTAGAGGGTTCTAGTTGTAGAGGGTTCTACTTGTATAGGGTTCTAGCTGTAGAGGGTTCTAGTTGTATTTTTTTTATTTTCTTTTGTAAACATTGTGTGTGGTTCTGTTTGTAAAGCTGCTGCTGCTGTTACGACTAAATTTCCCCTTGTGGGTTAGTTAAAGGATTATTCTTTTCTATTCTGTTCTATTGTTGAGTTACTGTGTTATGAAGAGGATGATGAGGGTTTTCCATCATGTTTTTCATCATCCTTTGGACAATCAACTCAACCCTAACAATAAGCAACAACAGATTATGATTTCTTAATTTATTTAATCATTTACCAGGTGCCATCAAAACATATAGTCCCAACACAAAAGGAAGGCTGTTTCCAGGCAACACAAAAATGTATGTTTAAATACCAAGAGTTAAAGTTGATCAAATTGTCTAGCTTAGACTGTCAACAAAGTCACAGAACTCTCAGCCCCTCCCATCAGGTAGAATTCCTAAGCCACGCCCCACCCAGGTTTGGAAACACGAATAGCCCCAGAAGACGACCGAGTGCAAGACACTGGTCCGCAGGTCATTCAAGTACCGTAACATGGTGGAATCACCGGTAAGTGAAAACAATATAACAACCAACAACTGACATTAATTGTTACTTTGTCCTGAACCTGACGTGGAACCAGCCGGCGGCTGTTTCTCCTGCTGTGACATGGTAGAGCGGTGAACACTCCCAGCAGTGGTGTGCTGCGGTAATATGTCTCAGTTTATTAGGAGCACAGGAGCCAAATAAATGCAGAAGTCCGTATGTCTGGAGAGACTGTCCAATCATTCCTATCGGACAGAACGATTTGATTGGTTGATGTTTTTAGACAATAACTGGAGAACCACTTCATTATTTTTTTTCATCTTTTTTTAATCTTAACACCATATTTTTCTCCATGCTGTGTTAAAACGTTTATAATGGGCATGAAAAAAAATATGTTCAACTAATTTGTTATGCAAATTAAGTATAGCAGCTTTAACTGATGAAATACAGGATTCACACAACAAGATTTTCATAACAATTTTGCCTCGATTTTCCCTTCCAACAAGCCCTGAAAATTGTATGGCTCCTAAGATAATCCTAACCGATAATCTTGCTGTGTTAAGAGTGATCGGGTCCACTCGGAAGGACGTTCGATTGCAAATCGGGGAAATCCAACATGTTGTCTTGGCCCGATATCTGTCTGTGTGTGATGTCTTGCTAGGACAACCGAGCATGCAGCCATCTCTGTGCAGCGTGTAGCCAATCAGAAAGCAAGGTGACAGGACACCTGGTTCACACTGGCTGAAGCGCTGCAGAGCGATGTGCTCAACTGCTCCTCCGTGTCCACCTGTGTACAGCGGAGTGATATTGTCTGTAAAAAGTCCCAGTGCTGTTGTTCTGTAATATCAGCACTCTGGAACGTCTGTTGTCCAATCAGATTACTTGTTTGGAATTAACTGTGGTATAATGTATTTCAATGGAGCTATAGATAGATGCCAAAAAAACGTACGGAAGATAGAGAAGGTGTGTGTTATACTCACTGAACACACTGTCGGTGTCATCCATGTCATTCAGGTCTTCAGACATGACTCAGCATTTATCTGTTCAGAGACGGAACACAGAGTGATGATGATGACTCATTAGAAACACCATGTCCTCCTGATCACATTAACCTGTTAGTGTTCAGATTTCATGTAAGTTTTTAAACACTTGTGTGCGTCTGTTTGTTTGTTTGTTTGTTTTCTCAGTGAAGTAGCTGTTTACTGTCTCAGTTTCAGCATCATCATGTTTCCATGTTCTATATCAGATTCAGTTTATTACTAAGTTTTATTTGCACAATACAAGAAATTTGTCTTGCATGAAGCTGCAGAAAATAAATCCAAGTAAGAAGAACAAACATAGGAAACAACAGTATTTACATGTCCAAAGTATTTGGGCAATAATGCAAATGTCTGTGTGTTTCTTCAGAGGTTTAGGATGCAATTAATATTAAGTAGTAAAACGGGGGGGGTTGGAGGTCTACTGGACCTTATTCAATAGACCAGTAGCAGAGGGGTCTTCTTCCAGAAGGGAGAGTCTGAAAAATTTTATATTCAGGATGAGAAGAATCAGCCACAATCTTTCCTGCAGGCTTCAGAGTCCTGGAGGTGTTCGGGTCCTGGAGGTGTACAGGGGTCCTGGAGGTGTACGGGTGGTCCTGGAGGTGTACGGGTCCTGGAGGTGTCCGGGTCCTGGAGGTGTCCGGGTCCTGGTGATGTCTGGAGGTGCACCTTTTCTTAATTCACTCCCTCTTGGGTACAAATAAAAATTTTCTGATTCTGATTCACTCTGCATGGTGCAGACTGGGACAGTGGAAGGTGTGTTATTAGAATATACTAGACTAGAATAACAATCCTTTAATTATCCCACACGGGGAAATTTGGTCATAACAGCAGCATCAGATATATATATATATATCTCTCTCTCTCTCTCTCTCTCTCTCTCTCTCTATATATATATATATATATATATATATATATATATATATATATATATATA
>SSNP01000017.1:87782-95282 GCA_006937955.1 Pachypanchax playfairii
CAGTGAACTCATTGTCATGTTCAAGAAACCAGTCCGAGATGATTCCAGCTTTATGACATGGCGCATTATCCTGCTGAAAGTAGCCATCAGAAGTTGGGTACATTGTGGTCATAAAGGGATGGACATGGTCAGCAACAATACTCAGGTAGGCTGTGGCGTTGTAACGATGCTCAATTGGTACCAAGGGGCCCAAAGAGTGCCAAGAAAATATTCCCCACACCATTACACCACCACCACCAGCCTGAACCGTTGATACAAGGCAGGATGGATCCATGCTTTCATGTTGTTGACGCCAAATTCTGACCCTACCATCCGAATGTCGCAGCAGAAATCGAGACTCATCAGACCAGGCAACGTTTTTCCAATCTTCTATTGTCCAATTTCGATGAGCTTGTGCAAATTGTAGCCTCAGTTTCCTGTTCTTAGCTGAAAGGAGTGGCACCCGGCGTGGTCTTCTGCTGCTGTAGCCCATCTGCCTCAAAGTTGGACGTACTGTGCGTTCAGAGATGCTCTTCTGCCTACCTTGGTTGTAACGAGTGGTTATTTGAGTCACTGTTGCCTTTCTATCAGCTCCAACCAGTCTGGCCATTCTCCTCTGACCTCTGGCATCAACAAGGCATTTCCGCCCACAGAACTGCCGCTCACTGGATATTTTTTCTTTTTCGGACCATTCTCTGTAAACCCTAGAGATGGTTGTGCGTGAAAATCCCAGTAGATCAGCAGTTTCTGAAATACTCAGACCAGCCATTCTGGCACCAACAACCATGCCACGTTCAAAGTCACTCAAATCACCTTTCTTCCCCATACTGATGCTCGGTTTGAACTGCAGGAGATTGTCTTGACCATGTGTTCATGCCTAAATGCACTGAGTTGCCGCCATGTGATTGGCTGATTAGAAATTAAGTGTTAACGGGCAGTTGGACAGGTGTACCTAATAAAGTGGTCGGTGAGTGTATATAGATATACAAACCGAACAGGACACAGAACATAAGTGATCACACACAATGTTTACAAGAAAAGAAGAATAAAGTATCTACAACATGTGCTATAGTTATAAAACAGAACTCCACAGTTCTTAAAGTAGCTATGATACGTATAAAATAGAAATTCAAAAAGTACAGATTTTGCATTAAACTTGAAAAAAGTAAACATGTAGCTTCCAATAAGTTATTATGTACAGTCTGTTGTTATGTTATGTACAGCAGTATTGGTCTTATTATTGAGATTTAGCAGTTGAATATGGAACACTTTCAGAAAAATCTATATTTTGAGAAAAATAATGCCTCCACGGGGTGTTTAGAAGGGTGCAGAATGAAAGTACAGTATTTCCTTTAAAGAGTCCCTTCCATTAAAAACAGTTTTTCTGAGGTTTCTGTTGAATATTTTAGCTCCACAGGTGTTCTTACCTTCATAGTGGGTGAAAACAGGTCAACAACTTCTCTTTCAGTTTTAATCTCTCAAACTACGCAGGTGGTGATAAAACCCGAGTTCTCCTGAGTTCTAACGGCCTGTATCTGTTTCATCACAACTCCTTTGTTCGTTAGTATTCATCAGCTCCTGCAGTTGAAACCACACCTAGCATGCTGCTAGCTATAAACTGTTAGCATAAGACGTAGCAAAGAGATTTTGTCTGCTGTTGCCATGCACAGTGGGGGCAGGAAACAGTATACCTTGCGCTCATAGGCTAGTTTGTTAGCCAATCAGAGTCCAGCAAATTCGAATAATGAATATTAATGAGTTACAGCCCAAAGCCTTGACGCAGATCGATTGAAAGGTCTGTTGATCAGTGTTTACTAACGTTTTTTAGATATAATATGTTTCATATTACGAGTTAATACTTCAGAATAGAGCTGGGTGATAAAAGATTTTTTCATATCACTATGTTTTTTTCATTTCAGGCGATAACGATATATATCACGATATAAGCCAAATAACTACAGTGGGGCAAAAAAGTATTTAGTCAGCCACCAATTGTGTAAGTTCTCCCACTTAAAAAGATCAGAGAGGCCTGTAATTTTCATCATAGGTATACCTCAACTATGAGAGACAAAATGAGGAAAAAAAATCCAGAAAATCACATTGTCTGATTTTTAAAGAATTTATTTGCAAATTATGGTGGAAAATAAGTATTTGGTCACCTACAAACAAGTAAGATTTCTGGCTTTCACAGACCTGTAACTTCTTTAAGAGGCTCCTCGGTCCTCCACTCGTTACCTGTATTAATGGCACCTGTGTGAACTCGTTATCAGTATAAAAGACACCTGTCCACAACCTTAAACAGTCACGCTCCAAACTCCACTATGGCCAAGACCAAAGAGCTGTCAAAGGACACCAGAAACAAAATTGTAGACCTTCACCAGGCTGGGAAGACTGAATCTGCAATAGGTAAGCAGCTTGGTGTGAAGAAATCAACTGTGGGAGCAATTATTAGAAAATGGAAGACATACAAGACCACTGATAATCTCCCTCGATCTGGGGCTCCACGCAAGATCTCACCCCGTGGGGTCAAAATGATCACAAGAACGGTGAGCAAAAATCCCAGAACCACACGGAGGGACCTAGTGAATGACCTGCAGAGAGCTGGGACCAAAGTAACAAAGGCTACCATCAGTAACACACTACGCCGCCAGGGACTCAAATCCTGCAGTGCCAGACGTGTCCCCCTGCTGAAGCCAGGACACGTCCAGGCCCGTCTGCGGTTTGCTAGAGAGCATTTGGATGATCCAGAAGAGGATTGGGAGAACATCATATGGTCAGATGAAACCAAAATAGAACTTTTTGGTAGAAACTCAACTTGTCGTGTTTGGAGGGGAAAGAATGCTGAGTTGGATCCAAAGAACACCATACCTACTGTAAAGCATGGGGGTGGAAACATCATGCTTTGGGGCTGTTTTTCTGCAAGGGGACCAGGACGACTGATCCGTGTAAAGGAAAGAATGAATGGGGCCATGTATCGTAAGATTTTGAGTGAAAACCTCCTTCCATCAGCAAGGGCATTGAAAATGAGACGTGGCTGGGTCTTTCAGCATGACAATGATCCCAAACACACCGCCCGGGCAACGAAGGAGTGGCTTCGTAAGAAGCATTTCAAGGTCCTGGAGTGGCCTAGCCAGTCTCCAGATCTCAACCCCATAGAAAATCTCTGGAGGGAGTTGAAAGTCCGTGTTGCCCAGCGTCAGCCCCAAAACATCACTGCTCTAGAGGAGATCTGCATGGAGGAATGGGCCAAAATACCAGCAACAGTGTGTGAAAACCTTGTGAAGACTTACAGAAAACGTTTGACCTCTGTCATTGCCAACAAAGGCTATATAACAAAGTATTGAGATTAACTTTTGTTATTGACCAAATACTTATTTTCCACCATCATTTGCAAACAAATTCTTTAAAAATCAGACAATGTGATTTTCTGGATTTTTTTTCCTCATTTTGTCTCTCATAGTTGAGGTATACCTATGATGAAAATTACAGGCCTCTCTGATCTTTTTAAGTGGGAGAACTTACACAATTGGTGGCTGACTAAATACTTTTTTGCCCCACTGTATATTTGTAAGATTTAAATGTGCCGTTGCTCACAAGTAAACTGTGAAATAATCAGCAGCTTGTTTTGATTTAGACATTTATTTCCCAAAATAAGTTCAACAGGGCAGATGTACTTAAGTAACTTGAGACTTCAGTTTCAGATAAATAAAGGCAAATATTACAACCTGCACAAAAGGTAGCCGCTACATCGCTATGTCTTTTTTGTCATATGGTAAGACGCTGGAGAAAGGGGAGTCCCCCTTTTTAGGGTTAGGGGTTAGAAAAACAATAACACACACACACAGTGAAACACACACACATTAACACACACACACACATTAACACACACATTAACTCACACACACATTAACACACACACACACATTAACACACACATTAACACACACACACACATTAACACACACACACAGTGAAACACACACACATTAACACACACACACAGTGAAACACACACACATTAACACACACACACACACGGTGAAACACACACACATTAACACACACACACAGTGAAACACACATTAACACACACACACAGTGAAACACACACACATTAACACACACATTAACACACACACACACATTAACACACACACACACAGTGAAACACACATTAACACACACACACAGTGAAACACACACACATTAACACACACACACAGTGAAACACACACACATTCACACACACACACAGTGAAACACACACACACACATTAACACACACACAGTGAAACACACACACATTAACACACACACACAGTGAAACACACACACATTAACACACACACACAGTGAAACACACATTAACACACACATTAACACACACACATTAACACACATACACAGTGAAACACACATTAACACACACACACACAGTGAAACACACACACATTAACACACACACACAGTGAAACACACACACATTAACACACACACACACAGTGAAACACACACACATTAACACACATTAACACACACATTAACACACACACACACACACAGTGAAACACACACACACATAACACACACACACGGTGAAACACACACACATTAACACACACACACAGTGAAACACACACACACATTAACACACACACACAGTGAAACACACATTAACATACACACATTAACACACACACACAGTGAAACAACACACATTAACACACACACACAGTGAAACACACACACATTAACACACACACACATTGACACACACACACATTAACACACACACACAGTGAAACACACACACATTAACACACACACACAGTGAAACACACATTAACACACACACACAGTGAAACACACACACATTAACACACACATTAACACACACACATTAACACACACACACACATTAACACACACACAGTGAAACACACACACATTAACACACACACACAGTGAAACACACACACATTAACACACACACACAGTGAAACACACATTAACACACACACACAGTGAAACACACACACATTAACACACACATTAACACACACATTAACACACACACACACATTAACACACACACACACATTAACACACACACACATTAACACACACACACACACATTAACACACACACACCGTGAAACACACATTAACACACACACACATTAACACACACATTAACACACACACACATTAACACACACACATAAACACACACATTAACACACACACACAGTGAAACACACATTAACACACACATTAACACACACACATAAACACACACATTAACACACACACATTAACACACACAAACATTAACACACACACATTAACACACACACATTAACACACACACACATTAACACACACACACAGTGAAACACACATTAACACACACACACATTAACACACACACACATTAACACACACACACATTAACACACACATTAACACACACACACACATTAACACACACGCACACAGTGAAACACACATTAACACACACACAGTGAAACACACACACATTAACACACACATTAACACACACATTAACACACACACACACACACATTAACACACACACACACATTAACACACACACACACATTAACACACACATTAACTCACACACACATTAACACACACACACACATTAACACACACACACATTAACACACACATTAACACACACACACACATTAACACACACACACACATAAACACACACACACATTAACACACACACACACACATTAACACACACACACATTAACACACACACACACATTAACACACACACACATTAACACACACATTAACACACACACACACATTAACACACACGCACACAGTGAAACACACATTAACACACACACAGTGAAACACACACACATTAACACACACATTAACACACACATTAACACACACACATTAACACACACATTAACACACACACACACACACACACATTAACACACACATTAACACACACACACACATTAACACACACACACACATTAACACACACACACATTAACACACACACACACATTAACACACACACACATTAACACACACACACACACACACATTCACACACACACACACATTAACACACACACACATTAACACACACATTAACACACACACACACATTAACACACACGCACACAGTGAAACACACATTAACACACACACAGTGAAACACACACACATTAACACACACATTAACACACACACACATTAACACACACACACACACATTAACACACACACACACATTAACACACACACACACATTAACACACACACACATAAACACACACACACACACATTAACACACACACACATAAACACACACATTAACACACACACACACATTAACACACACACACAGTGAAACACACATTAACATACACACATTAACACACACACACAGTGAAACACACACACATTAACACACACATTAACACACACACACATTAACACACACACACACATTAACACACACACACATTAACACACACACACACACATTAACACACACACACACATTAACACACACACACATTAACACACACACACACATTAACACACACACACATTAACACACACATTAACACACACACACACATTAACACACACGCACACAGTGAAACACACATTAACACACACACAGTGAAACACACACACATTAACACACACATTAACACACACATTAACACACACACACATTAACACACACACACACAGTGAAACACACATTAACACACACACACAGTGAAACACACACACATTAACACACACACACATTAACACACATACACACACATTAACACACACATTAACACACACACACATACACACACATTAACACACACATTAACTCACACACACATTAACACACACACACACATTAACACACACACACATTAACACACACACACACATTAACACACACACACATTAACACACACATTAACACACACACACACATTAACACACACACACATTAACACACACACACACATTCACACACACACACATTAACCACACATTAACACACACACACATTAACACACATACACACACATTAACACACACATTAACACACACACACACACACACACATTAACACACACATTAACACACACACACACTGAAACACACATTAACACACACACACATTAACACACACATTAACACACACACACATTAACACACACACATTAACACACACACATAAACACACACATTAACACACACACACAGTGAAACACACATTAACACACACATTAACACACACATTAACACACACACACAGTGAAACACACACACACATTAACACACACACACAGTGAAACACACACACATTCACACACACACACAGTGAAACACACACACATAAACACACACACACAGTGAAACACACATTAACACACACACACAGTGAAACACACACTAACACACACACACAGTGAAACACACACACATTAACACACACA
>SSNP01000017.1:100282-152091 GCA_006937955.1 Pachypanchax playfairii
ACACACACATTAACACACACACACATTAACACACACACACACATTAACACACACATTAACACACACACACACATTAACACACACATTAACTCACACACACACTAACACACACACACACTAACACACACACACACACAAACACACACACACACAAACACACACACACACACACACACACACACACACACAAACACACACACACACACAAACACACACACACACAAACACACACACACACACATTAACACACACATTAACACACACACACACATTAACACACACACACACATTAACACACACATTAACTCACACACACATTAACACACACACACACATTAACACACACATTAACACACACACACACATTAACACACACACACATTAACACACACACACACATTAACACACACACACACATTAACACACACACACACAAAAACACACACACACACAGTGAAACACACATTAACACACACACACATTAACACACACATAAACACACACACACATTAACACACACGCACACAGTGAAACACACATTAACACACACACAGTGAAACACACACACATTAACACACACACACACATTAACACACACATTAACACACACACACATTAACACACACACACATTAACACACACATTAACACACACACACACACACATTAACACACACATTAACACACACACACACATTAACACACACGCACACAGTGAAACACACATTAACACACACATTAACTCACACACACATTAACACACACACACACATTAACACACACATTAACACACACACACATTAACACACACACACATTAACACACACACATTAACACACACACATTAACACACACACACATAAACACACACATTAACACACACACACAGTGAAACACACATTAACACACACATTAACACACACACACAGTGAAACACACACACATTAACACACACACACAGTGAAACACACACACATTAACACACACACACACACGGTGAAACACACACACATTAACACACACACACAGTGAAACACACATTAACACACACATTAACACACACATTAACACACACACACACAGTGAAACACACATTAACACACACATTAACACACACACATTAACACACACATTAACACACACACACAGTGAAACACACATTAACACACACAAACATTAACACACACATTAACACACACACATTAACACACACACATATTAACACACACACATTAACACACACACACATTAACACACACACACAGTGAAACACACATTAACACACACATTAACACACACACATAAACACACACACTAACACACACACACAGTGAAACACACATTAACACACACACACAGTGAAACACACACACATTAACACACACACACATTAACACACATACACACACATTAACACACACACACACATTAACACACACACACACATTAACACACACACACATTAACACACACACACACACATTAACACACACACACAGTGAAACACACACACATTAACACACACACACACACATTAACACACACACACGGTGAAACACACACACATTAACACACACACACAGTGAAACACACATTAACATACACACATTAACACACACACATAAACACACACATTAACACACACACATTAACACACACACATAAACACACACATTAACACACACACACAGTGAAACACACATTAACACACACATTAACACACACACATTAACACACATACACAGTGAAACACACATTAACACACACACACAGTGAAACACACACACATTAACACACACACACATTAACACACACACACACATTAACACACACATTAACACACACACACACATTAACACACACACACATTAACAACACACACACATTAACACACACACACAGTGAAACACACATTAACACACACACACAGTGAAACACACACACATTAACACACACACACATTAACACACACACATTAACACACACACACATTAACACACACATTAACACACACACACAGTGAAACACACATTAACACACACACACACAGTAACACACACATTAACACACACACACACATTAACACACACACACATTAACACACACACACACATTAACACACACACACACATTAACACACACATTAACACACACACACATTAACACACACACACACATTAACACACACACACATTAACACACACATTAACACACACACACACATTAACACACACGCACACAGTGAAACACACATTAACACACACACAGTGAAACACACACACATTAACACACACACACACATTAACACACACACACACATTAACACACACACACATTAACACACATACACACACATTAACACACACACACACATTAACACACACACACATTAACACACACACACACATTAACACACACATTAACTCACACACACATTAACACACACACACACATTAACACACACATTAACACACACACACACATTAACACACACACACACAGTGAAACACACATTCACACACACACGGTGAAACACACACACATTAACACACACACACAGTGAAACACACACACATTAACACACACACACACACATTAACACACACAGTAAAACACACATTAACACACACACACACACAGTGAAACACACACACATTAACACACACACACAGTGAAACACACATTAACACTGTTATGTGGCTGATCTGCCTGTGGGTGTGAGTGTGTGTGTGGGTGCGATTAACCTAATTTCCAACAGGTGGATCAGCTCTGGAGCGGCAGGTGTGGCTCATTCTCCTCTTCACCTGAGAGGGGATTTAAGGGGAGGATCAACACGAGACAGGCGCCAGATAGTTCTCTCTCATCACTCGGTAGAGGTTCTAGTACTGACCGATTGTACATTTCAGGAAGACGAGCCCATTAATGCTTGGTCTTCCTTTTCTTTATCCCAACAGGAGTTTCACCCGGATCTGACGCCTCTCCGAGGATCCGCACCTCCTGCCCTGGAGAGCAGCCGCTTCCACAGGCTCTCACGCTGGCTTGGTTTTTCCCGGACCTGCTCTCCGCCTGTCTCTTCCTCCCCGGAGCCTGCACCTGCTGGACACACGGACCCAGAGCTGATCTGTTCACCCTCCAGCACCTGCACATCTCACTCCGGACCACAGACCTCTTTCAGCCGCTAACAACTCCTCCTCTCTACCACCACCATCTGCGCCATCCACGTAAGCCTGCTTTTCTGTTCTCATGCTTGCTCCAACATCACAACCCCCAGATATCTAACCTGTGCTCTCACTGTCTAGAATCCCACGGTTCCATCCCGGTGAGGCCCGGTTCCTGTACCGCCAGCAGCACAGGAGTTACATGCCTGGCCGTGCCTTTCTCATACTTACAATAAACATTTTAAAACTGTTTTGTTGTCTGGAGCTTGTGCTTGTAAGAGGGTTCGCACCAAAACAGAGGCCATGACAGAACTATCTGGCCACCAGAACCCTACGGCACAGCTCCAGGCTGCACTCTCACAACAGGGAATTCTTCTGGGCAAGCATGAGAGCTTCCTACAGGAGATGGCGCAGCAGCAGACCCACCTTATAGATACCCTGGACAGACTCACCCGGCGATTCACGGAGCTATCCGCGCATCTGGCGGACACGGATACTCGGATGACGGATCTCTCCTCGTCAGAACCCCAGGCCGCGTCTCCTCCGGTCGCACCTCCCGAGCCAGTCCATCGAGGGGTCTCTCCTCCAAATCCACAGCCCTATGACGGAGATCTCCGTAAGTGCAAAGGATTTATACTTCAGTGTAACTTGATGTTTAACAGTACCCCTAACTCTTTCGGCACAGACGCCAGCAGGATCTCGTTCCTGGTAGCCGGAATGCGCGACAGAGCCCTCAGGTGGGCGGAGGCTTATCTTGACTCCAATCCCATCGACCAGACGGAATACGAGGAGTTTCTGGATGCGTTCAAGCAGACGTTCGATTCGGAGGAGACGGAAGAGGAGACGATGGACCAGCTGCTCCGGATCCGGCAGGGGAAGCAGTCGGTGGCGGATTTCGCCATCGAGTTCCGCACCCTGGCTGCCAGAACAGCATGGAACGACTCCGCTCTTCGAGGAGTGTTTAAGAACGCGCTCACGGAGAGACTGCAGGATGAACTCTCCGGTCGTGACAGTCCGACCTCATTCAACCAGCTGGTCAAGCTCGCCATTCGGCTGGACAACCGGGCTCGGGAGAGACTTTGGTCCCGGGTCTCAGCCTCTCCAGCCCAGGAACGACCAACACCTTCGCCGCCCCGACGGCGTCCGGTTCGCCTTCCCTCACCCGAACCGATGCAGCTGGGACGGGCCCGTCTCAGCCATGCCGAAAAGAGGCGACGACAAGCCGAAGGAGTTTGTCTCTACTGTGCTTCTCCCAAACATGCAGTAAATAACTGTCCGGAAGCGCCAAACGACAGCGCCCGCTAGTGAGGATGGGGATCCTGGCGGGCGGAAAGTGTTCAAGTCCCCGTTTGACTTTCCCCGTCTCTATATGTTATCAGAACCAGGAGCCTGTTAAGTGTGTTGCACTTGTAGACTCCGGTTCTGAGAAAAATTTAATTCACCCTGAGTTAGTTAGAAAGTGTCACCTCTCTTTGACTCCACTGCCCGCGCCTCTTTGTGTGCGCGCTCTAGACGGTAGCTCAATGACGTCTATAACTCACTGTACTGACTCTGTTTCCCTTGTTGTCTCCGGAAATCACCGAGAGAACCTTAAGTTTTTTGTTTACCCCAGCACGGAGGTTCCCGTAGTCCTGGGATACCCGTGGCTGGTGCAACATGGTCCACAAATTGACTGGGTGCACAACCGCATCACTTCATGGAGCCCGCACTGCCTGGAGCGGTGTTTACAGTCTGCACTTCCGGTGGGCGTTTCCGCTTCTTCGGCCCCACAGCAACCGCCAGACTTAACAAAGGTTCCCCCTGAGTACCACGACCTTAGTGAGGTCTTCAATAAAGAGCTGGCTCTCTCTCTCCCGCCGCACCGGCCGTACGATTGCTGCATCGATCTGCTGCCCGGTGCACCTCTCCCGGCGGGCCGCCTGTTCAACCTTTCCCGGGCCGAGAGAGAAGCCATGGAGACTTACATTAAGGACTCTCTGAAGGCTGGAATCATCCGACCTTCATCATCTCCCCTCGGAGCTGGTTTCTTCTTCGTGGGCAAAAAGGACGGCACACTCCGTCCATGCATAGACTACCGAGGACTAAACCAGATCACCGTAAAAAATAAATACTCACTTCCACTACTCGCATCAGCTCTCGAACCTGTCCAAAAGGCCACGATCTTCACGAAGCTAGACCTTCGTAACGCTTATCACCTGGTCCGCATCCGGGCAGGTGATGAGTGGAAGACAGCCTTCAAAACACACATTGGACACTACGAGTACGCAGTCATGCCCTTCGGACTCACAAACGCACCAGCAGTTTTCCAAGCACTAATTAATGATGTACTAAGAGACTTCCTACATCAATTTGTGTTCGTCTACCTAGACGATATTTTGATTTTTTCTCCAGACCCACAGACTCATCGCAGACACGTCCGGCTGGTCCTCCAAAGGCTCCTGGAGAACCGACTCTACGTCAAGGCCGAGAAATGTGAGTTTCACACACCCACCATCACATTTCTCGGATTCATTCTAGAGGGTGGACAGATCAGACCGGACCCTGTCAAGACTCAAGCCGTGGAGGAGTGGCCAGTGCCTACCTGCCGGAAGCAGCTGCAACGGTTCCTGGGCTTCTCTAACTTTTACCGCAGGTTCATCCGCGGTTTCAGCCTCATCGTGGGACCCCTTACGGCGCTGACCTCACCCAAGGTGCCGTTTCACTGGGGCCCGGAGGCTGAGGCCGCCTTCAGGAACCTGCAACAGCGCTTCACGGCAGCACCCATCCTTATTCACCCAGACACCAGCGCCCAGTTCACCCTGGAGGTGGACGCATCCGAGGAAGGCGTGGGAGCTATCCTGTCCCAGCGCTCGGCGGCGGACAACAAGCTCCACCCGTGCGCTTTCTTCTCTAAGCGCTTCACGCCGCCGGAGCGCAACTACAACATCGGGGACAGGGAGCTCCTGGCAATCAAACTGGCGCTGGAGGAATGGAGGCACTGGCTGGAAGGTACGCAACTCCCTATAATAATCTGGACTGACCACAAGAATCTCATATATTTACAGAATGCAAAACGCCTCAACCCCCGCCAGTTCCGTTGGTCCCTCTTCTTCTCAAGGTTCAATCTCTCCATCTCCTACCGGCCGGGGTCCAAGAACCAGAAGCCGGACGCGCTCTCCCGCCTTCACCAGCCCGAACTCCCGGAGGAGCGGACGGAGACCATTTTACCTGGGTCCTGCTTCGTCCGCTCACTTACCTGGGACATCGAGGGGCTGATCCGGCGAGCGCAGGAGGCGGAGCCAGACCCTGGAGGAGGACCTCCCAACCGGCTCTACGTGCCATCCACGGTCCGAGCGCAGGTCATCCGCTGGGGGCACGACACGAAATTCTCCTGCCATCCTGGCACCAGCCGAACCATCGCCTTCCTGCAGAGGTATTTTTGGTGGCCAGCTATACACAAAGATGTTGGAGAATTCGTGTCTGCTTGTTGTGTGTGTGCCCGCAGCAAGCCGTCCCACCGGCCTCCAGCGGGACTCCTGCAGCCGCTCCCGATCCCATCCAGACCCTGGTCGCACATTGCAGTGGACTTCGTCACCGGCCTCCCCGTCTCCAAAGGCAAGTCCGTTATCCTCACAATTATTGACCGTTTTTCCAAGGCATGCCACCTCATCGCGCTGCCAAAGCTCCCGTCAGCCCCCGAGACCGCCCGCCTCCTGTTCCGCCATGTGTTTCGCCTGCATGGCATCCCGTCGGAGGTGCTCTCGGATCGGGGCACGCAGTTCACCGCCAGGGTCTGGAAGGAGTTTTGTGGGATGTTGGGAGCCACGCCCCGGTTCACTTCAGGGTTCCACCCGCAGACGAATGGGCAGTGTGAGCGTCTCAACCAGGAGATGGAAAGCATGCTGCGCTGTGTGTGCGAAGAAAATCCTGCCACATGGTGTCAGCATCTCTCCTGGGTTGAGTACGCGCACAACGCGCACATCTCGTCTGCGACGGGGCTCTCTCCCTTCGAGTGTTCCCTCGGCTACCAGCCCACGCTCATCCCTTCCTCCTGCCCAGAGCCGGTTATTCCCACGGTCCGCACCCACATCCGCCAGATCCGCCGCATCTGGTCTGGAACCAAGCGTGCGCTGGAGCGCACGGCGGCGAAGACTAAGGCGGGTGCGGACCGCAGACGCATCCCGGCTCCCACCTACTCCCCGGGACAAAAGGTCTGGCTCGCCTCTAAGGACTTCCCCCTCAAGGCCTCTACCAGGAAGCTCTCCCCACGGTTCTTGGGCCCCTTCACTGTGGAGGCCGTTCCCGGTCCAGCTACGGTCAGGCTCCGGCTCCCCTCTCACCTCCGTGTCCATCCGGTCTTTCATGTGTCCAAGGTGAAGCCCGTCCTGTCCAGTCCTCTCTGCCCTCCGCCACCTTCCCCCCCGCCCGCCCGTATGATTGACGGCCACCCGGCTTTCACAGTCCGGCGGATTGTGGGTGTCCGTCCCCGGGGGCGGGGTTTCCAATACCTGGTGGACTGGGAGGGTTATGGCCCTGAGGACCGCTCATGGGTTCCCAGGTCCTTCATCTTAGACCCCACACTGATCACGGACTTCGAAGCGTCCTCCGCCTCGTCGTCCTCATCCCTTGCTGCATCTTCGGCGCGACCGCCTGGAGGCGGTCGTTAAGGGGGGGGGTACTGTTATGTGGCTGATCTGCCTGTGGGTGTGAGTGTGTGTGTGGGTGCGATTAACCTAATTTCCAACAGGTGGATCAGCTCTGGAGCGGCAGGTGTGGCTCATTCTCCTCTTCACCTGAGAGGGGATTTAAGGGGAGGATCAACACGAGACAGGCGCCAGATAGTTCTCTCTCATCACTCGGTAGAGGTTCTANTGGACTTCGTCACCGGCCTCCCCGTCTCCAAAGGCAAGTCCGTTATCCTCACAATTATTGACCGTTTTTCCAAGGCATGCCACCTCATCGCGCTGCCAAAGCTCCCGTCAGCCCCCGAGACCGCCCGCCTCCTGTTCCGCCATGTGTTTCGCCTGCATGGCATCCCGTCGGAGGTGCTCTCGGATCGGGGCACGCAGTTCACCGCCAGGGTCTGGAAGGAGTTTTGTGGGATGTTGGGAGCCACGCCCCGGTTCACTTCAGGGTTCCACCCGCAGACGAATGGGCAGTGTGAGCGTCTCAACCAGGAGATGGAAAGCATGCTGCGCTGTGTGTGCGAAGAAAATCCTGCCACATGGTGTCAGCATCTCTCCTGGGTTGAGTACGCGCACAACGCGCACATCTCGTCTGCGACGGGGCTCTCTCCCTTCGAGTGTTCCCTCGGCTACCAGCCCACGCTCATCCCTTCCTCCTGCCCAGAGCCGGTGATTCCCACGGTCCGCACCCACATCCGCCAGATCCGCCGCATATGGTCTGGAACCAAGCGTGCGCTGGAGCGCACGGCGGCGAAGACTAAGGCGGGTGCGGACCGCAGACGCACCCCGGCTCCCACCTGCTCCCCGGGACAAAAGGTCTGGCTCGCCTCCAAGGACTTCCCCCTCAAGGCCTCTACCAGGAAGCTCTCCCCACGGTTCTTGGGCCCCTTCACTGTGGAGGCCGTTCCCGGTCCAGCTACGGTCAGGCTCCGGCTCCCCTCTCACCTCCGTGTCCATCCGGTCTTTCATGTGTCCAAGGTGAAGCCCGTCCTGTCCAGTCCTCTCTGCCCTCCGCCACCTTCCCCCCCGCCCGCCCGTATGATTGACGGCCACCCGGCTTTCACAGTCCGGCGGATTGTGGGTGTCCGTCCCCGGGGGCGGGGTTTCCAATACCTGGTGGACTGGGAGGGTTATGGCCCTGAGGACCGCTCCTGGGTTCCCCGGTCCTTCATCTTGGACCCCACACTGATCACGGACTTCGAAGCGTCCTCCGCCTCGTCGTCCTCATCCCTTCCTGCATCTTCGGCGCGACCGCCTGGAGGCGGTCGTTAAGGGGGGGGGTACTGTTATGTGGCTGATCTGCCTGTGGGTGTGAGTGTGTGTGTGGGTGCGATTAACCTAATTTCCAACAGGTGGATCAGCTCGGGAGCGGCAGGTGTGGCTCATTCTCCTCTTCACCTGAGAGGGGATTTAAGGGGAGGATCAACACGAGACAGGCGCCAGATAGTTCTCTCTCATCACTCGGTAGAGGTTCTAACACTGACCGTTCACACATTTCAGGAAGACGAGCCCATTAATGCTTGGTCTTCCTTTTCTTTATCCCCTCAGGAGTTTCACCCGGATCTGTCGCCTCTCCGAGGATCCGCACCTCCTGTCCTGGAGAGCAGCCGCGTCCACAGGCTCTCACGCTGGCTTGGTTTTCCCCGGACCTGCTCTCCGCCTGTCTCTTCCTTCCCGGAGCCTGCACCTGCTGGACACACGGACCCAGAGCTGATCTGTTCACCCTCCAGCACCTGCACATCTCACTCCGGACCACAGACCTCTTTCAGCCGCTAACAACTCCTCCTCGCTACCACCACCATCTGCGCCATCCACGTAAGCCTGCTTTTCTGTTCTCATGCTTGCTCCAACATCACAACCCCCAGATATCTAACCTGTGCTCTCACCGTCTAGAATCCCACGGTTCCATCCCGGTGAGGCCCGGTTCCTGTACCGCCAGCAGCACAGGAGTCACGTGCCTGGCCGTGCTCTTCTCATATTTTCAATAAACATTTTAAAACTGTTTTGTTGTCTGGAGCTTGTGCTTGTAAGAGGGTTCGCACCAAACAGAGGCCATGACACATATCTACAGTAGGGTTCTAGGTGGATGATACAAACAGGAGTGATATAAGATAAAATTTAGGTCTCCATTTTTGAAAGACAGTTTGGAGTCGTTCTAGAAGGACTAAATTCAGGAGGGTGGCACAAAGGCCGAACTGATAGCATGAACAGTTTATTGGTGTAGCCCAGTGACAAACTGACAGGATTAACAGTTCATCTTGGCAGTCAGTATGTGTACTACTTGAAAGACAGTACAAATCAAGATGCTCATGAAATGGTTGAAAAAAAATGTTTTAAAAAATAAACTTTTGGGGAAAAGGAAGCAATTTTATACAGCAACAATGCAATTGAAGTCAACTGCTTTATATAGCGGAAATGTCGAAAAAGTTTTTCTTTTCAGGCACCATAAGAAACAACGTGTTCAGATTACACCAACGGTTCCAGATTAAAAGGTACAAACTTTTGATTAATTTTAATAACTATTCACAGTAAGTATGAGTAAGTAAATTGTAAAAGATAGTAAAAGATTTACTATCGAAACCAGCAGATTATACTGTATCTTCATTTCAACCCAATCCCCAATCTGAGCAACCAGAACTTGTGACAGCAGAAAGGGAGTGCCATATGGGAAGACTGTCATTCTGGGGGATTTCATTGCCAATACGTGCTATGATAACATTACCGGGGGGGTAGCTGTGGTGTGATTGAAAGGAATGGTCACTCTCATTTGAATCTGAATTGAATGGTTTGTGTTTGGACCTCTGTACAAAACATGGCTTGTCCATAACAAACACCCTGTTCAAGCATAGAGCGGTCCATAAGTGTACCTGGTTCCAGATCCCTTTGGGCCGAAGGTGTATAAATGAATTTGTAATTGTATCATATAAGATCCTATGTAATGGACACTCAGATAAAGAGAGGGGTAGAGCTGTCAGCTGATCACCACCCAGTAATTACTTCTATCGGGTGGTAGGGAGGATGCCAGACAGACCTGATGAACGCAAATGAGTAGTGAGTGTACTGAAAAACGTTTGGAGGAGGTCCCTTTCCATGAAATCTTCAACTTACATGTACAGAACAGTTTTTTTTCCTGCATTTTGGGGGAGGTTTGTGACATGGAATCTCAGTGGGTTGTGTTTAGAGTTACACAGTGACCTTAAAGACATTACACAGTGTAAAAAGTCATGGTGTAAACTTTATGCTGGTGACACGCCAAGACACAGAAATGAGCATGAGCCACAAAACCCAGTTTGTGAAGGATTGCACATTCAGAAGTGATATGAGGCACATCACTGCTGAACCGTTTGTTTTTGGCTGAAATTAGATTCCTCCACAGGGTGTCCAGGCTTGGCCTAAGAGATAAGGTGAGGTTTTCTGTTGGAGATTTTAAGGTTTTACAATGTTGGTAAAAGGTCACAGGTCATGCTGCAGGAGTAAGTGAACTGAAACAGACCTGGCCTGAATCAACCACTTTTGTGTTTATCTTGGAAACCAGTTGGTTTACGACCTGTGACTGTTGTCCATCCAATTATGCGTTTGTTTGCTACACTCTAACTTCATTATCTGACCCACACTTGTTTCCCTTCCTTGCTTCCTCCAGATGGGAGGTGTCTTTGTGAATAAAAAGGCAATGCAAAAGTGAACACATCAGAATCGTCTCAACAACTTGGTTGGGGGTTCTCCTTTGCAAAGCTCATTGAAACCATACCTCTGTGTCTGACTGATAGTCTTTTTGATAGTTATTTAACTTAGGGGTATTAAAATATCCTGACATTCTCCACCATCCATGAAGCGTTTAAAGTAAAGTTGTTGCTCCTCTACATCAGATGGTTCAGGCCTTTGATTAGGATGCTTCCTGGTCACCTCACTATGAAGGTTTTCCAGGCATGTCCCACTGGAAGAAGACCCCCAGGTAGACCCAGAACTCCCTAGAGTGGTTATGTCCTCACTGGCCTGGGAACATTTTGAGATAGTTAAAAAAGAGTTGCAGAAAGTTGGTGGGGTGAGAGAATACTGAGTTTCCCACTGGAACCTGTTGCATTCTCTATCTGACCATGAAATATAAAGAAAATGGATGGGTGGATGGTTTAGTGATTACTAATTGCAGTATTTTGGTTGCTGTTTTTTTTCTGTTTTATTGAATTAAATTCAATAAACATTTTTTAAGAGAAATTTAGGTGCTAAAATGCTCTTATAACAAAAGGAATATAAAAGAACAACAGGTAAGTTAGTTATCTATTTACACAAAATACCCGAATATACATAAAAAACAAAAATTAGGGTTAGGGATAAGGCTAGATGATAGCGGAGCAATACATATCAAACTGCAAGTATTACGGCTTCACTGTGTTGCACACTGTTGCCTTGCAGCATGAAGGCTGTGGGTCCAAAACTGAGCTGGGACCTTTCTGCATGGGGTTTGCATGTTCTCCCTGTTCATGAGTGGGTTTTCTCCAGGGACTGCAGCTTCAAAAATATACCTGAATTTAATTGGCAGCTCTAAGTTGTCACTAGATGTGAGTGATTGTGTCACTAGCTGTCTTTCAATATGTGGCCCTGTGATGGACTGGCAACCTGTCCAGTGTGTAACACAATGACTGCTGGAGATAGACACAATGAACTTCTTTGTGTCCATAACCTTACTGTCCATACTGATTGAACATAATTAATCCATTAAAAATGTAGTTTTAGTAATTGATTTAAAAAATTAAAAAAGAATAATGTTGTCATAAAAAATCTGAGATATGCAATGTAATTTTCAATGTTATTTTTATTTTACGTTGTTTCAGCTGTTATTTGCTAGAGATTACAAAAGTTAATCGAGATGGACTGAGAACACCTAGGTAGGTAGATGTATAAATATATGAAAGATTTTTTTCAAAATGGTTTTTCAGCTAAAAGTACAGTTAGAAAGCTTATTACATCTATGGTGCACTAATTACATTTTTAACATTTTTACATGCCTAACAAACCTTTGATATGTTACTATTAGTTTTTGTTCATCAAATATTTCTTGGAGTTTTTTTCAGAGTGAAATATTATGATGAAGCATTTTGGAGCAAATATACACAGTATCAGTCCAAAACTGGAGGCCAGAATAGCAAATATCTCCACAGCTACAGTGAACTTTCCAGGAGAACTAACATATGCTGGGATGAAGGTGATCCAGACTGCACAGAATATCAACATGCTGAAGGTTATCAGCTTGGCTTCATTAAAATTATCAGGTAGTTTTCGAGCTAGAACAGCTAACACAAAGCAAAACAAAGCTAGCAGGCCGATGTACCCGAGTACAGCCCAGAACCCAACAGCAGAGCCTAATGCACATTCCAGGATGATCTTCTCCTTGTATGTACTTAGATTCTTCATTGGGAAGGGAGGACTCAGAACCAACCAAACAGTACATATTAAAACTTGAATAAATGTGAAAAAAACTACAGTCATCCTTTGTTGTGGAGGCCCAAACCATTTCATGGCATTACTACCTGGAAGTGTAGCTTTAAAGGCCATTAAAACCACAACAGTTTTTCCAAGTACACAAGAGATACAGAGAACAAAGGTGATACCAAACGCTGTGTGTCGCAGCATGCAGGACCAATCAGAGGGAGCTCCAATGAAAGTTAATGAACATAAGAAACACAGTGCCAGAGAGAAGAGCAGCAGGAAGCTCAGCTCAGAGTTGTTGGCTCTGACAATTGGAGTTGTTCTGTGATGAAAGAAAATGGCTGCTGTTATGATGGCCAGACAGGCTCCACTAACAGATAATGCAGCCAGGATGATCGCCAGGACCTCGTCAAAGGATAGAAACTCCACGGGTTTGGGGAAACAAGTATCTCTTTGTTCATTAGGCCAGAATTCACTGGGACATGGGAAGCAATCAGGAGAGTCTAGAAAATAAATAAATACATTGTTAGCACTAAGATAATAATTGAATCAAAGATCCACATTTCCTTATTTGATACCTGTTGTATTACTGATCTCTCCTTCAGGACATGGTATACAATCATAGCAGCAGATGGGTTTTCCTTTCTGCAACACTTTACGATTTCCTGGAGGACAACTCTCAGAGCACACTGACACTGGTACCTGTTACAGAGATACAAGAAAATAACAGGTTAAAAACAGACAAAATGTTCACAGTTAAATCACTGAAATGAATTCTTTACCTCTGTGTGCTCCTCCACCCAAATTATGTTTCTGTTAATGTTAAACTCCTGGCCTTTTGGGAGTGATGCATCATAGTATCCTACTGTTACCAGCTCAATAACTCCACTCTCACTCTTCTGCCAGTTGACCAGCTCATAAAAAGCCACAGGATCTCCATTAGCATCAAATGACACATGATAACCATTTCGAGAAAAGTTGACTCCCTTTAGTTTTGTGGAAACCTGAGAAGATATTGAAAAGGAAAGAAGTGGAAATGTATTTTAATGTATTTAAATTACATCAAACTGTACATACATAAAGTCACTTGAATTTGGTTTTCATTTCTGCTTACTTGCTTTAAATCTACCTTGACGTGTTTGTCACACTGAGTGGTGAGATTTGTTTCCTGACACACTGCATTGTGAATAGCATGAGCTATTGCATAAACAGCCTTGTACACCATGTTAGTAATTCTAAATTTAGATGTTTCAGTGTACGGTATGTTCAGCGTCTTCAAGTCTTCATTCCCATCACACAGTTTTTTTGTTTTTTCCTCATCTAAATACACACAAAGACAGCTTATGTCCACACACTCCTTTACATGAAGAAAGCATTCAAATTTACAAATGCAGGTTGTTTGAAACATTGGTCACTGGTATTTGAATGACTAAACAAAGTGGCATACAGTATGAACACCCTGTATGCCAAACATTAAAACTGAAAACAAGAGAAAAAATAAGTGGAATGTACAAAAGTGAGTAAGTAAATAAATACATAAATGAATATTTCACCACCACTTACGTGAATATATGCATGGTAAAATAAAGTCTGGATTGCCTTTAATAAAATAGGGTAAATATGGACTTTAGACTTTTTGTTCTATTTTAAGTGATTGTGTTTGACTTGTGATTTGATAATAAAAAAGATCAAATTTTTCTCAGACTTAAATTTAATGTATATTTTTGTTCACATTATCAGTGATTTTTGGTTAATTGCTCAAGCAAACAGTGTCTCACTTTTTGTCAGGCTACAGTTGAAAGCATCCTCCCAGAACTCAGAAAGAACTGAAGAAGCAGCTACGTCAGGCGGAGAAAGATCCAGCAGAAAGTCTTTGAGTCCTGGGATGATAGATTGCTGAATACCAACTCCGATAGCCCCAGCACAGAACCTGAAGCTCATCAAGTTTGGATCTGTTACCCATGACTCACTTCCTATCCATTGACGAGGTGGTGGAGGATCTTGTGCCAGCTCCTCTAACAAGAATTTCATGTCTCCAGATGCCACGAATGCTACAACAACCACTGCTGTTGATCTGATAAGATACAATATTTAGTTGAAAGTTGCACTTGACAGAGCACTCTTTCATTTGCTGTGCAAAGGAATCTGGATCAATACAAGACAGATGCATAATTAAGATGAGTGATTTAGAAACCTGCGTATAACATCAGCTACTCTCTGAATCTTGCTACGTGGGTCGGTCCGATAGAAGGATACAGAGTACTCCACACAGATTCCCCCTGTCTGTGCTGCATCAAGAAAAGCTGCCATGCCATAATTTCCATAATCTGAGTCTGAGCGGACAGCACCTATCCATGTCCAGCCAAAGTGTTTCACCAGTTTGGCCAGAGCATCAGCTTGAAACTGATCACTGGGAATTGTTCTGAAGAAAGTCGGGTACTGCTGCTTATCTGACAGGCAGGCACAGGTGGCAAAGTGACTTACCTACAGAATAATAAAAAAATGACAAAATAATTTTTGACGTCAATACTCTTAGAACCAATTTTTAGCTAAAATCAAACATTTTACTTGAGGGATGTTAAAGGACCCAAGAATGCGTGACATGCTGATGGATGGCGTGGATCCAGATTCTCCCACAACAGCCATTAGTATCCCTAATTGGGAACAATTTCTGTCTTTGTAAAACACAGGATCCTGACCACTTGATAGTTGAAATGCCCCATGCACAGCCACAGGCACTGAGGCGCAAGTATCATAGATCTGATATCCAAGTCTGATGCCAGGCAGCAGCTCAGTGCTGTTGTTGAGCTCCTCAATAGCAAAGATCATTGCGCGTGAGAAGCGCAATTCACGGCTGTTGATGCTGCACAAAAACATTTCCAATACATCACTTTTAAAGATCGGATTGCATGAGGTTCATATGGTTTTTAACAAAGGACAAACTTTAACAGACCTGTTTGTGAGACAATATGTAGCAATAACAAATTTAATCATTCAGGCTGCTTCAAGAAGTAAATTCAAAATTGATATTCAGACAATGCAAAATATTGACTTCATATAAGGTAAAAACATATGTATAAGTCATTTTATTCATCTTAGAGTCATAAAATCCAACTGCAATGCTCAACATGTGTCTAAATAGTAAAAAATAAAATAAAAAACACAGAGATACAAATAATTTTGTTTTTAGTCAAACAGAAGCTTTGTATCATATTTCAACATCATTTACTATTTTGCTCCTCATACTAACCTCCCTGTGCAGCTGGGTGGCTCGGGCTTAGTGGTGTAGTTATGAATCCTTATGAACTCTTTGTAATGAATAGAAAAAGCACCCCCAATAATATAGTCTCCAGCCAGTGAGAATGCAGGTAATCGAGTGGTACCCTGCAGGTTACAAGTCCCAGTTGTGACCCTATCAGCATCAGTCTGTGTAAGCCCAGTCATTTGTTTGAGACCATCCACAAGCCCACCAACGGCAATATCTGAGTTCAACTCAAACAAACTCAGAGCCAGTCTCAAGCCAATGAGAAATATAGAGATCTCCATCTTTTAATTATCTGTCTGCTGGAATCAATGTGTGTTTACAGGTTTATATAACTCCCCACAACAACGTCAGTATATGATACATCACAGGGGCAATGCCATCATCTTGTGCTTTTTGACTTGTATCAAATGTCTATGACATTGACTGTTGTGTATGGTATAATCTGCTCTCTATAATCATATCATTTCTAAAAAACAGTTGTTTTAACACAAACTGTTGTATTAATGTTACAAACTCACACTGTTTCTTTTTCAGCTTACTTCGTAATACAGTAAGGCCTGGCTTTTGTTCTTTTTCATTTTCCCTATTTCTTATCCCCTTACAATATTTTTAATCCATTCTCACTGATATTCTATTCATCATTTTATTTCTATACCCGGCAGGTTTGTTTCTAGCTCCAGGGGTCATTAGGTAAGCTGTCATTCTGGACAAGTTGCAGGTTAATAACAGGACAACATAGAACAAACAACCATTTCCACACACACACAGGGCCAATTTACAAATGCCTATTATTTTAACCTTTGTTATCTGCAAGGAAAAAAGAGTTCCAGAGAAAAATTCACACATGTACTGGAAAACCGTGCAAACTCTATGTAAACACCCAGCTGGGAGTCAAACACAAGACCTTTCCTGCTGCAAAAGTGCTACCAACTGCACTACTATGCAGCTGTCTTCAATAAAACCCATGTTCTTTTTTAAACTGGATTTTTTGGCAAAAACCTACTTTGACCATTTAGAAAAACTGATGCACATTTACAATTTTAGGCAAAGTATAATGTCTGAACAAAACGGAATATAAATAAAAGTACACCTGATTAAAAAATGACTTTAACTTTGTTGTTTACAGAGTTTAATTTTTTAAGAAAACTTATTTTTATACAGCTGTTTACTAATCAAAGGACTTTTCATTGTGTGTATGTTTCTGGCATACTGTTTGCAAAGCACAAATATAGACAGACACAAATGTGCAGTCCTGTTGTATCACCACCATCTAGTGGACATACCAGTGTGTTTCAGAAACTGTGGGAAATTTCTGTGATGAATTTAAGACATTTTATTATGGACAATAAAATGAAAAAGTGCCTAATTTATGGTCAGTTCTATGACTCCTTCTGATTTTTGTGGTACAGAAAGTCATGGCCGCCCGGCTCTTTAACTTTGAAAGCTAACCAAAATTTTAGAGCAGGGGTAAATACCCCGGGGTTCTGAGTTTCTGAGTCTGCACAAGACAATATCCCAGTCCCTTAGTTTTAATATACCAAAGTTGATATGGAAGATATAACTTTGAAAAAAAAATTATATTGACCAGGGGTCCAAATTCATAAATAGCCGGAAGATGGAATCAGAGAATAGTTGAGCTTCCAGCTTTATCTTCTGGAAAGAAACATTTGAAGACAGCCCTCAGAAATCGATGACCTCAAGCAGGTTATTTAATTCATAATACTGTTTAGACTTAAAAGTAATAGCTCTACATTCATTTTATCATCATTATATTCACTGAGTATTAAAACATACCATCAGCATTGGGGAACACTTTGATGCATTACTCATTCAATAGTTTTTCAACACTAGATGTTTCCACAATAGCTCTTGATCTGCTCAGTACCCCTTGAGAATAAATCCAATTGAACCATCTTGACTCCTGTATTAGTTTTTTATGTGTAACTTTAGTTGTTAACTTACAACATCAAATATTCTGAGTCCAATAAATTCCAGCTTTCTGGATAATAATATATTGAATATCGACAGTATCCAGATCCAGCATTGTGGTATGGAAGAAAGTATGTTGGTGGTATCCGGAAAATTTTGTCAATTTTTTTCAAAAGAAAGGTTCTTCATTCATATAGTGATCAGATCACCCCTACACTCTGCTTGATTTGATTTCCTCATATCATTCCCAACCCATCCTGAAACATTAGTTCATGAATTGTAATTTCATTTTGCAGTATCCAAAAAACAACATATAAAAACAATAAATACTTTTCAACAAAACCATAACCTCCTTGACAGAGGTCAAAGGGTCCTGTTTTACTATATTAAATTCTTTCAGAGTATTAAAAAATGCATATTTAACATGTTCAGTGTATTTAGACATTTGGTTCGGTTGTTCCCTCCCTCAGCTGTAGACAAACCTAACAAGGGAGATGACAACACATATATAATGACCATTAATGAAAATTAGAATTGATCTTTGAGGAGGACATGCAGTAATGGAGACATTTCTTCAATGCTTTATGTACTTTCACATTTTCTTGATTTTGTTTTATTCCTTTGCTGACTTTTCACACTCTTCCTCTGTTTTATCATCTTGCAAACTGAGAAGACATTTTGATATTAATGGTATACACAGAGCTGGGGATGTGATTTTAGGTGGACTATTTGAAGTCCACTACACCTCTGTCTTCCCTGAACTAACCTTTACCTCAGAACCAAAAAAACACATCTGTCAAGGGTAAGTGTCACACTCATGCAACCAAACAGCAGATTGGATAAATGATTTAATTTTTTTGAGTTTGTTCAGTGTTTAATTGTATAATTTTCTGTCTAAGCTTTGACCCTCCTGCATTTAGACATGCCCTAACCATGGCATTTGCCATAGAGGAGATCAATGAGAACCCAGATATGCTTCCGAATGTGACCCTTGGATACAGTTTATATGATAACTGTGCCACATTGGTAATCGGATTCAGTGCTGCTTTATCACTGGCCAGTGGTTTAGAAGAACAGTTTTTGTCTCAGAAGACATGTGTGGGGACCCCTCCAGTCCTAGGGATAGTGGGGGATTCCTTCTCAACCTTTTCTATCGCAACATCTGATGTATTAGGTTTATTCAGACTGCCCATTGTAAGTTTGCCTCTCTCAGTTTTAGCTGTGTAATTGGATGAACTGTAAAAAAATAATGAAATGAGTTTGCTGCCAACATTTAACAAGAATTTTGAATTGTATGTTTCTTTATAGGTGAGTTATTTTGCCACATGTTCCTGCCTAAGTGATCGACGCAGATTTCCATCCTTCTTTAGAACAATCCCAAGTGATATTTTTCAGGTAAAACAAATTTTTGAGCATGCAAATCATATTTAACGTTGATTTGGAGGTTGTTTTTGTACTAATATTAACCTCTTTTAGTCAAGTACCTTTATTGAACTGATGATAACATACTGCCTGGATTGAGTAGGATAATGTATTAAATCTTTTACAGTATTTTCTATAATCACTGCCCACTTATAGGTGCATGCCATGGTTCAGATTTTAAAACACTTTGGCTGGAAGTGGGCTGGACTGCTGGTCAGTGATGATGACTATGGACTCTATGTTGCCCAGTCTTTTCGATCCGAGCTGACTCAGTCTGGATCGGGTTGTCTAGCCTACGCAGAAATTTTGCCATGGGGTGAAAACCCATCTGAACTCAGAAGGATTGTGGAAGTAATAAAGAAATCCACAGCTCGAGTGATAATCGTATTTGCACACCAGATCAACATGATTCAACTGATGGAAGAGGTTTTTATCTATCTATCTATCTATCTATCTATCTATCTATCTATCTATCTATCTATCTATCTATCTATCTATCTATCTATCTATCTATCTATCTATCTATCTATCTATCTATCTATCTATCTATCTATCTAGTACAAGCATGTCTATGAAGCAATATCCTGAATAAATGTGTATGTGTATGTTTAGGTGGTAAAGCAGAATGTAACAGGCCTGCAGTGGCTGGCAAGTGAAGCCTGGACAACAGCAGTTGTGCTTCAAACATCCCGTCTCATGCCATATCTGGGAGGTACATTGGGCATTGCAATCCGTCGAGGAAAAATACCCGGACTTAGAGATTTTCTCCTAACAACACACCTCGGTAACAACAGTGACAATGAAAACAGCATGGTGAGACTGCAATGTTAATTTGGGACTGTATGTGCACTATCAAATATTGTTGTGTTTGTTCAAACTTTTGTTAAAATGATTCTTTTCAGATAAGGCAGTTTTGGGAGCATACATTTCAGTGTAGATTTGCTCCACCACCAGCTGGTTGGGTAGAAGCTGGGGGAATTTTATGCACTGGTGAAGAAGTTTTAGAAGATGTGAAGACAGAGTTTTTGGATGTTTCTAACCTCAGGCCTGAATACAATATTTACAAGGCTGTATATGCACTGGCACATGCTCTCAGTGACATGCTGCAGTGTAAGCCAGGAAAAGGGCCTTTCAGCAATGACAGCTGTGCCACTTTGCAAACACTGGAGCCATGGCAGGTACATCATTAGTTTAATTTACACTTAACCATAGGTGTCAGAAGTAGAAGTAGTAGAAAGCAGAAATCCTGCCATGTTTTTGGATCTACATATACATCTAGAACAGGTGTTTTCACCAACTATCTCATCTACCTGGTAAAGGAGCTGTGCTAATTGAATTCAGCTGGTTTAGTGATGGTTGGAACAGCTGCTGGGCTGGATTTCTACTTCTACTTTTGACACCTCTGCACACAACACTCAGTGCTTTTGCACTTATTTAAAATGTGTCCTGAGACCAAATTGAAATAGATTTAGCCGAATACAGCCAGCCAATCATAGTTGAAGATTTTAATTTTGACCAAATCATCCATATTCACATTATTGGAGGCCTGTGAAAAAAAACACCAGGAAAATTTTGACTGTTTTACCTGTTGGATAATTAACATTTAAATGTTTCATTTACAGCTTTTACATTACTTACAAAAGGTCAATTTTACAATTCCATTTGGTGATCAAGTGTCATTTGACCAAAATGGTGATGCTTTGCCAATATATGATGTAATGAACTGGTTGTGGCTGCCTGATGGAGAAATCAGAGTTCAGAATGTGGGGGTTGTTAAAAAGACAACTTTGAGGGGTGAAGAGCTGACACTTGATGAGGATAAAATCTTCTGGAACTTTGACAACAATCAGGTTACTTATATCGTATTTCTGGAAGAATTTCTGTTCTGTGTGGCACAAAAGAAAAGTGTTAAAGATGAAATGTGATATGTATGTCTTCAGCCACCTCAATCAGCATGCAGTGAGAGCTGTCCCCCAGGGATGAGGATGGCCAGAAAGAAGGGAGAACCTGTGTGCTGTTTCGATTGTGTTCCTTGTTCTGAAGGAAAATTCAGCAACAAAACAGGTTGGTTACATAGTGGTCATAGCATTTGGCATAGGTCATTCTTTTTGTTGGTGCATAGTCAATGTAAGAAAAGTAGGATCAGTCAATCGTAAAACAATGAAAAGACAATAAAACAACTTAATGAATGTTGGAAAACAATGATTTGTAGTAGGCATTATATCCATTTTCTCTTGGATTAGTTCTGGTCATTTTGAGAATCTATGAAGCCTTTTGAAGTATACCTTAATAATAAATTGTTTTTACATGCAAAACTTAAAAAACCTAGCAGCTGTTTGGAACTGATACTACTTATTCTGTGTACATTATTTGCCTCACAAAACTGTGCTTCAGAATTGACAAAGAAACTATAAAATATGACATGCCAGACCTTGATAGAACTAAATATTGTCTTCGTTTTTCCCATAGATTCTGTTGAGTGCATCAGTTGTCTGGGGGACTTCTGGTCCAGCCCACTTCGTGACCACTGTGTACCAAAGAAAACTGAGTTTTTGGGCTATGAGGAACCTTTGGGTATTTGCTTGACAACAGCTTCACTACTTGGCACATTTTTCTGTACCATTGTTTTCGGAATCTTTACCTATCATCGCAGTACACCTATAGTGAGAGCCAACAATTCTGAACTCAGTTTTCTACTCTTACTGTCTCTCAAACTATGCTTTTTGTGTTCCCTGCTGTTCATTGGACAACCCAGACTGTGGACATGCCAACTGAGACATGCAGCATTTGGGATCAGCTTTGTGCTTTGTGTTTCATGCATCCTGGTTAAAACTATGGTGGTTCTGGCTGTGTTCAAAGCCTCCAAACCAGGAGGTGGAGCCTATCTCAAATGGTTTGGTGCTGTAGAACAGAGAGGAACCGTTTTAGCTCTCACTTGCATTCAGGCAGTAATTTGCACTGTGTGGATTGTGACTGCTTCACCAGTGCCTTATAAAAACTCAAACTATCACAAAGACAAAATTATTTATGAGTGTGCAGTTGGTTCAACAATTGGTTTTACTGTGTTACTTGGGTATGTTGGTTTACTGGCTGTTATCAGCTTCCTGCTGGCATTTTTGGCAAGAAACCTCCCAGATAGTTTCAATGAAGCCAAATTCATTACTTTCAGCATGTTAATCTTCTGTGCTGTGTGGATTGCTTTTGTTCCTGCATACATAAACTCACCAGGTAAATATGCAGATGCAGTGGAGGTTTTTGCTATCCTGGCCTCTAGTTTTGGCCTCTTGGTGGCGCTGTTTGGACCAAAATGTTACATAATACTGCTGAGACCAGAAAAAAACACAAAGAAAGCCATAATGGGTCACAGAACAAGCAAATAAAAACAATTATGGTGATACACAACAATCGTATATTCTTTGTCTCAGCTGCCATCTAACATCATTTTTGAATGACAAACTTTTTTGAATGTATGACAGTGAGTAAACGATCAGTAAATAAACATTTCAATCATGCATTTTTTTTAAATATAACTTACTAAGCAAAATGGCATAAATACTTTTTTCACTTCATATGTGAGTACATTTTACATTTCTAAGTCATAAAACCATTAAGAGGTTTAATTAAAACCATTTTATTGGTTGCATCACTTTTATACACAGTTTTTAGGAACTTTGTAAGATTTAAGAATGATTGATAGTTCTGAACTTGAACCCTAAAAATCAAGACAATGTCAAAAAATATATATATTACCATACAGTACATTTACACTTTAACAACGTGAACAAAAATGTAACTAAAAAAAAGCTAGTTTTAACTTTAAAAATATTTTAAATATTCAAAATAAATGTATTAACATTATACAAAGTTCTTAAAGTATTATAGAGATGGCAAAATCATCAAGAAAATATGATCATTCCCATGGGGCTGTATCTATGCTCCGATGGGTGGTGCAAATAAGTAAACAGCGACTAAAGAAGTCGACGGAACATAAATTAGTTTAGACCTGCAAGCAGATTATTTGGCTAAGAAGCAGATATGGGGGCATTATGTGTCAAATATTTCCTTATGAATGTTTATCAGATTATAATTTATTCCTCGCTTTTCTTTTCTGGGTCTTTCTTTTTATCTTCACCTTGTAAATTACTAAGAAAGTTTTATCTTAATGGTCTGCACAAGCCTGGTGATGTAATTCTGGGTGGATTATTTGAAGTCCACTACAGTTCTATGCTTCCAGAGCTGACATTCACCTCTGCACCAGAGCAGCCCAGATGCCAAGGGTAAGCTTCCTGCAATGAGCAGACAACCCAGCTATATTCTAAATTTTAATGGTTATTTATGATGTGATTATTTATCCATATTGTTTGTTAGTTTTGATACTCTGGGGTTCAGGCATGCCATGACCATGGCCTTTGCTATTGAAGAGATTAACAAAAACCCCAACTTGCTGCCAAATGTGACTCTGGGATACAGTCTTTATGATAACTGTGCCACTCTTGGTATCGGATTCAGTGCTGCATTGTCAATGACAAGTGGTCAAGAGGAGCAGTTTCTTCTTCAGGAGACATGTGCGGGTACCCCTCCAGTTGTGGGGATTGTTGGTGATCCTTTTTCCACGTTTTCTATTGCTGCATCAGATGTTCTGGGTTTATACATGTTGCCTATGGTAAGTTGTTGTATCAGAAATCTTGTGTCCTTCTGATACTTTGCAGAATCACTTGCCAGAATATGTGGAATCATCTAAACACTTGAACAACATTGTGTATATGCTTTTTCATAGGTAAGCTATTTTGCCACATGTTCTTGCCTAAGTGATCATCAACGGTTTCCATCTTTCTTTAGAACAATCCCAAGTGATGCTTTCCAGGTATAACAATTTTAACTACTCAGCAATTATCTGAAATAAAATAAAGATCCTGAATATGTTTGCATAAATCATCTTCGCAACAGCAGTTAAATCAAAAGTTTATATAAAATAATTTGATTCACTCTGTTTTGGCTCAGGTGCGTGCAATGATTAAGATCCTAAAACACTTCGGCTGGACGTGGGCAGGTCTTTTGGTCAGTGATGATGACTATGGCCTCCATGTTTCCAGATCCTTTCAGATTGATTTGAGTCAGTCAGGGGGAGGCTGTCTGGCCTACACAGAAGTTTTACCATGGGGCAATAATCCGAATGAATATCAGAGGATTGTGAATGTGATGAGAAAATCCACAGCACGCGTAGTGATTGTATTTGCACATCAGATGCACATGATTCAGTTAATGGAACAGGTTGGATTTTTTGTTATCATTATCATTTAAATAAATCTATGAATTGCTTCACTTGTTTATGCTGAGTTCTTTACAATCTTGTCTGAAATGTCATATTTTTTAACCAATCAAAGTTGCGTATTTGCAGTTTTGCTAATACTCATAACATTTCAGTTCTACATGATATGAGAAATTGATTGTACTTTGATTTTCTCTATCGTTAATGTGTGGTTAATTTCTGTTTAGATTTCTTCTTTCAGCTGTTATATTTTAACTGTCAAAAGGTTTTCTTTTTTTATGACTGAAAATAAAGCAGGGAATCCTATAGCTAAGTCATATGTTCTTATTATGTTTATTTATTGCCTCTAACCCCATAGACTCAGTGTTCAGGTTGATATTTTTGAGTTAGACTATACATTTGTCGTGAAACTCAACATTGATGTTTTGCAATGCTCAGGTGGTAAAACAGAATGTGACAGGTCTGCAGTGGATTGCCAGTGAAGCTTGGACATTAGTTGATGGACTTCAAACCCCCACCTTCATGCCATTTCTTGGAGGAACATTAGGCATTGCTATTCGTCGAGGAGAGATACCAGGTCTCAGAGACTTCCTGTTAAAAATTCACCCTGAAGAGCACAACACTGAAGATAAAAATAGCATGGTAAGAGTTTAGCTGTACAAGATAAATTGTGAACAAAAACAATCTGTGAATACTTGTGTTAATGTTTTTTTATGAATATTTATTTCAGGTGAAACAATTTTGGGAACATACATTTAACTGTAAGTTTTCACCACCTCCAGAAGGTTGGGTGGAATCAGGAGGGACACAATGCACTGGACAAGAAGAGCTAGAGCAAGTGAAGACTGACCTGTTGGATGTGTCAGAACTCAGACCAGAGTACAATATATACAAGGCTGTGTATGCACTAGCACATGCTCTTAATGACTTACTACAATGTGTTCCTGATCAAGGGCCTTTCAGCAGAAAGAGCTGCACCTCTTTGCAAACGTTAGAGCTCTGGCAGGTATGTTGGTTTGACACAAGTGATTTTGAGTGTAAATGATCATTTTTGAGATACATTTTTAGAAATCTGAATTAATTATGAATAAATAAATAAATCTTTTCTTGCATTCTATTGAAAATAGTGAAAAGTGCATATTGTTTGATATTCTGTTCCTTTATCTTGAATTTGATGGCAGCAGCATGGTTCAGTGAGCAGCAATGTGTTACTAGTGTTAATGTTAATTGACATTTAAAGATAAAAAGAAGCTCATAGTGAAAACGTACAGAGGTGAAAAATGAAACACCACACATGAATATACATCTATATCTGAATTATATTTTTAGGGTGGTAAGAAGCATAAGTTGAAATTGAGTCCTGTAAATACAAAATAAAATCAGCCGTAATTTAACATATTTTCTGATTCTCGTTATTTTTTAGGGATAAAAAAATACAATTTATCATTTCTGAAAATAACTTCAAGAGTCCACTTTAATTAAAAAAAATACATTTTAATTATATAAATTGCTTGAGTTAAAAAATAAATTGTTTACATATTATTAATGTTCTTGGTTTGGATCTTATTTTGTATTGTTTTTTTAATATTTATTCTGAAGTGTTTGTAATTTTTTCCTTCATGTGGCAAGACAAATAATTAAGAATCAATGAATACTGTTTAAATGATAAACGTGATTCTGTTTATGTTAAATTCTAACTGATTAATCCATTTAAGATGCTGCATATAAAACTCATTCAAGGCATTTTCAACACAGGATAACAAAAGCATGAAGTCTGTCTCCAAGAGTTTTGGACTTTATAATAATGATTATGAATATGATGAATAATTTATTCCGCTTCATTGTAGCTCATGTTTTACCTGGAAAAAGTAAACTTTACCACATCCTTTGGTGACCAAGTGTCATTTGATGAGAATGGTGATGCGCTACCAATATATGATGTGATGAATTGGCTGAGGCTCCCAGATGGAAGGAGTAAAGTTCAGAGTGTGGGTGAGGTCAAGAGGTCAGCCTCCACAGGTGAGCAGCTCACCCTTGATGAAGACAAAATTTTCTGGAACTTTGAATCTAAACAGGTTAGAATGTCAATGTTTTCATTTACTTTGATTTGAAAATATATATAATTAATAAAATAACATAAGAAATACTCATATTACTTGCTTTTTTTTCCTCTCAACAGCCCCCCAGGTCACTGTGCAGTGAAAGTTGTCCCCCAGGTACACATATGGTGAGGAGACGGGGGCAGCCTTTATGTTGCTTCTACTGCGTCCCTTGTTCTGAAGGAAAGGTCAGCAATAAAACCGGTTGGTATCAGTGAGGGTTTCTGGGTCTATTATGTATAAATCAATTTGAATTTTGCCAGAAACTTCCAAGGTTTGGGAATCTATTGGTTTTCTTTTAAAATGTTTAAAAGAAACCTTGTGGACTTGAAAACTATGACAATTTTTGTTTGCTGCATTGTCTGCTTTTGCATGATCCACACCTTGCTGCAGAGTAATGGGTTGCATAAGGTTATCTGCAAATCCACCTGATTGACACTCACAGACTGACACAGACGATTAAATTTCTGTCACAATGAAAGGGAGACTAGCAGATGACTTTTTGTTTGAATATGTAGATAAAAATCCATGTATTCATCTAAGAGGTTAGTACATCAGCAGTAGCACTCAAATTGGTCAATGTATTCACAAGTCAGAGAGCTCATGTCCAGGTTAATGCCACAACTTGTTAAATATGAGACAAGATAAGAAAATTGTAACAATTAAATTCAGTGTTTCTGGCTTTTTTTTAGACTCTCTGGAGTGCTTCAGTTGTCCAGAGGACTTCTGGTCCAGCCCACAACGGGACAACTGTGTTCCAAAGAAAACAGAGTTCTTGTCCTATGAGGAACCTCTGGGTATCTGCTTGACTGCTGCCTCGTTACTTGGAACAGTCATCTGTGCAGTTGTGTTAGGCATTTTTACGTATCATCGAAGTACACCTGTGGTGCGTTCCAATAATTCTGAACTGAGTTTTCTACTCTTATTATCATTGAAGTTATGCTTCCTGTGTTCGCTGCTGTTCATTGGACGACCCAGATTGTGGACATGCCAGCTGAGACATGCAGCATTTGGGATCAGCTTTGTGCTTTGTGTGTCATGTATCCTGGTTAAAACCATGGTGGTTCTGGCTGTGTTCAAAGCCTCCAAACCAGGAGGTGGAACCCGTCTTAAGTGGTTTGGCATTGTACAACAAAGAGGAACCGTTTTTGCTCTCACTTGCATTCAGGCAGCAATTTGCACAGCATGGATTGTGACTGCTTCACCAGAGCCTTATAAAAACACTCAATACCAAAGCAACATAATAGTTTATGAATGCTTAGTTGGATCTATCATTGGTTTCAGTGCTTTACTTGGCTATATCAGCCTACTGGCCATCCTAAGCTTCACGTTAGCATTTTTGGCAAGGAATCTTCCAGACAATTTTAATGAGGCTAAACTCATCACATTCAGCATGTTGATCTTCTGTGCTGTGTGGGTGGCCTTTGTTCCTGCTTATATCAACTCTCCAGGCAAGTATGCAGATGCAGTGGAAGTATTTGCCATCCTGGCCTCCAGTTTTGGACTTTTGATAGCATTATTTGGACCCAAATGCTACATAATCCTACTAAGACCTGAGAAAAACACAAGAAAAGCTATTATGGGTCACAGACCAACAAAATCTTAAAACTAATTCTCATTTTTGTCATACTATTTACTTGTGAGTCAACATTTCATGAGTACTTAAGAGACTTAATAAAAGTGTTTAAAAAACTATAAGACATTATCCTTTGCATTTACAATAACCGACATTTGGATTAAAATACAGAAAAACAATTGATTTTTTTTAAATATGACATAAAGGATTTACATTTTCATCTATTGTAAAAAGGCTGTGTAAGAAAAATATTCTTTAAAACATTTTAAATAATGTAATTAGCTGTTTTGTCTTTTTATGAAATCCTTTTTATTGGGTAATGTACTTTCTTACTTGATCAATCTTCCTTTTCACATTTTTTTAAATAAAAGTTAATTTTATTGTCATAAAACATCTGTAAAACTGTTATTTTATTCTTTACAAATTTTCTGTTTTATTGTTTTAACATAATGACAAAAAAGAGATATGATTTTTTTTTTATTATGTAAAAAATATAGTTGAATAAAATTCCTTTTTGCAAATATGTCAAAAGGCTCAAGAATAACTGACAATTCCAAAATGATGAACATAAACAAATAAATGATTAGAAAAGTTAATTGTTATGTTGTGATTGTGTTCCCTGACATACTGTTTTTACAGATTCAATCATGTATTTTTCAGGTTGAAAAGGAATATGATAAATTCATAATCTCTATGACTTGCTTATGACTGTTGCCTTGATAGGGTATTTGACGGATTAAAAAAAACACAAACATGGTGACATCATGTTGAATATAAATATTAGTCCCCTTGAATGAGTCACATCAAGTATGAAGGAGAAGAGGTATGAGGACTTTTCTGGATGTAGGTTTGATCTCAGCTTTCTCTTTTGTACTATGTGTGTCCTCATCTCTTGCCTCATTTTGTAAATTAAGAAAAAAGTTTAATCTTAATGAAATACATAAGCCTGGTGATGTGGTTCTGGGTGGGCTGTTTGAGGTCCACTACACCTCTGTTTATCCTGAATTCACATACACTTCAGAGCCACAGCAACCTATCTGCACAGGGTAAGTAGCTCTCACCTGGATCAAGAAAACACATTGTTGCAAATTGTGCTGTCTGTTTAAAAATGTATAGCAATTACAAATAACTCACACTTTTCATGAATGAGATGTATAAGATTAGTTTGAGGTTGATGGTAACATTATGTCTGTTAGCTTTGACACTCTAGGGTTCAGAGATGCCATGACCATGGCCTTTGCGATTGAAGAAATTAACAAGAATCCAAATCTGTTACCAAATGTGACTCTGGGATACAGTCTTTATGATAACTGTGGTGCACTTGTGATTGGATTCAGCGGTGCATTATCTCTGGCCAGTGGCCACGAGGAACAGTTTCATCTTCAGGGGAACTGTTCAGGGACTCCTCCAGTCCTTGGAATTGTTGGTGATTCTTATTCAACTTTTTCTATTGCCATTGCCAATGTTCTAGGATTATTCAAAATGCCAATTGTAAGTTTATTTTTTAATTGTCCTTCAGTATTTCATACGTAAATTATTTTATTCGGCTTTGAACGTTCAGGTTTTTTTTTTTTTTTTTGCTTGTTTTTTGATGCTTCGACTGACTTGGTTTACTGCGAATGTTTTTATAGGTGAGTTATTTTGCCACATGTTCCTGTCTGAGTGATCATCAACAATTTCCATCTTTCTTCAGAACAATCCCAAGTGATGCCTTCCAGGTAAGTTAAGAGTCTTATTCAGCTTAAAGTTTGTTGAGACATTTGATTGAAGAACTTTCTGATTTGCCCATTCATATAATTTTTTAAGGTATAGTAAGGGTTAGTTAGGGTATAGTAAAATAAGCATATCTTCAGCCAATGCCTTTGCTTTTTTTATTTGTCATGTATCATGTATTATGAATTATGGTGGTATTTAATTATCAATTGAATGCTAATCAAATAAACCAAACTAAGGAATGTTTCCTCCTTTTTATCTCTTAACATGACTGATAGGAGACTGTACACAATGTATAAAATTTGGATTGTGGTTTTTCAATCTAGTGTTTTGTCATACAATAAAATAGTTTGAAAGTTTATGAAATTCATTCTGTCATTTTATGTTTTGTTGAGGTGAATGCTGTGATTCAGATTTTGAAACACTTCGGTTGGACGTGGGTGGGCCTGCTGGTCACTGATGATGATTATGGTTTCTATGTTGCCCGGTCCTTTCAGTTGGACCTTGCTCAGTCTGGAGGAGGTTGTCTGGCCTACCTTGAGGTTTTGCCCTGGGATGATAACCCAAGTGAACTTAAAAGGATTGTGTTTTTGATAAAAACATCAACAGCCCGTGTGGTCATCTTGTTTGCACATGAGATACACATGTATAGGTTGATGGAAGAGGTGCGATTCAATCAGGATCATTTTTATTTCCTTGCATTTGTGTAAATCAAATATCACTTGTTATAATTTAAAGTTTAAAGATTTGATTATTTTCTGGTTTAACAAAGATCAGTTCCTACAGCAGATCATTTCAAAATGTGTTTGCTGCTAAAACTTCTTCTATACAGTATAATTTTGCCATATATTTTTGAGATTTAAATGTATTTTTTTACATAAACATAAAAACAAATTACTAATAACTAAACAGATGTTTCCAAATTTTTCATGTTTGCTTTGTGTTTCTTGTTCCTTTTATTAATTTTCAGAACTACATGACGTTTTGGAAATCTAAAACACATCTTTACTTTTTAATACACAGGTTTTACAACAAAATGTGACTGGTAGACAGTGGATTGCCAGTGAAGCCTGGGCAACATCAACTTTACTGCAGACACCTCACTTTATGCCTTACCTCAGAGGCACACTCGGTATCGCCATCCGTCGAGGAGAAATACCTGGACTCAAGGATTTCCTTTTTCAAATACATCCTGACAAAAATAACTACTATGAAAATAATATGGTATCATTCTAATTATTTTGAAGAATACCACAAATAGAAAGATCCAATCATGTATCTGAATATTGTTTTTTTAATGTGTTTCAGGTGAGGCAGTTTTGGGAGAACACATTTAAATGTAGATTTAATCCAGTAGATTGGGTGGAAGATGAAAGAGTGCTTTGCACTGGAGAAGAGGATATTAGACGAGTAGAGAATGAGTTTTTTGATCTTAGCAACCTCAGACCTGAGTATAATGTTTACAAGGCTGTTTACGCACTGGCTTTTGCCCTTGATGATATGCTGCATTGTGACCCTGATATAGAACCTTTGACTGAACAGAATTGTGCCAGGTTGCAACGGCTGGAACCATGGCAGGTGTGACATCAATTCACAAAATTAACATCTGACAAGAAAAATAAAAGAATCAATAAAAGGTCATTTGACTTCATGGTCATATCCACTGAGCATGAAAAACCACTGATAGTATTTTATGAAGTATTTTAAGGATTTGGAGGAATTTTTGTGTAACATTTATCACTGTCTGTCACATTTCCTTGTGTCTGTAGCTTTTACCCTACTTGCAAAAGGTCAACTTTACCACTCCATTTGGTGATCAGGTGTCATTTGATGAGAACGGTGATGCTTTACAAATTTATGATGTTATGAATTGGCTTCAGCAACCTGATGGAAGAGCTGAAATTCGATATGTGGGTGAAGTAAAGAGGTCTGCATTGACAGGTGAAGAACTCACGCTCGATGAAAACAAAATATTCTGGAATTTTGAATCAAACCAGGTGATTTTTTTTCCCCAGAGAGCTTTTGATTATACTCTAGATAATAATGTATACTAATTTAAAATGAAAGATTGCTTTTTTTCCCTTCAGCCCCCACATTCCATGTGCAGCGAAAATTGTCCTCCAGGAACCCGACTGGCGAGGAGGAAAGGACAACCCGACTGTTGTTTTGACTGCATTCCGTGCTCTGAAGGAAAGATTAGCAATAAAACTGGTAGACTTTTTAAATATCTTAATTTACTTTAAATATGTTGCATAATTCACCATAACAATGAGTGTTCTCTTAATCTTTACCAGACTCTCTGGAGTGCATCAGTTGTCCAGAGGATTTCTGGTCCACCCCCCTTAATGATGGTTGTGTTCCTAAGAAAACAGAGTTTCTGTCCTATCAGGAGCCTTTGGGAATCTGTTTGACAACCACCTCTTTATTGGGCACATTCATTTGTGCTGTTGTCCTTGGAATATTCATCTATCACCGTAAAACACCTATAGTTCGAGCCAATAACTCAGAACTGAGTTTTTTGCTCTTAATGTCCCTCAAACTGTGTTTTCTGTGTTCACTACTGTTCATTGGACAACCCAGACTCTGGACCTGCCAACTGAGACATGCAGCATTTGGGATCAGCTTTGTGCTTTGTGTCTCATGCATCTTGACTAAAACCATGGTGGTTCTGGCTGTTTTTAAAGCATCTAAGCCAGGAGGCGGAGCTATTCTCAAGTGGTTTGGTCCTACACAGCAAAGAGGAACAGTTTTAGCACTTACATGCATTCAGGCAGCAGTTTGTGTTGTGTGGATTGTCTCTGCTTCACCTGTGCCTCACAAAAACACACAGTACCATAATGACAAGATCATTTATGAGTGTGAAGTTGGTTCAACATTGGGATTTGCAGTGTTACTTGGATACATTGGCTTACTGGCTATCGTCAGCTTCATGTTAGCATTTTTAGCAAGAAATCTTCCAGACAACTTTAATGAGGCCAAAATGATTACTTTCAGCATGTTGATCTTCTGTGCTGTGTGGGTGGCCTTTGTTCCTGCATATGTAAACTCTCCAGGTAAATACACAGATGCAGTGGAGGTGTTTGCTATCCTGGCCTCAAGTTTTGGTCTCTTGGTGGCGCTGTTTGGACCCAAATGTTACATAATCCTTTTGAGACCAGAGAGAAATACAAAGAAAGCTATAATGAGTCATTGACTCATCAATTCTCAGAGGTAAAGTTAAAAATTTGGGGGAATTGTTGAGTTAATATTATCAATCAGGAATTTATTAATCTCAGTTTGGAAAATCAGCAAGATCCTCAAATGGTTGTTGTAATCAGATTGATGCAATTTCATAGCAAATTTTAACAATTTAAAACATCTCAAAATGTCATAGAGATTCATGCAAATGCTATTTTATAAACACATCATATTGCACAGACCAAGAAGCACAATGTTAATTGCAAATTACCTGCAGAGAAATAAAAAAAACTATTGTACAGTAAATGAAAATGGTAATTAATAAAAATATAAACATTCTTCATGTTTGACCTTTTTTTATGGAATTGAATTATTATTATCAGTATTCATGTGAAATTGGGTTACTCAGAGCTGTCAAGAAGGCTTCACAAAGAGATAAAAACATTGTTGTGATACTAGCTAAAGACAAAAAGTTAAAGATTTCATATGAAGCTTGTGAGTTTAAACCTTAATGTGCATAAATTAAGTCAAATCTGTTTTTTTAATGAAGTTATATTGTTTATTCATCTTCCACTTGTTCTACTCAGAGTTTTATTGCGATTGTGAATTAAATAAACCAGCACTTAATGTGTGAGAGGGTGTACTGCTTGGATACTGCTTGTTATTTTATTTATTTTAGCCTGTGAAGCTATACATTATATTTTTAATCCATATTTATCACATTTTAGACTGTTGAAAAGAAAAAAATGTATATTTGAAATATACATCTGTAATTTATATAATCTTTTACTACTTTTCACTGTTCAATAAAACATTTAAACATTCAATAAGAAACTGATGGTTGAGTTTATAATAATATTATTTTACTAGATATATGTTTTATTTCTTTTATACACTCAGTAACATAGTCTATCTTTGATATTATGCTAACATGAGAGTTTCATCCAGCCCCTTTTCCCCTTGAGGGTGTTATAAAAATAGGCAAGTTGCAAAGATCAAACATTGTTGTGAAATGTTCAAAAGGGACAGAACTACCTGAATAGGTAATCATTATGAAGAACTGAAAAAGGTGTGGTGTGATGAAAGCAATGGGGGTTTTGCTGCACTCACATTTGCTCTGTGGTGTCTTTGTCTTTTTATACTTGCTGTCTGTCTCTTTTTCTTCAATTTGTGAATTGAGGAGAAAGTTTCATCTGAATGAAATGCACAAGCCTGGTGATGTGGTTCTGGGTGGGCTGTTTGAAGTCCACTATACCTCCGTTTTTCCTGAATGGACATTTACTTCAGAACCACAACAGCCTATCTGCAAAGGGTATGTATGTGCATATACATATAACATGAAAGGAATTAAACAATAAATACATGTGTGCAAAATTATCAGTTCATACCAACTTGTTTTGACATAGATTTACTCTGCATCCTTGTACAATTACTTTTCAGAGGTTAAGTTACTTTTTTGTGTTACTGTAGCTTTGATACCTTAGGGTTCAGGCACGCCATGACCATGGCCTTTGCTATTGATGAAATTAACAAGAATCCAAATCTGTTACCAAATGTGACTCTGGGATACAGTCTTTATGATAACTGTGGTGCACTTGTGATTGGATTCAGTGGTGCATTATCTCTGGCCAGTGGCCACGAGGAACAGTTTCTGCTTCAAGGGAACTGTTCAGGAACTCCTCCAGTCCTTGGAATTGTCGGTGATCACTATTCAACTTTTTCTATCTCCATTGCCAATGTGTTAGGTTTATACAAAGTGCCTCTAGTAAGTTTATGATTTCTTGTCCTTTTATTATTGTGTTTTTATAATTTGTGTCTAGCTAAATGAGATAAGACACTCTCTGAATGTTTCTTTAGGTGAGCTACTTTGCCACATGTTCTTGCCTTAGTGATCGGCAGCGCTTTCCCACTTTTTTTAGAACAATCCCAAGTGATGCCTTCCAGGTAAAACCCAAGTAAAAAATTACATACAAAGGAGTATTTAATGAACTGGCAATTTCTTTACATTTAACTGGAACATTTATGTAAAAAGCACTAATCTCTTCATGCAAAAAACATATTCAATTAGGTACGTGCCATGATTCAGATTCTGAAATACTTTGGCTGGACATGGGTGGGCTTGCTGGTCAGTGATGATGATTACGGACTTCATGTTGCCCAATCCTTCAAATCGGACCTGGTTCAGACAGGTGAAGGTTGTCTGGCTTACCTTGAAGTTTTACCCTGGGACAGTAACCCAGAAGAACTTAAAAGGATTGTGAATTTGATCAAGACATCATCAGCTCGTGTGGTCATTGTGTTTGCACATGAGATTCACATGATTCAACTAATGGAAGAAGTTAGTATTATGTCAAAACATGGTTTATCTCTTTGCTTCTTTTCTAATCAACCAAAATTCTGTGACTATGTTGAATCACCGAAAATGATCAGAAAACTGATTTAATCAGCTGTTTTTTCATCAGGCAATAATCTTCAATCAAACTTAGATGTTTCCTAAAATATTAACGTGAATATCTGATGTGAAAAGTTTCTAAGTTTACAAGTGTCATACGTATCTGTCTTGCTTTTCAGCTAGCTTGATCTAGTTATCTTTAAATTGTACATTTACTGAAAATTCTCCTTTGAATTTAATATTGGTGATTTTGTATTTCGTATCATTAGGTGTTGAGGCAGAATGTGACAGATCGGCAGTGGATTGCCAGTGAAACTTGGACCTCAGCATCTGTACTGCAGACAAAACAACTTATGCCTTATTTAAGTGGCACACTGGGTATCGCCATCCGTCGAGGAGAAATACCAGGGCTCAGGAACTTCCTCTTACAAATAAGGCCTGACCAAAATAGCACCAATAGAAATAACTTAGTAAGAGTTTATTGTACAACAATAATCTACCATCAACTGTCCAATTTAGAAAAAAAGATGTCAAATCTTTGTGTTATGTTTCAGGTGAGGCAGTTTTGGGAAAATACTTTCCACTGTAAATTTGATCCAGCAGATTGGACAGAAGCAGAAGGAGCTTTGTGTACTGGAAAAGAAGATATTGAACAGGTTGATCCTGAGTTTTTGGACATTTCAGACCTTAGGCCTGAGTACAATGTTTACAAGGCTGTGTATGCTCTGGGTCATGCTCTTAATGACATGCTGCGATGTGAGCCAGGAAAAGGACCTTTCGATGGGCTCAGCTGCGCCATTTCAGAAAATCTGAAACCTTGGCAGGTGTGATTATCATTTGTGTATATTTCCTTAAAAGCTGTTCCTAAACAGTTGAACAGTGTTTTGTTTTTCTTTATCTTTTTAAGCAATATTATTGAAAAAATATGCTTTATTCAACTATAACAACTGCATTTTTGACTAATTTTTTTGAAGTAATGAATCTTTCTCTGCAGTTAGCTGTTTGTTGTTAGTTTGAGTTACACCAGAAAAAACACTGGACTATGTTGCATGGTATGGACACATAAGGGTAGAAAAACCTGATATTTATTTTTAGTTCTGTGGGAAAATATAATGCCTTTACTTGTAGGATTTGCAGTTTTCTGACCTGTCACATACATGGAAGCTGTTTAAAATTTTGTGGGAAATTATCTACAGCTGATAAACGTTTTCTGGGTATTTAAATAATTATTTGTTTCATTTTATATCCTCTCCGTTTATAGCTTTTACACTATTTGCAAAAGGTCAACTTCACCACACCGTTTGGTGATCAGGTGTCATTTGATGAGAACGGTGACGCTTCACCGATTTATGATGTTATGAACTGGCTGCAACTCCCAGGTGAGAGAATCAAAGTTCAGAATGTGGGTGAAGTGAAAAGGTCCGACTCAAGAGCTGAAGAACTTACGCTTAATGAAACCAAAATCTTCTGGAACACTTTATCAAAAAAGGTATTTATTTTTTTTTATTTTAGATTGATCCTCTTATAAATATAGATCAGAGCAGTTTGATAAATAATACAGAATTGATTTTCTTTTTCTTAGCCACCTCGTTCTGTTTGCAGTGAACCTTGTCCTCCAGGTACACGCATGGCCAGAGAAAAGGGGCAACCTATATGTTGTTTTAGTTGTATCATCTGTTCTGAAGGAAAAATCAGCAATAAAACAAGTAGGTATTAATATTTGTGTTGCAGACATTTTACTTCTTTGGTTTATTAATGTTCCATTGTTCTGTTTTTTTTAAATAGACTCCCTGGAGTGCTTAAGTTGTCCTGAGGACTTCTGGTCAAGCCCCCTTCGTGATCAGTGTATTCCAAAGAAAAAGGAGTTTCTTTCCTATGAAGAACCTCTGGGTATCTGTTTGACAACTACATCATTACTGGGCACATTTGTATGTGCTGTGGTTTTGGGAATCTTCATCTATCACCGCAGAACACCTATAGTGAGAGCCAACAATTCAGAACTGAGCTTTCTGCTTTTAATGTCGCTCAAACTATGTTTTCTGTGTTCACTTCTGTTTATTGGACAACCCAAAATGTGGACATGCCAAATGAGACATGCAGCATTTGGGATCAGCTTTGTGCTTTGTGTTTCATGCATCCTGGTGAAAACCATGGTGGTTCTGGCTGTGTTCAAAGCCTCCAAACCAGGAGGTGGAGCCAATCTAAAATGGTTTGGATCTATGCAGCAGAGAGGAACCGTCTTCATTCTTACCTGCATTCAGGCAGCAATCTGCACTGTTTGGCTTGTCTCCTCTTCACCAGCTCCACACAAAAACACCCAATATCACAGTGACAAGATAGTTTATGAATGCGCAGTTGGGTCAACGGTTGGCTTTGCTGTATTATTTGGTTACATTGGTTTTTTGGCTATTCTCAGCTTTCTTTTGGCATTTTTAGCAAGGAATCTTCCCAACAACTTCAATGAGGCCAAACTCATCACATTCAGCATGTTGATCTTCTGTGCTGTGTGGGTGGCCTTTGTTCCTGCCTATATAAACTCCCCAGGAAAATATGCAGATGCAGTGGAAGTATTTGCCATCCTGGCTTCCAGTTTTGGCCTCTTACTAGCTCTGTTCGGACCAAAATGTTTTATAATTCTGATGCGACCAGAGAGAAACACAAAGAAAGCTATTATAACTCGAAGCACCAAGTCAAAAAACTAGCTAACTTTTCTAAATCCACTTTGTATTTTGCACTATCCATAATAAATAAAGAGCTGTGTTTAACCTAACATCTTTAAATGTGTTCTATTATCTGAAATGTGAAAAACAGCATGTTTTCATCTATGTGACAGTGAATGCTGTAGTTTCACAATGAGAGATAAACATAATTTGGCCCTAGATAATTCCAAAAATCTTCGTTAAACAAGCTCAGTGGCTGATGAAAATCTTAAAGACACCTGTTATCCTAATTAAGGGTAATCTCTTAGTTTAAAACATCACTGCAATAAATTATTTTCTGCTGCCACCTAGAGGATAATTTGCATGTGATGTGATGAAGGTCATTCAGTCGTTTCCTTTACCCACTTGTTCACAGGGAGCTGATGCCTATCTCCAGCAGTCATTAAGCAAGAAGTAGATCACAATCTGGACATATTGTCAGTCCATCTCAGAGCCACATATCGACCTTCACGCAAACATTCAGACCTAGAGCCAATCTGAAATTGCCAATGAACCTATCATGCATGTTTTTGGTCTGTGGGAAGTCCCAGAGCCAGAGTCCAAGAGAAAAGTCATACATACACTAGGGGAAGATCCAAACTCCAAGCAGAAAGGTCCTGGCTGGTTTCGAATCCAGGAACTTCTTAATTAACAAGCCCTGGGGAAGGCTGCAGACACAGCTGAAACATGTCGGAAAAAAGGTTAAAACAAACAATATTATGTTTTGTTTTAGCCAAAAGTAACATGTTAATTAGTTTAAAAAACGGACAAAATAAACCACCTAAAACCAGGAACGTCTAGTTGCAAGGCAGCGACCAACTGCACCACTGTGCTGCCCTGTAGTAAAGGTATTTTTCTTAAATGATTTGTATACATTTGAGAAGTCTACTTACATATGTGTTTTACACACAGACAAATTCAGGATAATGTTCACCCAAAAAAAGGCCCTTCTGATGCATCATTTATAAAGGTTTCCTTGAAAGGTCACCCCATACAAATCTATAAAATTGTCGCCTTGATCGTAAGATTACTTTAAAGCTTTATTTATTTTCATAAGATCTTTCTGGATTATGTCATTTCAAACTGATCTGAGGAGTGCCCTCCTTTCTTCCTCCACTCTAGTGGGTGTTGTTGTGAGGAAAAAAACACTGAACGTTAATAAAAGCGATGGGGATACAAAGATAAAATCAATTAACGAAGGTAATAGAGTCAACCACAGGAAAGCCATGTGGTCGTTTAGACACACTGGCTTGTTTTTACTCATGCTGCACTACAACTCTTCTTCTATTGCATCCTCCTCTCCATTTTCCAACTCATGTCTGCTACAGGGGCAGTTTCATCTAAATGGCATGCACAAATCTGGAGAGGTGATTCTAGGGGGATTATTTGAAATACATTTCTTTTCTTTCTTTCCTGATCTGTCTTTTACCTCTAAGCCACAACAACCTTCCTGCCATGGGTAAGTGAGTAAGTTTGTAGCTTTTAAAATAACTTTTATCTTGTTTATTTTGATATCTGAGCTAAATATTTTGTGCAATTTAAATATATTACTATATAGCTAGTTATTTGCTTATTTTAAGTTGTGCAAAATGTGCATTTATAAATCTGCAATTTAGTCCTGTGTTTTCAGGCCTTGAATTTAGCATTTTTGTTAGTTTTGATGTTCTAGGATTTAGACAAGCCCAGACCATGGCCTTTGCTATTGATGAGATCAACAGAAACTCCAAATTGTTACCGAACGTGACTCTGGGATACAGTCTATATGACAACTGTGCACAACTTGGAGTTGGATTTCGGGCAGCCCTGGCACTAATCAGTGGTCAAGAGGAGAAAACTATATTAGATGACACCTGTGTGGGAAGCCCTCCAGTCTTAGGAATTGTGGGGGATTCTTCATCTACACGTACTATTGCCATCTCCTCTGTTTTAGGTTTGTACAAAGTACCTATGGTAAGTTTTTTACTGTATCATTCTCTGGTTTTAGACTGTAATTGAATAAATGTTGATAACTGATTTTGAATCTTGTTTGGGATGTACATACACTCTGTTTCACAGGTGAGCTATTTTGCCACATGTTCGTGTCTGAACAACCGAAAAAAGTTTCCATCCTTCTTTAGGACGATACCAAGTGATGCTTTTCAGGTAAAGAATCTGTGATTAAAATAACACAAATCTGTATTTTGTTAAATTTATTATGCTTATTGTAAATGGCAGACATGGCTAACAATGGAACCTGTTTTTTAGATTTACAGTCATGACTTGTCTCTCACTCAAAATTCAACCAGGTCCGAGCTATGATTCAGATACTGAAACACTTTGGCTGGACTTGGGCAGGATTGCTGGTCAGTAATGATGATTATGGGCTCCATGCAGCTCAGTCGTTCATATCTGATCTGAGTTCGTCCAGTGATGGGTGTTTGGCATATTTGGAAGTGCTGCCTTGGGACAATGATCTTGCGGAAATAAGAAGGATTGTGGATATTATGAAAAAATCTACAGCTAGAGTGGTCATTGTGTTTGCACATGAGAGTCACATGATTGATCTAATGGAAGAGGTAATTATGGATTTCATCTGAGAATGAGTAAAAGAAGGAAGTAATATAATACTGATTTACTTGCGATAACAATGATTAATTGTCATGAAAAGTTGAGAATTTATGCAACAACAGGTGGTGAAACAGAATTTGACAGGCCTGCAGTGGTTGGCAAGTGAAGCTTGGACCACAGCTGCTGTGCTACATACTCCTCACCTCATGCCATATCTGGGAGGGACATTGGGTATAGCTATTCGTAGAGGAGAAATACCAGGCTTCAGAGACTTCCTGTTACAAATATTCCCTGATTTACTACATAACAGCAGAAATGGAAACAGCATGGTTAGATATACATTTGAAACATATTCTGATATTAAACAAATCATCCACTATATATTTTCTTCATAATTTATTTTTGAATGTATTACAGGTGAATCAGTTTTGGGAATTCACATTTCAGTGCAGATTTCCACCACCTCCATCAGGTTGGTTGGAGAGTGGAGGAACATTATGTACTGGAGAAGAAGATTTAAAGAATGTGGAAACTGAGTTTTTGGATGTTTCTAACCTCAGACCAGAGTACAATGTTTACAAAGCTGTGTATGCGCTGGCACATGCACTTGATGATATTGTAAAGTGTGAGCCAGGGAGAGGGCCTTTCAGTGGAAACAGCTGTGCCACTTTGCACACGCTTCAACCGTGGCAGGTATAATGAACTTTACCTGTTTTTTATGATTAACCCTTCGGCTGCTGTTATGAACCACAATTTTTATGTGACTATTCATTGATATGCTACGCTACTCAATCAGCCACTGTAGAAAATAAATATTTAGATGCCGCCATACACTGTGTTTTTTAATTCAGAGATACAATTATGACTGCTGAAGCAATCTGTTGAATTGTATTGACGAAAGCAGATTATTTTAACAATGACTCCTGCAAGAATATCAATATGAGCAGTGGTTCTTCACCAATTAGGTTTAGTTATTGCATTTTTAGCATATAGTTCAATGTATTCAAATGTTTATAATTAAGGCTGTGTCAAATGGGCTTACAATACCTTTTTGATTGACATTATTGTTTTATTTTATTTTTTTGACATTGGCATTTAGCTTGTTTACTACCTGGAAATGGTAAATTTCACCACGTCATTTGGAGATCAAGTGTCATTTGATGAAAACGGTGATGCTTTACCAATATATGATGTTATGAACTGGTTGTGGCTCCCTGATGGAAGAACTGTGGTTCAAAATGTGGGAAATGTTAAAATGTCGGCCTTTAAAAATGAAGAACTCACACTCGTTGGATCCAAGATCTTTTGGAATTTTAATTCTAAAAAGGTTGTTTTTCCATTTATTTCTTTAAATCTTTAAAAAAAGAATAAAAAAACTAAGTACACACTTCTCTATTCTATAGCCACCACAGTCTGTGTGCAGTGAAAACTGTCTTCAAGGAACCCGCTTGGTGAGAAAAAAGGGGGAACCTGAATGTTGCTTTTACTGCATCCCTTGTTCTGAAGGAAAGATCAGCAATAAAACTAGTATGTGTCCATGTTTGAGTATTTTGTACATATTAAGATATTTTATTTTTAGCTCACTCTTTAAAATTGTGTCATTATGTCTTGTCCATTTTTTTTAGACTCTCTGGAGTGCTTCAGTTGTCCAGAGGACTTCTGGCCCAGCCCACGACGTGACTACTGTGTTCCCAAAAAAACTGAGTTCCTTTCTTATGAGGAACCTCTGGGTATCTGCTTGACTGCTGCCTCGTTACTGGGCACATTTATCTGTGCTGTTGTTTTTGGGATCTTCATTTATCACCGCAGTACACCTATAGTGAGAGCCAACAATTCAGAACTGAGTTTCCAACTGCTGCTCTCACTGAAGTTATGCTTCCTGTGTTCGCTGCTGTTTATTGGAGAACCCAGATTGTGGACATGCCAGCTGAGACATGCAGCATTTGGGATCAGCTTTGTGCTTTGTGTTTCATGTATCCTGGTTAAAACCTGTNATGGTGGTTCTGGCTGTGTTCAAAGCCTCCAAACCAGGAGGTGGAGCCAGTCTCAAGTGGTTTGGTGTTTCACAGCAGAGAGGAACCGTTTTAGTTCTTACATCTGTCCAAGCAGCAATCTGCACTTCTTGGTTGGTGTCCTCTTCACCAGCTCCACATAAAAACACCCAGTACCACAATGACAAGATAGTTTATGAATGTGCAGTTGGCTCTGTCGTTGGTTTCTGTGTTTTACCTGGCTACATCGGATTACTGGCTATTCTCAGTTTCCTGATTGCATTTCTGGCAAGGAATCTTCCAGACAACTTCAATGAGGCCAAACTCATCACATTCAGCATGTTGATCTTCTGTGCTGTGTGGTTGTCCTTTGTTCCTGCTTATATCAGTTCACCTGGCAAATATGCAGATGCAGTGGAGGTATTTGCCATCCTGGCCTCCAGTTTTGGCCTCTTGGTGGCGCTGTTTGGACCCAAATGTTACATAATCCTGCTGAGACCAGAGAGAAATACAAAGAACGCCATAATGGGACGAAGTACTACTAAATGTTAAAGAAAATTAAAGTGCAAATAAATTTTAAAACACTCTGATTGTGAATGAAAATATATTTGAAACCACAATTGAAGTGCACTAGATCTTAGCTTTGAAGTTGTGTCAAAAACTGTGTGTAAGGATGTTGGAAACCAATTAAGATACTAATGCTTTGTTGCTAATTCTAATTCTAGTATTTGACCAAGTCTAATCAAGCTTTCACTTTTATAATTTTCATGCTAATTTTGGTTACATTTTGATACTAATATAATTGAACTTCTATTGGTTGAAAACCATGGTGAACTGGCTCTCATCCAGGACACTTCATCAGCTGCAAACCACCCAGTGAATGCTACACATCACATCAATGGTTCCAATAGAACCGCATTGTCTGAAAAAAAGCAGAAACAAGACCAATAGGTTTCCAAATCAGAATTTTTTTCTCTCAACATCTATGTCTTGATATCATGCCCATGAATGTAAGAAAATAAAACTGGTGATGAAGGGCAGCTTTCAGTCTTGTGCCAAGACTGTGGACACAGCTTGCTTTGAAGACTAGTAGATGGGTCTTAAAGAGGCCATTTCATACAAATTGCAGGACTTTGTGGTTATTTCTTAAGTATTAACCAGTAATATGAAACATTTTATATCTAACAAAACGTCAGGAAACACTTATTAACAGACCTTTCAATCTTTCTGCATTAAAATTCGGGTGGTTCCGGCTCCTTCCGTCAGGCTGCTTCGTCAGCAGCTCGTTCATATTCATTATTCAAATTTGCTGGACTCAGATTGGCTAACAAACTAGCCTATGAGAGAAAGGTATACTGTTTCCTGCCCTTCTGCGCATGGCAACGTCAGACGTAGTCTCCTCCTTTTTGCTACTTCTTATGCTACAGCTTTTAGCCAGCAGCATGCTAGGCGTGGTTTCAACTGCGAGAGCTGCCGAATACTAATGAACAAAGGAGTTGTGACGAAACAGATACAGGCCGTTCGAACTCGGGAGAACTCGGGTGTTATCACCACCTGCGTAGTTTGAGAGATTAAAACTGAAAGAGAAGTTGTTGACCTGTTTTCACACCCATTACGAAGGTAAGAACACCTGTGGAGCTAAAATATTCAACAGAAACCTCAGAAAAAACGACAGATTGAAAGGTCTGTTAATCAGTGTTTCTTGACGTTTTTTAGATATACAATGTTTCATATTACTGGTTAATACTTAAGAGATAACCACAAAGTCCTGAAATTTGTAAGAAATGGCCTCTTTAAGACCTCTTTACATCTCTTTACTTGCATGTCCACAACAAAAGTACACAGGTCTGATGGCATGTAAAGCAGGATTTTGGTAAGATGACATTTGCATTCATTTGTAATTATTACTAAATCTGTCGGTTGAAACTAATTTAAGGCCCGGCCCTTCCATCTTCCTCTGCTCTGGTGGGTGGAGTGTAAGATGAGATAATACTGAATGTAAATAAAAGGGACAGCAGCATAACAATAAAAGTCATTACTGGGATTAACAATCAACTAGATGAATGTCAATTGGTCTCTTACACACACATGCTTGCTTTTGCTCATGCTGCACTCCCCTCTTGCTTCTTCTACTACTTCTCTTTTCAACACTTGTCAGTTACAGGGAAAATTTCATCTAAATGGCATGCACAAATCTGGAGATGTGGTTCTGGGTGGTTTATTTGAAATACATTTCTTTTCTGTTTTTTCTAATATGTCTTTTACCTCTGAGCCACAACAGCCTACCTGCCATGGGTAAGTTCACCAAGGAGTAAAAGAAAGAAACTGGGGTGGGGGAAGCCATTTGAATGTTCTGCACATTATCTTTTGTGTATTTTTGTTTCCTATTAAACTTTTTTTGCCAAATCTTTTGTTTATGCTCTTATCTAATCTTTATTTTGTGAAATGTGTATCATCTTTTTTAGATAGCCAATTTAAATTATTACTTAATCTGCATTACTTAATCTGTATTTTTATAAATATAAAGTATTCAGTTATATTTTCATTATGTTAAAAAGTGGTATATTTGTGTTAGTTTGGATGTTCTAGGATTGAGGAAGGCCTATACTATGGCCTTTGCTATTGATGAGATCAACAGAAACCCTAAACTCTTACCCAACCTAAGTCTGGGATACAGTCTATATGATAACTGTGTACAACTTGGAATTGCATTTCGTGCAGCCTTGGCACTAATTGGTGGTCAGGAGGAACACATTCAATTAAATGAAACCTGTGTAGGAAGCCCTCCAGTTTTCGGGATTGTGGGCGATTCTTCCTCTACACACTCTATTGCCATTTCCTCTATCTTAGGTCTGTACAGAATACCTATGGTAAGTCCGGTGCTTTATTTCTTTCACTTATTTTCTTGGATCATCTTGATTAGATTTTTGTGATAATTTAAGTTGATTTAATGTTCACAGCAGATTTTGAATATCTTAATGAATGAGCTGATTTGTTTTACTATAGGCTTAAAAAATGTATGTAAAGACTATTTGTTTCACAGGTGAGTTATTTTGCCACATGTTCATGCTTGAGTGACCGGCAGAAGTTTCCATCCTTTTTCAGGACAATACCAAGCGATACATTTCAGGTAAAAAAAAAAAAAAAACACAACAAAATAGAACATTCACAATGTTTTGGATTTTGTTTCATTGTTTCGTTTTGTTTTGTATTGCTTGATCAGACACCTTGGTCTCTCTGTGTTCATTGTTAGTCACAATGTACAGCTTCACATGAGTTAGTCAATCAATTAATGTTTTTCATAGAACATTTTCACCTACTGGGCACCGAAGTTGCAGAAGTGGGACGAGCATTTTTTCTCTACAAATCAAACATGTTTTTATATCTGCCACCAATGGATGGTAGTCATGTATTAAGTATGTCTATTACATGGGTTGAGAGACCTACATGATACAAGAAGAGAGAAATAGAGTAAGAGAGTCTGACTATTTCCCTATTCGCTTTTTTTTTAGAGATAAAAGTCTGAAAATTATAAAATACTATAACATATGTCATCTGGACACCTGTAGAAAATATATAAAGTTTGTAGCATACAACGTTTTTGTAATTTACTGATTTTCAACTTGTTTTTATAAATACAAATGCCGAGAAACATTTAGATGTCCTATAATCTGAATTTGGTAGTATTCCTTTATTGTTCATCAATTTAACATGTACCAGCTCAACAGTTTAACACAGACTATTAAATACACTGTTAAAAAATTTTATTTTTATAAAGAAATTCTGGAGCCTTAAAGGTTAAGTAGATTTTTATCTTGGATGATTTACCAGTCTCTATTTTCATCAACTTTTGCTGTTCACTCAGGTCCGGGCTATGATTCAGATTCTAAAACACTTTTCCTGGACATGGGCAGGTTTGCTGATCAGTGATGATGATTATGGGCTTTATGCTGCTCGAGCCTTCCAGTTGGAACAAAATCTGTCTGGTGTAGGTTGTCTGGCGTACTTGGATGTGTTGCCTTGGGGCAATGACCCTGTTGAACTAAAAAGAATTGTGGAGATAATGAAAAAATCCACAGCTCGTGTGGTCATTGTGTTTGCACATGAGAATCACATGATTAATCTAATGCAAGAGGTAATTATGTTCAATGAAAGACTTTAGTAAGAGGTAGTGAATTGAATTTACTGTATTAAATCAGTTTTAAGTTTGCATTTTATGAAATCAATTGAAAGAAAAAATGCAGTAATTTAATAAAACAAAATTAACCTGTCAATGAGTAATACAAGAAAGGACTTAAACATAGCTTGGAAACTTGGTCTTGCGTTTACAGCAATGTATTGTCATACAAATTTGATATATTTTTTCTATGAAAACAGGTGATAAGACAGAATTTAACAGGTCTGCAGTGGTTAGCAAGTGAAGCCTGGTCCACATCTTCTATGCTCTTAATTCCTCACTTCTTGCCTTATCTGGGTGGAACATTAGGCATTGCAGTTCGTCGAGGAGAAATAATGGGCCTAAGAGACTTCCTGCTACAAACACGTCCTGATCTAGATCAAAACAGCCACTATGGAAAAAGCATTGTGAGATATAACTTTGCAATCTCATCTTACACCTATACAACTTGACCATTATTTTTATTAAAAATAACACAACTTTGAATGTATTACAGGTGAATCAGTTTTGGGAATACACATTTCAGTGCAGATTTGCACCACCTCCATCAGGTTGGTTGGAGAGTGGAGGAACATTATGTACTGGAGAAGAAGATTTAAAGAATGTGAAAACTGAGTTTTTGGATGTTTCTAACCTCAGACCAGAGTACAATGTTTACAAAGCTGTGTATGCGCTGGCACATGCACTTGATGATATGCAGAAATGTGAGCCAGGGAGAGGGCCTTTCAGTGGGAACAGCTGTGCCACCTTGGAAACACTTGAACCATGGCAGGTATTACATACTCAAACATTCCCAGTTCCCCCTAACTATTCACTCTGCCCCTCTCCTTACCCCAGTGACCAAGACATAGGGCCGGATTTATCAAAGGTTTGTGGTAGTTATAATGAGTGCAAACCTCTCAACAGCTGTAAAAACAAGCAGCAGGTGATTTACTAATGATGTGCAGGAAAAACTGCGCCTGTTGAACCTGCGGCAAGATGTGTGCAATCCTTTTAGCACTTTTGTCCTTGATGAAAATGCGATGTGGGCATTTCTGTCAGAAGACGCAAACTATTGGCAGAAGAACATGCAAATAACTTGACGTTCCAGGTGCAGTGTGATTTATCAAACCTGAAACTGTTTGCTGTTTCTGATTTTGCACCTATATTTACCGCCTCTGTAAAGCATTAAGTTTTAACTTCATGCAAAAACAGCTGCAGTTATTGTTGTGATGAGGAGATGGACGAGGAAGAAGAGGAGGAGAACGATCCAAACCACGCACTCAGGAAAGCGGGAGGGACAATCAGCCTGACAGACTTTAAATATTGCTGTTTGTGCCTGTTATCCAGTGCACAATCAATCTTAGTCAATCACCCACAAATCTGGAAACGACCTTGGCACAAAATTTTTGCAGTGCATGTAATTTTGCACTCGTTACTTCGAATATTGATAAATCAGGTCCATAAAGTCTTATTTCTGATGATATAATTATGAAATCAATCAAGGACTTTCAGGTCAAAGTGACCTGGTACCAGGTACACTTATTGCCCCTTACGTTCTAATTTACTGTCCGTTATGCACAAACCATGACCGGCACACAAGTCCAATTACAAAACACCACCTGGACTGAGATAGAAGGAGGTTCCTCCCAGTCATGTCTCTCCAGATGACTCTGCAATTGCCACCTGGGCATTTAAGTCCCTCAGAAAAATGACAGAGATGGCATTCCCCTTCATCACATTAGAGACTCCAAGAACGCCAGGTGATATGAACTGCTGCTTGGTGCATACACACAAACAACCATCAGAACCTTACCTTTAGTAACTTTCTGCACTGTATGGGTCCCAAGAGCCAGGGCTCAAACACCAGAAAAGACTGGGAGTGTGAGATAATCTACAAACTTAAAAAAAGACAAATGTATGGATGGATATAACCAAATGTACCCAAAACCTTAAAATGAACCCTAGTTTTGTTGACTGAGGTAAAAAAAATATACAGTTTCACTTTTAATTTTCCTGTTTCTGTTTTGAATTCGATTAGCTTATATATTATCTGGAAAATGTCAATTTTACCACATCATTTGGAGATCAAGTATCATTTGATGAGAATGGTGATGCTTTACCAATTTATGATATTATGAACTGGCTGTGGCTTCCTGATGGAAGAGCTGTGGTTCAAAATGTGGGTGATGTTAAAATTTCGGCATCTAAAGGTGAAACACTCACACTTGATGAAAACAAAATCTTCTGGAATTTTTTTCCCAAAAAGGTTACTTACTACTTTTTTATTTATCATATTATGAAGTAGTGGAAAACTGAGTAACATAAACTAATTTTCTTATCATAGCCTCCCCAATCAGTGTGCAATGAGAACTGTCCTCCAGGAAACCATATGATGAGAAGAAAGGGGGAACCTGAGTGTTGTTTTGACTGCATCCTATGTTCTGAGGGAAAGATTAGTAATACCACCAGTAGGTGTCCATTTTAAGCTGTTTCTTACTCCACTGTATAAAATTTTCACTTTTAATACATTTTGTCTTTCCCTTTTTTCAAGACTCTCTGGAGTGTTTTGATTGTCCAGAGGACTCATGGTCCAGTCCATATCGTGACCACTGTCTTCCCAAAAAAATAGAATTTCTATCTTATGAGGAACCTCTGGGTATCTGCTTGACTGCTGCCTCGTTACTGGGCACATTTATCTGTGCTGTTGTTTTTGGGATCTTCATCTATCACCACAGTACACCTATAGTGAGAGCCAACAATTCAGAACTGAGTTTCCAACTGCTGCTCTCACTGAAGTTATGCTTCCTGTGTTCGCTGCTATTTATTGGACAACCCAGACTGTGGACATGCCAGTTGAGACATGCAGCATTTGGGATCAGCTTTGTGCTTTGTGTTTCATGTATCCTGGTTAAAACCATGGTGGTTCTGGCTGTATTTAAAGCCTCCAAACCAGGAGGTGGAGCCATTCTCAAGTGGTTTGGTGTTTCACAGCAGAGAGGAACCGTTTTAGTTCTTACTTCTGTCCAAGCAGCAATCTGCACTTCTTGGTTGGTCTCCTCTTCACCAGCTCCACATAAAAACACCCAGTACCACAATGACAAGATAGTTTATGAATGTGCAGTTGGCTCTGTTGTTGGTTTCTGTGTTTTACTGGGCTACATCGGATTACTGGCCATTCTCAGTTTCCTGATTGCATTTCTGGCAAGGAATCTTCCAGACAACTTCAATGAGGCCAAACTCATCACATTCAGCATGTTGATTTTCTGTGCTGTGTGGTTGTCCTTTGTTCCTGCTTATATCAGCTCACCTGGCAAATATGCAGATGCAGTGGAGGTATTTGCCATCCTGGCCTCCAGTTTTGGCCTCTTGGTGGCGCTGTTTGGACCCAAATGTTACATAATTCTACTGAGGCCAGAGCAAAATACAAAGAAAGCTATAATGGGTCAAAGTAACAAGGGTACAGCTGGATATTAAAAAAGCATGTATTACCAAAAAATAAACTTTTTCATCCTGACAAAAAAAATGTTGATATACAAGAGAACTGTCCTTGAACTTAGCCTTATCTGTTTATCTGATTATGCAAAAAAGCTCACACACTACAGCTTAAATATTGGAAGAGCTGCACTTTTCAGTTTGAACTGAGAGATGATGAAATTATGTCTGTACTTGTCCTGTTAGATCTTAGTGCTGTGTTTGATACAATAGATCACAATATCCCAATATGTGGAAGCTTCATGCCACAACAGTTTAGAGCAGTTCTGAAGGCAAAAGTAGGTCCAACTCAATACTAGCAAGGTGTACCTAATAAAGTGGCCAGTGAGTGTAGATGGACCATTAAATTGAGAGCTGTGCCTTTTGGCCCAGCTCCTTCTTTACCAAGATTAATAGGAGCAGCACCATACTAACTGTGGATGGTGCCCTAATTTGTAAGTCCATTTCTGGTTCCATCCAACTCTAGTAAACAGGACACCTAGATAATTGAACTCCTCAATCTGAGGTAAAGAGTCATCCCTCTACTTTTTTTCTGGTTGAAAACCATGGTCTCAAATTTAGAGGAGCTAATTCTCCTCCTGGCCAATTCAAACTAAGCTCCAAAGTGCATAGGCCTACGGAAGGGTGTTACTTAAATACACTGACAAAGCCATATCATCTGAAAAAATAAGAAGATGAACCCTAAGGCTCCCAAACCAGAAAACATTTTCTCAATGACTATGCTTTGAGATTGTGTCCATGAATACCAGAAATAAAACTAGAGACAAAGGGCAATTCTATGTAAAAAAAATGTATACTTTAGTTTTTTTTTTATATACTAGAACCTAATAGCTT
>SSNP01000017.1:152097-198991 GCA_006937955.1 Pachypanchax playfairii
CTAAAAGGAACTTTGAAACCCTATATTTTACAGCATTCCTGACTTCCCCTGGAATGCAATAAAATTTCCTCTGAAAAGATGAGTTGAAGATCTTACAGATGAAGGTCTTTGCCAGACATTCCAAGTTCTCTTTTGCTACTAATATTGGTTTACTATGTCTGTCTCCCACCACAAGGTCCAGCTTACTATCAGGCAGTGAAGAGTTGACATCTGTGTCTTTCTCCAAGACAAAGAGTCACAGGTCTGATGGCATGAAGATGACAATTGAATTCATCTTCAATTTTTACAAATTCTGTGTAAATTGTTATAATTTTTAAGCCCTGCCCACCTGTCTTTGTTTGCCTTGATGGTGTTGTGCAAAATGAGATACTACTGAAATAAAAGGGAGTGACATAACAAAAAAAGTCCTTACTGGGCTTTAACAGTCATCAAGATGACACCCACTAGGTCTCTTACACACACATGCTTGCTTTTGCTCATGCTGCACTCTACCTCTGCTTCTTCTACTATTTTTCTGTTCAACACTTGTCAGTTACGGGGAAAATTTCATTTAAATGGCATGCACAGAGCTGGAGATGTGGTTCTGGGGGGTTTATTTGAAAGTCATTTCTTTTCTGTCTTTTCTGATATGTTTTTTACCTCTGAGCCAGAACAGCCTACTTGCCATGGGTAAGTTGAGGAGAAACTGAAAAAAAATGCCATTATTTGAATATTATAGATTTATGTAATAGTGATTATGACGACATTCATTGTCTAACTTTGTTAAAAAAATCGAATTTTCACAAGCTTTTTTGTTGACTTTATATATCTTGTATTTTGTAAAATAAATTTAAAAGAAAAACTGCTGCGTGTATTTAGCCAGTTTGAATAATTGCAGTCATGCAAGATGTATGTCTATGAACTTAATGCATTATGTTCCATTTTACATTATGTTAAATAGTGGTGTTTTATGTCCAGTTTTCATGTTCTAGGATTTAGACGGGCTCAGACGATGGCCTTTGCTATTGATGAGATCAACAGAAACCCAGAGCTCTTATCTAACGTGACTCTGGGGTACAGTCTGTTAGATAACTGTGTCTCTCTTGGAATTGCATTTCGTGCAGCCCTGGCATTATCCAGTGGCCAGGAGGACCAAATCATATTAAATGAAACCTGTGTCGGAAGCCGTCCAGTTTTAGGAGTTGTGGGTGATTCCTCCTCTACACACTGTATTGCCATCTCCTCTGTCTTAGGTTTATACAGAGTACCTATGGTAGGTTTGCAGCTTAACTATACAATATTTCTATTGATTCATCTTATTTTAATTTTATATATTTTATAACTAAAATTTTAAGCGATGCAAAGGCTGTTTGTTTCACAGGTGAGTTATTTTGCCACGTGTAAGTGCCTGAGTGACCAACAGAAGTTTCCATCCTTCTTCAGGACAATACCAAGTGATACTTTCCAGGTTAGAAAGAAATACAACATTCTAAAAATATTTTTATTCAGTCATTTATTTTATTTGTTGTGGATATAACTACGCTATTAAAATTTAGTCGCACTGAACAGTTTCAAAAAGTAATTAAATGCCAACTGTTGAACATGTTTTTCATAAAACATTCAAAGCAGCGTATCCACTGAGAGGGTTTTCTACAGTCTGCACTCATTATCTTTTTCTGTTCACTCAGGTGCGAGCCATGATTCAGATACTAAAGCATTTTGGCTGGACTTGGGCAGGTTTACTAATCAGTGATGATGATTATGGGCTTTATGCTGCTCGATCCTTCCAAGCTGATCTGAGTTTGTCTGGTGAAGGGTGTCTGGCTTATTTCGAAATATTGCCATGGAGTAATGATATTCCTGAACTGAGAAGAATTGTGAATAAAATGAAAATATCCATGGCACGTGTAGTCATTGTATTCGCACATGAGGCTCACATGATTAATCTCATAGAAGAGGTAATTATGTTCTAACAAATACTTGCCAAAAAGACAATGAACTGAACTTATTGAACTTGAATAATGACGAGTAAATGTAAAACAGATTTTGCTAAAGCACAAATTTGATCTGAAAACAAATGAAATATTAAATTCAGCAACGTGTTGCTTCAATATTTTAACTAATGTAAGCAGCAATGTACTTTCATAAAAATGTGATATCTTATTTAATAACAGGTGATTAGGCAGAATTTGACGGGTGTACAGTGGTTAGCAAGTGAAGCCTGGGCCACATCTGCTGTGCTTCAGTCTCCTCGCCTCATGCCATATCTGGGTGGAACACTGGGTATTGCTATTCGTCGAGGTGAAATACCCGGCATAAAGGAGTTTCTGCTACAAACACGTCCTGATTTACATCACAACAACAGTAATGGAAACAACATGGTGAGATATATCTTTACAAGCTTCTCTTGTATTTATACAAATTGTACATTATCTTCTTTTAATAATGTATTTGTAAATGTATTACAGGTGAATCAGTTTTGGGAATTCACATTTCAGTGCAGATTTCCACCACCTCCATCAGGTTGGTTGGAGAGTGGAGGAACATTATGTACTGGAGAAGAAGATCTAGAAAGTGTGGAAACTGAGTTATTGGATATTTCTAACCTCAGACCAGAGTACAATGTTTACAAAGCTGTGTATGCACTGGCACATGCACTTGATGATATGCTGAAGTGTGAGCCAGGGAGAGGACCTTTTAGTGGGAACAGCTGTGCCACTTTGTACACGCATCAGCCATGGCAGGTATAACGAACTGTTTATATGATTAAGAGCTGCATCACCTCTTTTATTGTATTTGAGAGTTACAATTATGATTATAGGGAGCAATTAACTTAACTGATGTCGTCTGATGCAAAGATGCTTTCTTGAGTTTTCTCCCAACACTAAGGCCAACAACCTGACTTTTAAACCCAGTTCCCACAGTGCTTTTAAAAAGTTTTGTTTTTTGAGTGTGAGATTTTAAATAAAGTAGGCCTACATTATTTTCTTTAGATGGGTTTCTTCCTTTCTGCCTTTAAAATGACATTGGTAAGGCCCATTTTGAAGAAGAGTTTGGATCAAACACCTTTGATATTTTTTTAAGTAAAATGACCAAAAAACAGTTTTTATTCCATTAAATTAATGTATAAATAAATATAATAAATATGTGATGGATTGGAAACCTGTCCAGGGTGTACCCCACTTCTCACCCAGTGACCGTTGGAGATAGGCACCAGCTCCCTGCGACCCTGAATAGGAATAAGCGGGTATAATGGATGGATGGATGGATGGATGGATGGATGGATGGATGGATGGATGGACATATTCTTCTTTTCAAGCATGATGAAATGCAACATTATCAGCACAGATTTCTAGTGGAGCACACAATGCTTTTTCATTTCTTATTTTTAATGTACCTGTCTTTTCTCTGTATTCATTGTATTAGCTTGTTTATTACCTGAAAAAAGTCAATTTCACCACATCATTTGGAGATCAAGTGTCATTTGATGAGAATGGTGATGCTTTACCAATTTATGATATTATGAACTGGCGAAGGCTCCCTGATGGAAGAGCTGTGGTTCAAAATGTGGGAGATGTTAAAATGTCAGCCCTCAAAACTGAAGAACTCACACTCGATGAAGACAAAATCTTCTGGAATGGTGACTCAGAAAAGGTGGTTTCCAGTCTTTCTTTTGGTTAATGATTATAAAAGTACAATATTAAGTAACATGTGATACGCCACGGCAAAACTGGGAACAAGTTGGTCCATCCATCCATTTTCTTCCACTTCATCCAGGGTCAGGTCGCAGAAGCAGCAGTCTGAGTAGGAATGCCCAGACCTCCATGTCCACGTACACCTCCTCCGGCTCTTCAGGTGGGGACTCTGAGGCATTCCCAGGCCAGCCGAGAGACATAGTACCTCCAGCGACGCAAGTTGGTCTTACGGAAATCCTGAAAACAGCAAAAAATGTATTTTTAAAAAATATATAAACTAGTTTTTCTTGTTTTTTTTTAGTATGCCAGTTGAAATCATGAAAAACACTCCATCCTTTAAAAACCAGTGTGGAGAGTTTTAAAAACTTAAATTTTGTGATTGAATTTGGGAACTGTTAGAGAGGAAATTCCCAGGCAGCCTCTTTCTGTTATTGAGTTGGGGAATATTTGCATATCAACTTTCATATCAACTTTGAACCCTGCTTTCCACTGGGCTCGTGAGCAGCACGCAACATTTTGCTCACGCAAGCAGCAGCGCGTCCCTTCCCACCGGGAGCGCTTCACATGCATAAAATCACTCGCGTAGCGTCACATCCAGCTGGTCCCGGAAGATCACGAAATCTCATGAGAATAAGGAAAACGCGCATGATGACAGGTACTGTATTTTGTTGTAGTTCCGCAATTGGAAATCTGGAACATGTCGTTTTATTTTGAAACTTCTGGGTACAAAGGCCTGATTTCCTGTCTGGTCCAAATTAAATTGCTGAACTCGATGCGTTATAGAAGCGTACCGCGTAAAAATAGAATTACTGCATAATGCTTGCGACGCTACACTTCTGGGACGCGTCTCATGCACGCTGCTGCGCACGCAGTAGAGAGGGTCTGATTGATTTCAATGGTGACTATCAGCCACACGTGCGCTGCTCACACGTCCAGTGGAAAGGGGTGACAGAGGCGAGGCTGCCAGACACAGGCGTCACTGGACCCTCTGATCACCACCAAACAGGCAAGGTCTTGCAAGTGTCTTGACCAAGGACACAACGGCAAAGCAGTCTTTTTCCATAGGGAGTGGGATTCGAGGCAGTGACCCTCAGGTTACAAGATGACCTGCTCTCCCTCCTGAGCCACTGCCGCCCCAGTAAATAACTCAAAATGACCTTCGACGAGTTGTTCCCAGTTTTTCCGTGGCTGGACACATACTGTATATCCAAAAGGGTTATATACCCATGGTTCTGTTACCGTTTGTTTATAAAGGTCCCTTAAAAGGGTTAATGAGTATTATTTTTTATAGCCACCACGTTCTGTCTGTAGTGAGAACTGTCCTCCAGGAACCCGCATGGTGAGAAAAAAGGGGGAACCTGAGTGCTGTTTTGACTGTATCCCTTGTTCTGCAGGGAAAATCAATAATAACACCAGTAGGTATTATTACTTTTTCCTACACTGTGTTGTATTTTTATCATTTAATGCTTCATATTTTCATCTGCCTGTTCATCCAGACTCTTTGGAGTGCTTCAGTTGTCCAGAGGACTTCTGGTCTAGCCCACAACGTGACCACTGTGTTCCCAAAAAGATTGAGTTCTTGTCCTATGACGAACCTCTGGGCATGTGCTTGACTGCTGCCTCATTACTGGGCACATTTATCTGTGTATTTGTTCTGGGACTCTTCATCTATCACCGCAGTACACCTATAGTGAGAGCCAACAATTCAGAACTGAGTTTCCAACTGCTGCTCTCACTGAAGTTATGCTTCCTGTGTTCGCTGCTGTTTATTGGACGACCCAGACTGTGGACATGCCAGCTGAGACATGCAGCATTTGGAATCAGCTTTGTGCTTTGTGTTTCATGCATCCTGGTTAAAACCATTGTGGTCCTTGCTGTGTTTAAAGCCTCCAAACCAGGAGGTGGAGCCAGTCTCAAATGGTTTGGTGTTTCACAGCAAAGAGGAACCGTTTTAGTTCTTACTTCTGTCCAAGTAGCAATCTGCACTTCTTGGCTGGTCTCCTCTTCACCAGCTCCACATAAAAACACCCAGTACCACAATGACAAGATAGTTTATGAATGTGCAGTTGGCTCTGTTGTTGGTTTCTGTGTTTTATTGGGCTACATCGGATTACTGGCCATTCTCAGTTTCCTGATTGCATTTCTGGCAAGGAATCTTCCAGACAACTTCAATGAGGCCAAACTCATCACATTCAGCATGTTGATCTTCTGTGCTGTGTGGGTGGCCTTTGTTCCTGCTTATATCAGCTCACCAGGAAAATATGCAGATGCAGTGGAGGTATTTGCCATCCTGGCCTCCAGTTTTGGCCTTTTGGTGGCGCTGTTTGGACCAAAATGTTATATAATACTGCTGAGACCAGAGAGAAATACAAAGAAAGCCATAATGGGTCGAACCACAAAGGGTACTGCTGAACATTAAAAAAAAACATTTAAAATCACTTTCCTTCATCAAATGAGCTTAGAAGAGTAAATAACACTTAATGGTACCCTGCCATTAAAAAAAAACAAAAAACTTTTTTCTGAGTTTGATGTTGATTATTTTAGGTACACAGGTGTTCTTGGTTTTGTATTGGGCGTCAAAATTGCACAATAATTTCTCTTCTCTTCTTACTTAAAGGAGGCAGTTGCAGGAATCAGGCAAGTTTGAAAATCCTATCATTGTGATATCACACTGATTTTACTCATTAGTATTCATCAACTCGCGCAGTTGAGACCATGCCTGCAATGTTTGCTCAGCTGTTCAGTAACAAACATGGCAGACTGTCAGCCTTGTTGTGCTACGCTCCAGCCAGACTTAAACAATGCACATATTGCAGAAAAATCCAGATTTTTGGGAAAAAATGGCTTCAGTTCATTTTTGGAAAGACTCACAGAACTTAAAGGGTGCATTCTCACCAGCTCTGTTCAGTACTCTCGAATAAAAATCTAGTTCATTTGCCCAGAAAGTCCGGTTCATTTGGGGAGGTGTTAAATGGCAATCGAACTCTGATTTGGACCAAACAATCGATCTCGAGTCTGCCTAAAAACGTAGGTCTTGATTCGATTGAAACGAACTTTGGGGCGGTTTGATTGCATGTGTGAATGCAACTGGACCGAGACCGCACCAAAAGCAGGAAGCAGACTATATTGTGCAGCCGTCTCATCCACCTCATGTAGTCCTCTGCCTCGTTATCTGCTCATCCTGAGCCCATTGCTGCCGAATATTGATCTGGTACATTTGCCAAACACAAAAGATACTCTATGTTTGTTTACATTTCAGTCTCCCATGACAGCACCAGGAAGTGCAGTAACAACAATAAAAATGCAATGCAGTAACTCCACAGCGCCACCACAAGCGGGGATGTAACATGCGCCTAAGCTTATTTGGTCCGTGTAAAGTGCAGTGTGAATGCAAACCGCACCAACTAAAAACAGCAATAGTGTTGCAACTTTGGTACCCGAGCGAACCACCGAGGCAATTTCATCCAAATTTCAGGACTTTGTAGTTATTTCTTAAGGGTTAACCGGTAATATGAAACATTTTATATCTATCACTGTTTAACAGACCTTTCAATCTATTTGCGTCAAAATTCGTCTGGTTCCGTCAGGCTTCGGGCAGCAGCATATTTGTTATTCAAATTTGCTGGACTCTGATTGGCTAACAAACTAGCCTTTGAGAGCAAGGTATACTATTTCCTGCTCCGCTGCACATGGCAATAGCAGTTGTTCTCTCTTCCTGTTTGCTACGTCTTTATGCTACAGCTTTTAGCAGCAGCATGCTAGGCATGGTTTCAACTGCGGGAGCTGCCGAATACTAACGAGCGAAGGAGCTGTGACGAAACAAGTACCGGCCATTCGAACTTGGGTCTTATCACCACCTGTGTAGTTTGAGAGATAAAAACTGAAAGAGAAGTTGTTGACCTGTTTTCACACCCACTATGAAGGTAAGAACACCTGAGAAGCTAAAATATTCAACAGAAACCTCAGAAAAACCGTTTTTAATGGATGGACCTCTTTAAAAAAGAAGATGAACAAGCGCTGAATAGTCTTCAAAGTCTAATTAATCAGGGGAAAATGAGTGTGTTATTAATCTTGCAAGCACATTGAAAGAGACAAAAAAATCTAAACTTTTACTCAGTCTTTGCCTTTTATGCTGCAAGATGGCACTATAGCAGTAGATTTACTCATGAGTCTTGCAAGTTTATTTTATGTGATTAGTATTGCTTTGCAGCAGTAGTTTAGAGTTTTCAGCACAACTGCTCACTGTGCTCATCTTGTTCATTTATTAACAGATTATTTTAAGCTAAAACATAAAAAGTTGTATAGAAATATGTTTATTTATGTTGAAAAAATACAGATCAATATATTTTAAGCTTAAATGAACCATTTTTTTTACCCAAATAAAAAAAATCGTTTGAAATTCATTTTAAGCCCTGCCCACGCATTTTCATGTGCTCTGATGAGTGGTGCAAAAGAAATAGTCAACACTGTAAGTCAATAAAAAGGGCTAAGAAGATCCACAAACATAATATTAGAGCTCAGGAAGGGGCTCAACCAAATGAGCGTAATGCAGTCTTTTAAACTAACAAATTTACTCTTGTTCATGTTGTTACACTTGAATTTCTTCTCTGCTGCACCCTCCTCTCCATCATCCACCTCCTGTCTGGCACAAGGAAAGTTTCATCTGAATGGGATGCATAAAGCTGGAGATGTGGTGCTCGGGGGGCTGTTTCAACTACACTTCTTTTCTGTTTTTCCTGACCTGTCTTTTACCTCTGAGCCAGAACAGTATGCCTGCTATGAGTGAGTATAACAGGATACAGCAACAAAAAGAGATAGGAAAATTTGAATCTATTTGTAAGTAAATTGTTGATAATAAGATATTCTTAATGCAATATATTGAGTGTTTCTGTCATTTTTAAATGTGTATTTTCCTTATTATTTATATTAACATTTATGTATCAGGAATATACCTGGTATTCAGATAGCTGAAAGTATCATGTTGTATTTTCAGTGTATAACAACGACATCTTTGTGCTAGTTTTCATGTTGTAGGATTTAGACGGGCCCAGACTATGGCCTTTGCTATTGATGAGATCAACAGAAACGCAAAGCTGTTACCCAATGTGACTCTGGGGTACAGTCTGTATGATAACTGTGTACAACTTGCAGTTGGATTTCGGGCAACACTGGCATTGATCAGTGGTCAAGAAGAGCACATTATATTAGATGAGACTTGTGTAGGAAGCCCTCCAGTCTTAGGGATTGTGGGGGAATCTTCATCTACACGGACTATTGCCATTTCCTCTGTTTTAGGTTTGTACAGAGTACCTGTGGTAAGTTTACCATTTGACCCTGCTCAATTTTTCCTACTTAATTTTAGTTTTAATTTGATTCAATGTTAACAGAAAAATTTGAATATCCTTAGGGATGTACAGTCTGTTTGTTTCACAGGTGAGTTATTTTGCCACATGTTCGTGCTTGAGTGACCGGCAGAAGTTTCCATCCTTCTTCAGGACAATACCAAGCGATGCTTTTCAGGTAAAAACCATGTGATGAAAAGTTAAAATGTATATTCAAAATTGTATGTTTTGATTGGTAAGTGACACTAAGTGCTAAGATTAAAAACAAACAAAAAAATAATTCAAGATATATTTCACAGTGAAACCTATTTATTAGATATTTTATGATCATGTAGTTCTTCTCTCATGTGTCTTTTCATTCAATTAGATCCAAGCCATGATTCAGATAATCAAACACTTTGGCTGGACATGGGCAGGTCTGCTGGTCAGTGATGATGATTATGGTCTTCAAGCAGCTCGGTTGTTTCAAAATGATTTGAGTTTGTCTGGCGGAGGTTGTCTGGCATACCTGGAGGTGTTGCCATGGGACAATAACCCGACTAAAATAAAACGGATTGTGGATACTATGAAAATGTCTACAGCTTATGTGGTCATTGTGTTTGCACATGAGATTCAAATGATTAATCTGATGGATGAGGTAAGTATGCTTTAATATTGATTTCATCTGTGAATGACAAAAACAACAAAAAAGTCACATATTGCTAGTTTTTCTCTGACTAATTTTACAAGCAGTTTATTGAGATAAAAGTGTGCGGTCTGGTAAATAAACAGGTGGTGAGACAGAATTTGACAGGCCTGCAGTGGTTGGCAAGTGAAGCCTGGACCACGTCTCCTGCTCTCCAGATTCCTCATCTCATGCCATATCTGGGTGGAACACTGGGTATTGCAGTTCGTCGAGGAGAAATACCAGGCTTTAGAGACTTCCTGTTAAAAATACGTCCCGATTTACATCACAACAAGAGCAATGAAAATAGCGTGGTTAGATATATTGTTGTAATCTAATCTGGTATTTATACAAATTGTACATTATCTTCTTTTTATATTGTATTTTTAAATTTGTTACAGGTAAATCAGTTTTGGGAATTCACATTTCAGTGCAGATTTCCCCAACCTCCATCAGGTTGGTTGGAGAGTGGAGGAACATTATGTACTGGAGAAGAAGATCTAGAAAGTGTGGAAACTGAGTTTTTGGATGTTTCTAACCTCAGACCAGAGTACAATGTTTACAAAGCTGTGTATGCGCTGGCACATGCACTTGATGGTATGCTGAAGTGTGAGCCAGGGAGAGGACCTTTCAGTGGGAACAGCTGTGCCACTTTGCAAACACTTCAGCCGTGGCAGGTATGATGAACTTTACCTGTTTTTACTATAAAGGGAAGTAATGCACATTTTTTTCTTGCAGAGGTGCCTTTAGCCTACAAGAAGCAATTAACTAAATTTTGAAACATGTGAAAATTTTATCTTGAAAAATTTGTCATGCACCAGTGGAATGGAACATGTAGCCTGTTGTCAGATGTGCTGACTGCTTGTACAATACCATGTAATTTGTCCTTGTTATTTTTTCCTCCTTTTGATTTTTATATTCAGCTTGTGTATTTCTTGGAAAAAGTCAATTTCAACACATCATTTGGAGATCAAGTGTCATTTGATGAGAACGGTGATGCTTTACCTATTTATGATGTTATGAACTGGCTGTGGCTCCCTGATGGAAGAACTGTGGTTCAAAATGTGGGAAATGTTAAAATGTCAGCCTTTAAAGGTGAAGAACTCACACTAGATGAAGACAAAATCTTCTGGAACTTTGCATCTAAAAAGGTATTTTCTAATGTTTTATCTCTTGAATCATTTTATTCTTCTATCCGTCTAATATTGAAATCAAATTTCCCTTAGAGAAATTCAATTAAAAAACTGAGTAACATACTTTTTTCATTCCACAGCCTCCCCGTTCAGTGTGTAGTGAGAACTGTCCCTCAGGCACCCGTATGGTGAGAAAGAAGGGGGAACCTGAGTGTTGTTTTTACTGCATCCCTTGTTCTGAGGGAAAGATCAGCAATACCACCAGTAGGTGTCCATTATTTAAGCATTCCAGTCATTTTTAAATTTGAGTATAAATTGTATATAGTACATTCTACAAAGGTGGCATCTTGTCTTCTTTTTTTGCAGACTCTCTGGAGTGCTTCAGCTGTCCAGAGGATTTCTGGTCTAACCCTTTTCGTGACCACTGTATTCCAAAGAAAACAGAATTTCTGTCCTATCAGGAACCTCTGGGCATCTGCTTGACTGCTGCCTCATTACTGGGCACAGTCATTTCTACTGTTGTTTTTGGGATCTTCATCTATCACCGCAATACACCTATAGTGAGAGCCAACAATTCAGAACTGAGTTTCCAACTGCTGCTCTCACTGAAGTTATGTTTCCTGTGTTCGCTGTTGTTTATTGGACAACCCAGATTGTGGACATGCCAGCTGAGACATGCAGCATTTGGGATCAGCTTTGTGCTTTGTGTGTCATGTATCCTGGTTAAAACCATGGTGGTTCTGGCTGTGTTCAAAGCCTCCAAACCAGGAGGTGGAGCCAGTCTCAAGTGGTTTGGTGTTTCACAGCAGAGAGGAACCATTTTAGTTCTTACTTCTGTCCAAGCAGCAATCTGCACTTCTTGGCTGGTGTCCTCTTCACCAGCTCCACATAAAAACACCCAGTATAACAATGACAAGATAGTTTATGAATGTGCAATTGGCTCTGTTGTTGGTTTCTCTGTGTTACTGGGCTACATCGGATTACTAGGCATTCTCAGTTTTCTGATTGCATTTTTGGCAAGGAATCTTCCAGACAACTTCAATGAGGCCAAACTCATCACATTCAGCATGTTGATCTTCTGTGCTGTATGGGTGGCCTTTGTCCCTGCTTATATCAGCTCACCGGGAAAATATGCAGATGCAGTGGAGGTATTTGCCATCCTAGCCTCCAGTTTTGGCCTCTTGATTGCACTGTTTGGACCCAAATGTTACATAATCCTGCTGAGACCAGAGAGAAATACAAAGAAAGCTATAATGGGTCGAGGCACCAAGGGTACTGCTGAATATTAGTAGAGAAAAAAATTGTAAAAACTAACAAACATCAACATTCCTGCTGTAACTATATACAACACATTCACATCTCACATTGCAGTCACGCCCCTTAATGGCCTCACTGTGTTACGTCGTATCTGTTCACCCCTCTGCTAAGGAGTTTTTTTTGTGCTCCCATCCAGCGCCCCCCTGAGGGACTGGGTGAGGGGAATCTTTTTTATCTCCTATCCAACCCAATGATGTCTCATTTGTCACATATGTTTATGCGTGCTTATGTATATGTATGTATTCTCCTGTGTGACCTTGGCTGACCTCATCTCTGGCGCCGGGCACACGTGCCCTGGCTGCCTCGGAGAGTGAAGATGAAGCTTTTATTCTGTATCTCCATGTCATTTCCCCCTGTGGGACAATAAAGAATTATTCAATTCAATTCATATCTCAATTAGTATGACTTAGAAATGTCTTATAGGGCAAATTAAATGTTTAGCCACTGTATGTACAACAGCATTTATATAATGCCACAAAGAGGAGAAAATTAAAAATAAAGGATGTCACAAGCCAAAATAAAAACATAGGTGTCTACTTCTCCACCTGTATTATTTATTCAATATTTGTTATTTTAAGTATTTATTAGGGCCAGGACTTTAACGCGTTAATTAAGATTAATTAATTACACAAAAATAATGCGTTAATTTTTTAAACGCATTTTAATCGCACTTATTTAAGCACTGCAGAACATCTCTCATGAGTTACAGCGGACCGATTATACTGGAGCACCTACCAGCGTTCATTATTTAGGACAACAACAAACCACAGTGAACATGAATGAAGAAGCGACCGCTTTGATTGGCCCCGTGGATGGGAAGTTTTGTTATAAAAAATGACTGGATGGAAGCGTGGATAAGAGCATGTGTGCAAGCTATGCAGCAAGGAATTTGCACATCACCGCAGCACATCGGGCCTGAAGTATCACCTCAATGTTAAACATATAGCAGCTAGCGTGGACGTTAGCCCGACTCCCAAGTACAAGTGTAGACATTTTCTACACTTAATGCACTGGTCTGTTGGACTTGGTTGAACAAAAATAAACAATATTTTGTTGCTTAAGCTTATGTGTATACAGTCATGATTCAATGGTATACTAAAAATCCGTTTGAAAAAAATTCTCACTGTTCTCTGGTCAAATATTTATATGCGATTAAAATGCGATTAATTTTGATTAATTAATTACAAAGCCTCTAATTAATTAGATTAAAAATTTTAATCGAGTCCCGGCCCTAGTATTTATTATTGTTTTGTTTTTTTACTGTCCCACATAGCAGCTTTTTTACTCTCTACGTACAATACGTACTTCTTCAAACGTATGACCAATCCCAAAATAGTTGTCAGAAGAAAAAAATTTCTGTTCATTCTCCTCAGCCATCTCATCCAGGGCTCTTAACAGGATTGTCTGACTCGTCCAGAGCCTTGGCCTTCACCAGCAGCTCATTCTTTTGGGGAATCTGGTTCCCTCTCACTTCATCTTGCATCTCTAGCTAGTTCCTAATGCTTGAAGATGCTCCACAACTTTTTTCCCAATATTTTTAGACACCTTGGCTTACCAGTCAACCCCACCATGTAAATTGCACCCAATGAATTGATTTTGTGTGGTTTCAATGTAAATGTTCTCACAAAACTCAAAAAAGGTACTTTAAACTTTATTCAAGAAGACAGTGGGGGTTTCATCTATACCATATATTTGTTTGTAAAGCTGATTAATTAAAGTATTTGGTAATTCAAATGAAGATGCAGCTGTGGCTTACAAGGGGGGAGGCAAACTAAAGATAAGTGGACATTGCTGCCATCACCAGGTCACTCATGTAGCACACCAACACTGCGATCAAACTCAAACCTTGAAGAAAACAAGCTGCACATATCACACAGGAGAGATGCTGCTGCAACCAAAGCGGACCAACCACCACACTCACTAAAAGTTGTTATACATAAAACAAAATGTGAACAGAACTAGTTCTTGTGACAACAAAGCAATTCACTCAACATACAGATGTGGACACAATCGTTGGTACTCTTTGGTCAATGAAAGAAAAACTTACAGTGGTCACAAAAATACCTTTAATTTGACAAAAGTAATAATAAATAAAAATTCTATGAATGTCAACCAATGAAAGTCAGACATTGCTTTTCAACCATGCTTCAACTGAATTACAAAAGAAAAAACACTGTCATTGGTTAACATTCATAACATTTTTATTTATTATTACTTTTGTCAGATTAAAGTTATTTTTGTGACCACTGTAAGTTTTTCCTTCATTGACCAAAGGTACCAACAATTTTGTCCTTTTCCATATATTTTGCACCATAGGTAATCGTCTATCTATAGCCCCTTTCAGACAGGCCATGAAAAAAGATACTGTTCCGGACTTTGTCGATTTTGCTTTTGAGACTGATAGCATTGTTCAGGAGTATGTACACATAATCTGTTCCAGAACCTTTCCGGCTGAAGAGCTAGTAGCAAAAGAGGATGTTCTCCGATACGGTGTTTGCGTTCAAAACAGTGGCATGTCTGAAAAGACAGCTCTGGTTAAAGACCGGATCGAATTGTCCGCAAATATTCAGGAACGTCTGTCTGAAAATGGCTTATGCTTTAGTGTTGCTCTTCAGTCCAATGCCTCATATCTTCCAGGTTCTCATATTCCAGGCATCAACATGTAATTTCCTCTTCAGTCTCTCCAGCAATACACACACATCAAGTTGGTGTCTTAAAATAAGGCAAATAAATTACCTTTTTGACTAAATGAAACTAGAACTGGACATATCCATTACAATCCACTGTAGAAATAACAAAGGGATAGGTAATGTCACAGGTAAACAAAAAGGTCTCAGACTGAATATTTTTTCCAAAATCCAGATTCAGTTCAAAAGCTTCCATCCAATGTTGGTCACAAGCCAGGTAATGGTCAGGCTCTTTAGGAATATTATCAGAAACATGAACTTACAGATTGGTGTGGACGTTAGAAACAAGGTCCAGGAGGGTAACAAAGTATTCACAAGTAACAAAGTATTCACAACAAAATGGATGGGGCAAAAATCAAGATCTGTGTGGCAGAAAATGGTTAAAAACACAGTACAAGTGTGGGATTGCTGGTGAAAACAGCACAATCTGTCAGTGGAGAAAAAACTTTGTACTGTTTAAATTCACATGAAAACAGGTAGGTGAATTGAGCTTTATAATAATGCACAGCTGAGCTAATAATCTGTCTAAGGCAAGCTCTAATGGTAAAGGTTCTGGTGATGAAACAGGCAAGAATAAATGAAAACTATGTCAGACTTGTAATAGCCTCAGTAAAAATCAATACATGGTGTTTATTTATGGCATAATATGACATTTTTCAATTCCTATACAATTTTTGTTCAATTGACAGATTTTTAGGTTCCAAATCGGATCTTCGTGTTAGTTCATAAACATTAATGCACCTGAAAAAAATAAGCCCTACCCAGACCTCTTCATTGTCCCTGATGGGTGGCACAAAGGAATAAGTCGATAAAAAGGGAAAAAACACAAACATCTCAAAGAGGCTCAGGAAGGGGCTCAGTCAAATAAATGTGATGCAATCCCTTAAACTCATATGTTTACTCTTGCTCATGTTGATACACTTAAATATCTTCTCTGCTGCACCCTCCTCTCCATCATCCACCTCCTGTCTGTTACAAGGAAAGTTTCATCTGAATGGGATGCATAAGGCTGGAGATGTGGTGCTCGGGGGGTTGTTTCAAGTTCATTTCTTCTCTGTTTTTCCTGACCTGTCTTTTAACTCTGAACCAGAACAGTTTACCTGCTATGGGTGAGTAAACAGAGGCACAGCCACAGAAATAGACAGGAAAAATTAAATCCGTTTGTAGAAGGCACGCTATATTTGATTATAAGATATTTCTCTATGTGCAGTAGATTGTTCTTGTCAATCTGAAACATTATTGTATTTTCCTTATTGTTTATATAATCATTTGTTTTTAAATTATGTTTTATATTTAGGCTTAAATGGATTGCATTAAAATTTTCAGTGTCCAACAGTAGCATCTTTATTTTAGTTTTGATGTTCTAGGATTTAGACGGGCCCAGACCATGGCCTTTGCTATTGATGAGATCAACAGAAACGCAAAGCTGTTACCCAATGTGACTCTGGGATACAGTCTGTATGACAACTGTGCACAACTTGGAATTGGATTTCGGGCAGCCCTGGCACTAATAAGTGATCAAGAGGAACAAATTATGTTAGATAAGACTTGTGTAGGAAGCCCTCCAGTCTTAGGGATTGTGGGGGATTCTTCATCTACACGGACTATTGCCATCTCCTCTGTCTTAGGTTTGTACAGAGTACCTATGGTAAGTTTTTAACTGTATTATTTCCCTGGTTTAAATTTAAGTTGAATCAATGTTGACAAGGAATGTACAGTTTGTTTGTTAAAATGTTTAGGCATTGAAAATTCATGTAAACCCTGTGTTTTACACAGGTGAGTTATTTTGCCACATGCTCGTGTTTGAGTGACAAACAGAAGTTTCCATCATTCTTTAGGACGATACCTAGTGATACTTTCCAGGTAAAAACCTTATGATGAAAAATGTTGATTTACAAAATCTCTCTTTGATTGATTAGTTGTGCTTATTGAAGATAGTGAAAGCAAAGAAACAGAGAGAAGCAACCAGATTTGTTCATACATTTAATACTCATTTAAACCATGCTACTGTATGTCTCCACTGAAAAGGGATTCAGTCAGAAGCAATTGTCCAATAAATATTTGTATGTCTCAACACAAACATTCATGAAAAGTGACAATTTCTTGATTACTTTACAAATACTTTGAAAAGTTGTATGAACGCATTTCTTTGTACTCTTAAAACGACTGTTAATCTTTGCATTATAGTCATGTTTCAAACATTAATTAGTATCACAGGTGCCTCATAGCTTTTCATCAGCTATTCTATCTGTATAAGTTACCTGAGGAGCACAGAGAGAAAAATGTACATTTCTATTTTCAAGGTAAATGCTACAAGACCATATCCATGCACTTTAATGTTCCTTTACTTCATATTTTTAACAACTAAAGAATTCATGGGACTTTGGATATGGGCTATAAGAAAAGAGCAGATGGTAAAAGAAGAGTTAAATAACAATAATGCTGGGTTTTATTTAAAAAAAAAAGTTTTTGTTCATTTTGAAAAGATACCAAAATATGTAGAATCTTTTGTAGCTTACATTATGTACAGTGGAACTTGTTTCTTAGTTTTTTATTGACATAATTAACATAGTTGCTCAACATTAAAATAGTTCTTCACCCATCTTTCTTTCTATTCTATCAGGTCCGAGCTATGATTCAGATACTAAAACACTTTGGCTGGACTTGGGCAGGTTTGTTGGTCAGTGATGATGATTATGGGCTTCATGCAGCTCAGTCGTTCATATCTGATCTGAATCTGTCTGGAGAATGGTGTTTGGCGTACCTGGAGGTGTTGCAGTGGGTCAAGAAACCTGCTGAAATAAGGAGAATTGTGGATATCATGAAGAAATCTACAGCTCGAGTGGTCATTGTGTTCGCACATGAGAGTCACATGATTGATCTACTGGAAGAGGTATGGATGTTACTTGTGAATAAGTAGAATACGAAGGGTGTCACATATTTCTGATCAATTTCAGTTAATTTTTACAAGCCATTTATTGATATAAAAATGTGAGATTTGGTAAATAAACAGGTGGTGAAACAGAATTTGACAGGCCTGCAGTGGTTGGCAAGTGAAGCCTGGACCACGGCTGCTGTGCTACATACTCCTCACCTCATGCCATATCTGGGAGGGACATTGGGTATTGCTATTCGTAGAGGAGAAATACCAGGCTTCAGAGACTTCCTGTTACAAATATTGCCTGATTTACGACACAACAGCAGCAATGGAAACAGCATGGTTGGATATAATTTTGAAATATTATCAGGTATTAAAAAAATAATTTAGTGTTTACAATTTATAATGTGGCTTCAAATATATTACAGGTGAATCAGTTTTGGGAATTCACATTTCAGTGCAGATTTCCACCACCTCCATCAGGTTGGTTGGAGAGTGGAGGAACATTATGTACTGGAGAAGAAGATCTAGAAAGTGTGGAAACTGAGTTATTGAATATTTCTAATCTCAGACCAGAGTACAATGTTTACAAAGCTGTGTATGCGCTGGCACATGCACTTGATGGTATGCTGAAGTGTGAGCCAGGGAGAGGGCCTTTCAGTGGAAACAGCTGTGCCATCTTGCAAACATTTGAACCATGGCAGGTAAAATTAACTTATCCTGTTTTTATGATAAATTACTATCATATACAGATTTTTTATTGCAGATATGTATTCAGCCTATACAGGAAATAACTTTTTTATTGTCAAGTAAATATCTAACCTGGCTCTGCCAGATCATTGTGTGTAGTCTCATGCCACACAATGATCTGGAACTGCTCCACCTAAAAGTGTCTGAAAAAGGGAGGAACATCTGGTATAAAATGCTAAGCTGATTGGAGGACGCACCAGCAAGTGTCTGCCTATCATGATTTGTCTTTAGCCAATCACAGTAAATCAAGCTCTTGCAAATCCAGTCGGGAGAAAAGCACATACATTGTTACCATCAAGAAATGCACAAAGTGCTTCTCTTCCCTCACCAGGACATCGTCTAGTTCTCCTAAAACAGAATCAATAGCCGCATTTATGCGAACATCCACTGGACACTTGCTGCTATCGTCATATCTGAACACCCGCCCCAAAGAACAATGCAAACATATGATTAGTCCAAACATTTTTTGACTGAGGAAGATGGTTTAGGTGGAGCAGTACAAGATGGATTTTCGTGCGTTTGGAAAACTCCAAATCTCGCGGGAATCCATTTTGCAACACAAGGTTAGTGAATATCAGTAAAGCCCCTTTCAGACAGGCCATGAAAAAAGGGAATGTTCCCAGCTTTGTCCGTTGCCCTTTTCTGTCTAAAAGCGCCGTTGCGGTGTCGGCCCGCATAATCTGGTCCGGGACTTATCCTACTGAAGACCTAGTAATAAGAGCCGACTTTACGCGGTACAGTGTTTGTATTCAGACAGACAGGAGATGTCCCAGGAAAGCAGGAGGGGTGTGGGGCTTTGGGGAAATGGGGAACGCTGAAAACACACACATTGATGACGTATCTCACTTGGACGACAGTGTATAAGAACATGTGATTTACCCCCGACTAAAACACGAACCAAAACACTCAGTCATGTTCCAACGTTTCTGACCAGAACTCCAGATCTTCTCAGATCATTTGACTTTGATCCTCGCTCAGAGACTGATCCGATCTCACCACCGTCCACTGATCTTTCTCATACATTTTCTTCTGTCTTATGTGTAGCTTGTATATTTTTTAGAAAAAGTCAATTTCACCACATCATTTGGAGATCAAGTGTCATTTGATGAGAATGGGGATGCTTTACCAATTTATGATGTTATGAACTGGTTGTGGCTCCCTGATGGAAGAACTGTGGTTCAAAATGTGGGAAATGTTAAAATGTCAGCCTTTAAAGGTGAAGAACTCACACTAGATGAAGACAAAATCTTCTGGAACTTTGAATCTAAAAAGGTAGTTTCTAATGTTTTATCTCTTAAATCACTTACAATAAATGACTCTAATTGACTTATGTACTTTTTTTAATCATACAGCCTCCCCATTCAGTGTGCAGCAAAAACTGTCAACCAGGCACCCGCATGGTGAGAAAAAAGGGGGAACCGAGATGTTGTTTTGACTGTATTCCTTGTTCTGAGGGAAAAATCAGTAATACCACCAGTAGGTCTTTTTACTCCAATGTTTTTCTGTAATCTTTGACAAGCATAAAATATTGTCTTTAGTACTTTACATTAACATGCATTATTCGTTGTGTTATTTTTTCCAGATTCTCTGGAGTGCTTCAGTTGTCCAGAGGACTTCTGGTCCAGCCCACAACGTGACCACTGTGTTCCCAAGAAAACAGAGTTTCTTTCTTATGAGGAACCTCTGGGTATCTGCTTGACTGCTGCCTCGTTACTGGGCACATTTATCTGTGTATTTGTTCTGGGACTCTTCATCTATCACCGCAGTACACCTATAGTGAGAGCCAACAATTCAGAACTGAGTTTCCAGTTGCTGCTCTCACTGAAGTTATGCTTCCTGTGTTCACTGTTGTTCATTGGACGACCCAGATTGTGGACATGCCAGCTGAGACATGCAGCATTTGGGATCAGCTTTGTGCTTTGTGTTTCATGTATCCTGGTTAAAACCATGGTGGTTCTGGCTGTGTTCAAAGCCTCCAAACCAGGAGGTGGAGCCAGTCTCAAGTGGTTTGGTGTTTCACAGCAGAGAGGAACCGTTTTAGTTCTTACTTCTGTCCAAGCAGCAATCTGCACTTCTTGGCTGGTGTCCTCTTCACCAGCTCCAGACAAAAACACCCAGTATCACAATGACAAGATAGTTTATGAATGTGCAGTTGGCTCTGTTGTTGGTTTCTCTGTGTTACTGGGCTACATCGGATTACTGGCCATTCTCAGTTTCCTGATTGCATTTCTGGCAAGGAATCTTCCAGACAACTTCAATGAGGCCAAACTCATCACATTCAGCATGTTGATCTTCTGTGCTGTGTGGGTGGCCTTTGTTCCTGCTTATATCAGCTCACCGGGAAAATATGCAGATGCTGTGGAGGTATTTGCCATCCTGGCCTCCAGTTTTGGCATCTTGGTGGCGCTGTTTGGACCAAAATGTTACATAATCCTGCTGAGACCAGAGAGAAACACAAAGAAAGCTATAATGGGTCGAGGCACCAAGGGTACTGCTGAATATTAAAAAGAAACCTGCTAAAACTATCTTAAAATAACATGAATCATGATCTAAAAATATTGCAGAGTAATTTCTATTGTTGTAGCTGCATGGGATTGAGGAAGACTTTACCTTTTGTCAAAGAAATAGCCAAACAATAAAGCTTCTTTCCTTAGCATTTATTAAACCGGCTTTTATATTGATTTTTGATTTAAATATGTAAGCTCATTTAGGAGCACAAATGGCAATTCAACCTTACTGCTTTAATAAGTGAATATTTCAAATTCCACTCTCAGATTCATTCATCCTTCTTCTGTCTATCCATCCATTTGGATAAAGTATGTTGTAACACATTGTTAAAAGTGCTGTATTTAAAATAACTAATTGTTATTAGAGTTATTTGACAAGAAACATTTAACAGAGCAATCACAGTGAGAATATCTTACTATGCTGCTACCGGGCATTTTTTGTAAGTAAAATGTATTAGATTGCAATAGCATTTTCAGGACAATGATTTTTCATATTTTTGGGTTGGGACCCCACTGTGGGTGATGAAACATCAAGTAAAAGGCCTTAAGTTCATCTATAGACATAAATAAGAGAAATAAGAATAATTCTTATTATGTATTTTTACCATAATGGATACAAGAAACAAAAACAATATTCAATTTGAAAACATTTAAAATAGATTTGAGTTGCTTGTGTTGTCATTATGTTTATGTTTTTTTATATGTCACCCTACAATATTTTGTGTTATAAGACTCTCCCACTTCTTTCTAAATGAAAAACTGAAGATAAAAGTTCAGGAGCCACAGTTCAGGGTTTCATTGTTCCTTTGATGAACCCAGTTATGTATGGTTTCACCAAAATTTAGATTGTATTTATTACAAAGACAGTCTTTGCTGTATAGCCCACAAATGCACATTTGTTGTGTGTAGACCTCTAAGTAGCAAATTGATGTGTAACACATTGGTGGGGCTTCAGAAAGGGCTGTGAGGGTGGCACGCCCCCGGCCCAGGCATCAGAGGGGTCCGGCTCAAAGGTGTGATGCGAGAGAAGGGCCCCTTCGAATCCAGGCTGAGCCCTTTCTGCATGAAGTTTGAATGTTCTCACCTTGCATGCATGGGTTGTCTCCTGAGACTCTGGTTGCCTACAGTCCAAAAACATGCATAAGGTCAATTGGTAACTCAGTTGTTCCTAGGTGTGTATGTGAGTGGTTGTTTGTCTGTGTCGCCCTGGGATGGACTGGTGATCTGTCCCGGGTGTCCCCTGCCTCTTGCCTGTTGACCGCTGGAGATAGGCACCTGCTTCCTGCGACCATAAAAAGGAAAAGCGGGTTTAGAAAAGTAATAGAGGGACAAAAACCAACTCCCTTCCAAGTTTGCAGAGATACTTGGTTTTTCTTATGTAAATTAAATCCTTTACAGTTTCTTCACGTCAGGGGGGTATGTGTTGGCACTTCATTAGAAATTACATTTTCAGGGTTCCTAGTGTTAAGAGAAAGATTTATTTTTACTCTCACTTTTTTTTCCTGTTGTTTTTTCTTGCCTTTCAGGGCTTCCGTAGCTTACAATTTCTTAATAATATTTCATACAGTTTTTCCCCCTAAAGAAAAAAAAAAAATAACTGCATGAAATTAATTTTAGGCTCTGCCCAGACTTCTTCATCATCCCTGATGGGTGGCACAAAGGAATAGGACATACCTTGTAAATCAATAAAAAAGGGTCGAGAAAAATCACGAATATCACAAAGGGGTTGAGGAAAGGGCTAAGTCAGATGAATGTGATGCAATCCTTTAAACTCATATGTTTACTCATGCTCATGTTGTTACACTTGAATTTCTTCTCTGCTTCACCCTCCTCTCCATCATCCACTTCCTGTCTGTTACGAGGAAAGTTTCATCTGAATGGGATGCATAAGGCTGGAGATGTGGTGCTCGGGGGGTTGTTTCAAGTTCATTTCTTCTCTGTTTTTCCTGACTTGTCTTTTACCTCTGAGCCTGAACAGTTTGACTGCTATGGGTGAGTAAAAAGAGGCACAGCATCTGAAAAGGAACAAGGGAAATTAAATCTATTAGAAAAACGCAGTGCATATCTGATCGAAATATATTGCTCTTTATACTGTATGTATAGTTTTTGGTTCCTTTACAATGGTTTTGTTTGTCACTCTATTCAGTTAAGCCATCAACCATATTATTTTCAGAAGTTACAGAAACAATGTATTTTTCAATGTCCAACAATTGTTTTGTTGTGTTAGTTTTGATGTTCTAGGATTAAGACAAGTCCGGACTATGGCCTTTGCTATTGATGAGATCAACAGAAACTCTAATTTGTTACCCAACATCACTCTGGGGTACAATCTGTACGATAACTGTCTCACTCTGGGAGTTGGATTTCGTGCAGCCATGGCATTGATCAGTGGTCAAGAGGAGAAAATTATATTAGATGACACCTGTGTGGGAAGCGCTCCAGTCTTAGGAATTGTGGGGGATTCTTCATCTAGACATACTATTGCCATCTCCTCTGTTTTAGGTTTGTACGGAGTACCTATGGTAAGTTTTCAAGTTAAATATCTGTGGTGTTTCAGTATGTTTTTTTTTTTTATCATTTTGGTTTTATTTTAGCTCTAGTGGTAAAAAAAAAACTCAAAAGCTGGCGTGGCTTTAAAATCTAATGTAAAGCCTGTGTTTTACACAGGTGAGTTATTTTGCCACATGCTCGTGCCTGAGTGACCGCCAGATGTTTCCATCCTTCTTTAGGACAATACCAAGTGATGCTTTTCAGGTATAATCCCTTCATTTATTAATATAATTGATAAGAGTTACTACATTTATATAAATAAAAATAAAATTGAAAAGCTAGTTTTGGTTTTAAGTTAGGGTTTAAAGGGTAAAATATTTCATAGATTATTTTATTATGACATCGACGCTTTTATCTGTTCTCTCAGGTTCGAGCAATGATTCAGATATTAAAACACTTCGGCTGGACTTGGGCAGGACTGTTGGTCACTGATGATGATTATGGGCTTTATGCTGCTCAGTCCTTCCAGTCTGATCTGAGTCAGTCTGGTGATGGGTGTCTGGCATATTTAGAGATTTTACCCTGGGACAAAGACTTGACTAAACTGAAGAAGATTGTGGATGTGATGAAGAAATCCACAGCTCGTGTGGTCATCGTGTTTGCACATGTGGCTCAGGTTATTAATCTGATGGAAGAGGTTTGTCTTCATATCTATTTTAATTATTTTTGCAGATCAAAATGGGAATTACAGTAAAAGATTTGAACTATTTTTTGCTTAAAAAGCAATATATTGTGAAATGTCTTACAAAAATTTCACTGTACCACTGTCATGTACATTGCGTACAACTTAAAATACATTTGTAAATAAAGCAACAATTGCTTAAATGCTTAAATCGTAATGCAACAATTTGTGCCTGATAAGGTTTGTAAAGACCTGACAACATATTTGATGTATGAACAGGTGGTGAGACAGAATTTAACAGGCCTGCAGTTGTTAGCAAGTGAAGCCTGGACCACGGCTGATGTGCTTCAGACTCCTGATCTCATGCCGTTCCTGGGTGGAACACTGGGTATTGAAATTCGTCGAGGGGAAATACCCGGCCTCAGAGACTTCCTGTTACAAACACATCCTAATTTATATCACAACAACAGCAATGAAAATAACATTGTGAGTCATTGATTCAATATAATCTGTTATTTACAAAAACAAGTTATTTATGATGAAATATTTTATTTATTACAGGTGAATCAGTTTTGTACTGAATTATGTACTGGAGAAGAAGATTTAGAGACTACTGAAAATGAGTTTGTGGACATCTCTAATCTGAGATCTGAATACAATGTTTACAAAGCTGTGTATGCGCTGGCACATGCACTTGATGGTATGCTGAAGTGTGAGCCAGGGAAAGGGCCTTTCAGTGGGAACAGCTGTGCCACTTTGCAAACACTTCAGCCGTGGCAGGTATGATGAACTTGACCCATTTTCTGAGTAAATGTGTTGTGTTTGTGTAAAACATTCATCTCTGGATTGAATTCTATGTTGTTCCTTATGAAATTAATGAAAACTTACACCACATTTGTCCCTATGGAAATCTCAGGACTATAAAAATATATAAATATATTTTGATTAACTAGAATTTTGGAAATTATGTCTTTAGAATTTTTGCATATTTACAGAATACATCATACCACTGTGTGGGGCTACACTGTGAAGAAGTTGGGTGAACAGTTATCGTACTACAGAAGTCTCCTGGGGTTGAAACTTAGCATACAGTTTATATTTTCTCCCCAGGCATCCCAGTTTACTCCTGCAAACTCAAACATGCATTTTAGGATAACTGGTGACTCTAAATTAGTGCTAGATTTTCATGTGTATGTGTGAATAGTTGTTCATTTCTGTGTCACTCTGTGATGGACTGGTGACCTATCCAAGGTGCATTCCACCTCCGTCCCAGTGACTGCTGGAGATAGGCATGGATGGATGGATTAATGGATAGATGAATGACACTGTGTCCAGATTTTTTTCTTATCTGTTCTTCAATTTTTCTCTTTTTAATTTTAATTTGATTAGCTTATTTATTACCTGGAAAAAGTCAATTTCACCACATCGTTTGGAGATCAAGTGTCATTTGATGAGAACGGTGATGTTTTACCGATTTATGATGTTATGAACTGGCTGTGGCTCCCTGATGGAAGAACTGTGGTTCAAAATATTGGAGATGTTAAAATGTCGGCCTTTAAAGATGAAGAAATAACTCTGGATGAAGAAAAAATCTTCTGGAATTTTAAATCAAAAAAGGTAGTTTACTGTCCTTCATTTTATCAATGTTTAGGGAAGAGTCAAACAGAAGAGCAAACTAAAATCTACAAACAAATCTAAAATAATTATCTGCTATCTATATTAATTATTTACACCATTATAGCAATGTAAAATGTATTTTAAATATATTTTTTTAATTATAATTTTCTTCCTGTAGCCAGTGCGTTCAGTATGCAGTGAAAACTGTCAACCAGGGACCCGCATGGTGAGAAGAAAGGGGGAACCTAAGTGTTGTTTTGACTGCATCCCTTGTTCTGAGGGGAAAATCAGTAATACAACCAGTAGGTGTTTCAGTATTTTTAAATAGTCTATCTACACTATACTTTCCAGTTCATTGAATGAATTATTCTGTTGTGTTATTTTTTCCAGACTCTCTGGAGTGCTTCAGTTGTCCAGAGGACTTCTGGCCCAGCCCACAACGTGACCACTGTGTTCCCAAGAAAACAGAGTTCTTGTCCTATGAGGAACCTCTGGGTATCTGCTTGACTGCTGCCTCGTTACTGGGCACATTTATCTGTGCTGTTGTTTTTGGGATCTTCATCTATCACCGCAGTACACCTATAGTGAGAGCCAACAATTCAGAACTGAGTTTCCAACTGCTGCTCTCACTGAAGTTATGCTTCCTGTGTTCACTGCTGTTTATTGGAGAACCCAGATTGTGGACATGCCAGCTGAGACATGCAGCATTTGGGATCAGCTTTGTGCTTTGTGTTTCATGTATCCTGGTTAAAACCATGGTGGTTCTGGCTGTGTTCAAAGCCTCCAAACCAGGAGGTGGAGCCAGTCTCAAGTGGTTTGGTGTTTCACAGCAGAGAGGAACTGTTTTAGTTCTTACATCTGTCCAAGTAGCAATCTGCGCTTCTTGGTTGGTGTCCTCTTCACCAGCTCCACATAAAAACACCCAGTACCACAATGACAAGATAGTTTATGAATGTGCAGTTGGCTCTGTTGTTGGTTTCTCTGTGTTACTGGGCTACATCGGATTACTGGCCATTCTCAGTTTCCTGATTGCATTTCTGGCAAGGAATCTTCCAGACAACTTCAATGAGGCCAAACTCATCACATTCAGCATGTTGATCTTCTGTGCTGTGTGGGTGGCCTTTGTTCCTGCTTATATCAGCTCACCAGGAAAATATGCAGATGCAGTAGAGGTGTTTGCCATACTGGCCTCCAGTTTTGGCATTTTGGCTGCACTGTTTGGACCAAAATGTTACATAATCCTGCTGAGACCAGAGCAAAACACAAAGAAAGCCATAATGGGTCGTAGTACAAAGGGTACTGTTTAAATAATAAATAGTATATTATAAAGAAAGTTACAATTAACTTACAAAACATGAACCATGACTTTGGAGGGAAGCTTTCAATGTTGTAGTCAGTGTTTTAAGTGGGCAGGCAAGCACGGGTACACAGTACCAGCACTTTTAGATTGTACCCATCTGGGAATTTTCTCCAGCAGTGAGTCCCCCCCTCTGACATCTCACAGTTATGGTTGCTGACTTAAATTTATTATTTAATTTCTCTTCTGGGGTTAATAAAGTATTTTTAAATTGAATTCGAATTGAATTAGCTCCAGACCAGTTATAATACTTTTCAGTCTTAACCTTAGGTTTTCTCACCCCAGCCATACCCAGGAGCACCACAGACATCCCCAACAACCCTGCACGCAGGCTCCATAATAAACCACCTAGAAGCCACCACAGCCCCATCGGGAGAGGGCCATGGCCCCTTGTGACAAACCCCCACAACACCCACCACTAGAAGGCCCCCAGATACCCCAAGCCACAACAACCCATCGGACAATCAACAACAGTCATCAGGACAAAACCCACGCCTCCGCCCCAATAGGTGATTAAACTGATCATAGGAGCCCAGAGAAATTGTTCCGATGAAGACACAACGGTTGTTTTTAGACAAATATTGATTAACATTGAGATCACTCTGAATTTTCCTGTTTATAAGGATTGTGTTCTTAGCAGTGCATAAAGCAATAAAAACAATGTGGATGTGGACTGTGTTTAACTTCATAAAAAAACCTCTAAGCCGCACCCAACAAGCAAGCTGACAGTGTAGCAGGAATGTTAAATTTTATCTGTAACATTTTTTGACACTAGAAACCCTGAAAATGTAATTCCTAGGTGGCCACGCTCAAAACTATCACCCAATAAATGAATTTATTTCAAAAGTATAAAACAGACCATTTTATAGTTATGTGTAATAATTGCAATTAGCCACAAGGGGAAACACTGTACATCTACGTTTAAAATCTATTTAGTGGTGCAATTACATAGATTGTCCACAGGGTGGCGCCAGATCTGTTTTTCTAAGGGAAGACTAGATAATAAGAAGAGTTTCCCTTTGCATTGGTCACATTTTACATCTATTTCTCTAAGCATCACAGTTTTTAAATATTTCACTGAATAAAAGAATGTGCTAGAATTCATTTTATGAGATTAAGTTTTTTTTTTCTAAAAAAAAAGTGCTTTTTATTTATAATTAGTTTACTTTAGAAGTATAAAACAAACCATTTTAATAGTTATGTGTAATTATCACAGTGAGCCACAAGGTGGAGACAGTGTACATCTATGTTTAAAATGTATTTAATGGTGCAATTACACAGATTGTCCACAGGGCGGCGCCTGATCAGTTTCACTAAAGGACAACTAAATTAGAGTTTCCCCTGGCATAGGTCACATTTTATGTGTATTTATTCAAGCATCTCTGTTTCTTTAACCTGGCTCTGCCAGATCTATGTGTAGCCCCGCCTCTTCTCGATTCGGAGACACACATAGATCTGGAACTGCTCCGTTTGAAACCATTTATAAAATGGAGGGGCATCTGATATAATATTTTAATCTGATTCGAGGACGAGCTAGCAAGTGTCTGCCTTTGATGTTTTGTCTTTAGCCAATCACAGTAAATCAAGCTCTTGCAACTCCATATGGTAGTAAAACACACCAATTGTTTCCACTAAGAAAAGCAAAACACATCTTTACCACCAGGAAATGCACAACGTTTTTACCTTTGCTCATTTTTCAATGAAGAAATCGTCTCTAGTTCTCCTAAAACAGATTCAATATCCTTTTTATGTGTATGTCCACCGGAGCAGCTATGTTTGTTTTGCTTTGTCTGACAGGGCACTTGCTGCCAATCATACCTGAACACCCGCCCCAAAGCACAATGCTAACACATGATTGGTGCGAATGTCTTTTTGACCGAAATAGACGGTTGTCAATGGAGCGGTACAAGATAGATTTTCTTGGGTTTGGAAAACTCCAAATCCCGCGAGAATCCGTCTTGCAGTGCAAGGCAAGTGTTTCCTAAATATTTCACAAAATAAAAGAATGTGTTAGAATGCATTTCATGAGATAAAACTTAATTTTGCTTTTAAAGTGCTTTGTACTTACAATGAGTTTATTTCAAAACTATAAAACAGACCAATTTAGTAGTTATGTGTAATTACTGCAATGAGCTACAAAGGGGAGACACTGCAAGCAGTTCTGCTTGGGTTTTACACAAATAATTATGTGTGGATTTATGTAATTTAATGTAATTTAGCTGATTCATCATTCATCTGTCTATCTATTCATTTGGATAAAGCATGTTGAAACACACTGTTAAAAATGCTGTATTTAAAATAAGTAATTGTTTTGAGGGTTATGTGACAAAGACAAAAAACATTTAACAGACCTATCACAACCACAATATCTTAGTATGCAGCTACCATCTAGTGGACATGTTTGGAAGTAAAATATTTCAGATTATAATAGAATTTTCAGGATGATGGTTTCCATATTTTGGCGCTGAGAGCCCACTGTGGGTCATGAAAAATCAAGTAGGGTGCCTTAAGTTGATCTATTGGCATAATGAGAAAAAACTGTTATTATTACTTGGATATTTTCACCATAATGGCGACAAAGGGTAAAAATACTTGTCAGAATTCAATCTGAAAAAACTTTTGAGTCTCACTGACTTTTTTCTACGTAGATCAAAAACATTAAATAGGCCATTTCATACACATTTCAGGACTTTGTGGTTATTTCTTAAGTATTAACAAATAATATGAAACATTTTATATCTAAAAAACGTCAGGACACACTTATTAACACACTTATTAACAGCCTTCCGTCAGGCTGCTTCGACTGCTTCGTCAGCAGCTTGTTCATATTCATTGTTTGAATCTGCTGGACTCTGATTGGCTAACAAACTAGCCTATGAGAGCAAAGAATACTGTTTCCTGCACCGCTGTGCATGGTAACGTCAGACGTCGTGTCTTCCTGTTTGCTACGTCTTATGCTACAGCTTTTAGCCAGCAGCATGCTAGGCATGGTTTCAACTGCAGGAGCTGGTGAATACTAATGAACAAAGGAGTTGTGACGAAACAGGTACAGGTCGTTCGGACTCGGGAGAAATCGGGTGTTATCGCCACCTGCATAGTTTGAGAGATTAAAACTGAAAGATAAGTTGTTGACCTGTTTTCACACCCACTATGAAGGTAAGAACACCTGTGGAGCTAAAATACTCAACAGAAACCTCAGAAAAACTGTTTTTAATGGATGGGCCTCTTTATGATTCAGAAACCACAGTTTAGGGTTTTATTGCTCGTTTGGTGAACCTTTTATGGGTTTTCACCGAAACTAGGAATACATTTAATACAAAGACAGTCTTTGCTGTAAAGCCTAGATTTGGAAATTTCTTGCTTGTAGACCTCCAAGAAGGCAAATGAAACACTAACTGGACATTCTCATTAAAATCTACAGTAGACAATAAAAGAAGTTCTTTGGACATGCATTAAAATAAAAATTATTTTCTATGCTTAATGGAGATTTTAAAATTCTCAGTGATATATTTGGCACAGTTTCTCTCTAAAAGGAAAACTAAATAATAAATAACTGCATGAAATTAATTTTAGGCCCTGCCCAGACCTCTTCATCATCCCTGATGAGTGGCATAAAGGAATAAGATAATCTTGTAAGTCAATAAAAAGAGCTGATAAAAAACACAAAAACAAAGAGGCTCAGGAAGGGGCTCAGACAGATGAATGTGATGCAATCCTTTAAACTCATATGTTTACTCATGCTCATGTTGTTACACTTGAATTTCTTCTCTGCTTCACCCTCCTCTCCATCATCCACTTCCTGTCTGTTACAAGGAAAGTTTCATCTGAATGGGATGCATAAGGCTGGAGATGTGGTGCTCGGGGGGTTGTTTCAAGTTCATTTCTTCTCTGTTTTTCCTGACTTGTCTTTTACCTCTGAGCCTGAACAGTTTGACTGCTATGGGTGAGTAAAAAGAGGCACAGCATCTGAAAAGGAACAAGGGAAATTAAATCTATTAGAAAAACGCAGTGCATATCTGATCGAAATATATTGCTCTTTATACTGTATGTATAGTTTTTGGTTCCTTTACAATGGTTTTGTTTGTCACTCTATTCAGTTAAGCCATCAACCATATTATTTTCAGAAGTTACAGAAACAATGTATTTTTCAATGTCCAACAATTGTTTTGTTGTGTTAGTTTTGATGTTCTAGGATTAAGACAAGTCCGGACTATGGCCTTTGCTATTGATGAGATCAACAGAAACTCTAATTTGTTACCCAACATCACTCTGGGGTACAATCTGTATGATACATGTATCACTCTCGGAATTGGATTTCGTGGCGCCATGGCATTAATCAGTGGCCAAGAGGAGAAAATTGTATTAGATGACACCTGTGTGGGAAGCCCTCCAGTCTTAGGAATTGTGGGGGATTCTTCATCTAGACATACTATTGCCATCTCCTCTGTTTTAGGTTTGTACGGCGTACCTGTGGTAAGTTTTCAGCTTTAATATCTGTGGTGTTTCAATATGTATTTTTTTATCATTTTGGTTTTATTTTAGCTCTAGTGGTCAAAAAAAAAACTCAAAAGCTGGCGTGGCTTTAAAATCTAATGTAAAGCCTGTGTTTTACACAGGTGAGTTATTTTGCCACATGCTCGTGCCTGAGTGACCGCCAGATGTTTCCATCCTTCTTTAGGACAATACCAAGTGATGCTTTTCAGGTACAATCCCTTCATTTTTTAATATAATTGATAAGAGTTACTAGATTTATATAAATATAAATATATATATAAACATAAACTTGAAAAACAGGTATTGGTTTTAAGTTATGGTTTAAAGGGTAAAATATTTCATAGATTATTTTATTATGACATCGACGCTTTTATCTGTTCTCTCAGGTTCGAGCAATGATTCAGATATTAAAACACTTCGGCTGGACTTGGGCAGGACTGTTGGTCACTGATGATGATTATGGGCTTTATGCTGCTCAGTCCTTCCAGTCTGATCTGAGTCAGTCTGGTGATGGGTGCCTGGCATATTTAGAGATTTTACCCTGGGACAAAGACTTGACTAAACTGAAGAAGATTGTGGATGTGATGAAGAAATCCACAGCTCGTGTGGTCATCGTGTTTGCACATGTGGCTCAGGTTATTAATCTGATGGAAGAGGTTTGTCTTCATATCAATTTTAATTATTTTTGCAGATCAAAATGTGAATTACAGTAACAGATTTGAACTATTTTTTGCTTAAAAAGCAATATATTGTGAAATGTCTTACAAAAATGACACTGTACCACTGTCATGTACATTGCGTACAACTTAAAATACATTTGTAAATAAAGCAACAATTGCTTAAATGCTTAAATCGTAATGCAACAATTTGTGTCTGATAAGGTTTGTAAAGACCTGAGAACATATTTGATGTATGAACAGGTGGTGAGACAGAATTTAACAGGCCTACAGTGGTTAGCAAGTGAAGCCTGGACAGCATCTGATGTGCTTCAGACTCCTGATCTCATGCCGTTCCTGGGTGGAACACTGGGTATTGCAATTCGTCGAGGGGAAATACCCGGCCTCAGAGACTTCCTGTTACAAACACATCCTAATTTATATCACAACAACAGCAATGAAAATAACATTGTGAGTCATTGATTCAATATAATCTGTTATTTACAAAAACAAGTTATTTATGATGAAATGTTTTATTTATTACAGGTGAATCAGTTTTGGGAATTCACATTTCAGTGCAGATTTCCACCACCTCCATCAGGTTGGTTGGAGAGTGGAGGAACATTATGTACTGGAGAAGAAGATTTAGAGACTACTGAAAATGAGTTTGTGGACATCTCTAATCTGAGATCTGAATACAATGTTTACAAAGGTGTGTATGCGCTGGCACATGCACTTGATGGTATGCTGAAGTGTGAGCCAGGGAGAGGGCCTTTCAGTGGGAACAGCTGTGCCACTTTGCAAACACTTCAGCCGTGGCAGGTATGATGAACTTGACCCATTTTCTGAGTAAATGTGTTGTGTTTGTGTAAAACATTCATCTCTGGATTGAATTCTATGTTGTTCCTTATGAAATTAATGAAAAGTTACACCACCTTTGTCCCTATGGAAATCTCAGGACTATAAATGATTTTGATTAACTAGAATTTTGGAAATTATGTCTTCAGAATTTTTGCATCAAGTTTATTTACAGAATACATCATACCACTGTGTGGGGCTACACTGTGAAGAAGTTGGGTGAACAGTAATCGTACTACAGAAGTCTCCTGGGGTTGAAACTTAGCATACAGTTTATATTTTCTCCCCAGGCATCCCAGTTTACTCCTGCAAACTCAAACATGCATTTTAGGATAACTGGTGACTCTAAATTAGTGCTAGATTTTCATGTGTATGTGTGAATAGTTGTTCATTTCTGTGTCACTCTGTGATGGACTGGTGACCTATCCAAGGTGCATTCTACCTCCATCCCAGTGACTGCTGGAGATAGGCATGGATGGATGGATTAATGGATAGATGAATGACACTGTGTCCAGATTTTTTTCTTATCTGTTCTTCAATTTTTCTCTTTTTAATTTTAATTTGATTAGCTTATTTATTACCTGGAAAAAGTCAATTTCACCACATCGTTTGGAGATCAAGTGTCATTTGATGAGAACGGTGATGTTTTACCGATTTATGATGTTATGAACTGGCTGTGGCTCCCTGATGGAAGAACTGTGGTTCAAAATATTGGAGATGTTAAAATGTCGGCCTTTAAAGATGAAGAAATAACTCTGGATGAAGAAAAAATCTTCTGGAATTTTAAATCAAAAAAGGTAGTTTACTGTCCTTCATTTTATCAATGTTTAGGGAAGAGTCAAACAGAAGAGCAAACATCTAAAATAATTATCTGCTATCTATATTAATTATTTACACCATTATAGCAATGTAAAATGTATTTTAAATATATTTTTTTAATTATAATTTTCTTCCTGTAGCCAGTGCGTTCAGTATGCAGTGAAAACTGTCAACCAGGGACCCGCATGGTGAGAAGAAAGGGGGAACCTAAGTGTTGTTTTGACTGCATCCCTTGTTCTGAGGGGAAAATCAGTAATACAACCAGTAGGTGTTTCAGTATTTTTAAATAGTCTATCTACACTATACTTTCCAGTTCATTGAATGAATTATTCTGTTGTGTTATTTTTTCCAGACTCTCTGGAGTGCTTCAGTTGTCCAGAGGACTTCTGGCCCAGCCCACAACGTGACCACTGTGTTCCCAAGAAAACAGAGTTCTTGTCCTATGAGGAACCTCTGGGTATCTGCTTGACTGCTGCCTCGTTACTGGGCACATTTATCTGTGCTGTTGTTTTTGGGATCTTCATCTATCACCGCAGTACACCTATAGTGAGAGCCAACAATTCAGAACTGAGTTTCCAACTGCTGCTCTCACTGAAGTTATGCTTCCTGTGTTCACTGCTGTTTATTGGAGAACCCAGATTGTGGACATGCCAGCTGAGACATGCAGCATTTGGGATCAGCTTTGTGCTTTGTGTTTCATGTATCCTGGTTAAAACCATGGTGGTTCTGGCTGTGTTCAAAGCCTCCAAACCAGGAGGTGGAGCCAGTCTCAAGTGGTTTGGTGTTTCACAGCAGAGAGGAACTGTTTTAGTTCTTACATCTGTCCAAGTAGCAATCTGCGCTTCTTGGTTGGTGTCCTCTTCACCAGCTCCACATAAAAACACCCAGTACCACAATGACAAGATAGTTTATGAATGTGCAGTTGGCTCTGTTGTTGGTTTCTCTGTGTTACTGGGCTACATCGGATTACTGGCCATTCTCAGTTTCCTGATTGCATTTCTGGCAAGGAATCTTCCAGACAACTTCAATGAGGCCAAACTCATCACATTCAGCATGTTGATCTTCTGTGCTGTGTGGGTGGCCTTTGTTCCTGCTTATATCAGCTCACCAGGAAAATATGCAGATGCAGTAGAGGTGTTTGCCATACTGGCCTCCAGTTTTGGCATTTTGGCTGCACTGTTTGGACCAAAATGTTACATAATCCTGCTGAGACCAGAGCAAAACACAAAGAAAGCCATAATGGGTCGTAGTACAAAGGGTACTGTTTAAATAATAAATAGTATATTATAAAGAAAGTTACAATTAACTTACAAAACATGAACCATGACTTTGGAGGGAAGCTTTCAATGTTGTAGTCAGTGTTTTAAGTGGGCAGGCAAGCACGGGTACACAGTACCAGCACTTTTAGATTGTACCCATCTGGGAATTTTCTCCAGCAGTGAGTCCCCCCCTCTGACATCTCACAGCGATGGTTGCTGACTTAAATTTATTATTTAATTTCTCTTCTGGGGTTAATAAAGTATTTTTAAATTGAATTCAAATTGAATTAGCTCCAGACCAGTTATAATACTTTTCAGTCTTAACCTTAGGTTTTCTCACCCCAGCCATACCCAGGAGCACCACAGACATCCCCAACAACCCTGCACGCAGGCTCCATAATAAACCACCTAGAAGCCACCACAGCCCCATCGGGAGAGGGCCATGGCCCCTTGTGACAAACCCCCACAACACCCACCACTAGAAGGCCCCCAGATACCCCAAGCCACAACAACCCATCGGACAATCAACAACAGTCATCAGGACAAAACCCATGCCTCCGCCCCAATAGGTGATTAAACTGATCATAGGAGCCCAGAGAAATTGTTCCGATGAAGACACAACGGTTGTTTTTAGACAAATATTGATTAGTATTGAGATCACTCTGAATTTTCCTGTTTATAAGGATTGTGTTCTTAGCAGTGCATAAAGCAATAAAAACAATGTGGATGTGGACTGTGTTTAACTTCATAAAAAAACCTCTAAGCCGCACCCAACAAGCAAGCTGACAGTGTAGCAGGAATGTTAAATTTTATCTGTAACATTTTTTGACACTAGAAACCCTGAAAATGTAATTCCTAGGTGGCCACGCTCAAAACTATCACCCAATAAATGAATTTATTTCAAAAGTATAAAACAGACCATTTTATAGTTATGTGTAATAATTGCAATTAGCCACAAGGGGAAACACTGTACATCTACGTTTAAAATCTATTTAGTGGTGCAATTACATAGATTGTCCACAGGGTGGCGCCAGATCTGTTTTTCTAAGGGAAGACTAGATAATAAGAAGAGTTTCCCTTTGCATTGGTCACATTTTACATCTATTTCTCTAAGCATCACAGTTTTTAAATATTTCACTGAATAAAAGAATGTGCTAGAATTCATTTTATGAGATTAAGTTTTTTTTTTCTAAAAAAAAAAGTGCTTTTTATTTATAATTAGTTTACTTTAGAAGTATAAAACAAACCATTTTAATAGTTATGTGTAATTATCGCAGTGAGCCACAAGGTGGAGACAGTGTACATCTATGTTTAAAATGTATTTAATGGTGCAATTACACAGATTGTCCACAGGGCGGCGCCTGATCATTTTCACTAAAGGACAACTAAATTAGAGTTTCCCCTGGCATAGGTCACATTTTATGTGTATTTATTCAAGCATCTCTGTTTCTTTAACCTGGCTCTGCCAGATCTATGTGTAGCCCCGCCTCTTCTCGATTCGGAGACACACACAGATCTGGAACTGCTCCGTTTGAAACCATTTATAAAATAGAGGGGCATCTGATATAATATTTTAATCTGATTCGAGGACGAGCTAGCAAGTGTCTGCCTTTGATGTTTTGTCTTTAGCCAATCACAGTAAATCAAGCTCTTGCAACTCCATATGGTAGTAAAACACACCAATTGTTTCCACTAAGAAAAGCAAAACACATCTTTACCATCAGGAAATGCACAAAGTTTTTACCTTTGCTCATTTTTCAATGAAGAAATCGTCTCTAGTTCTCCTAAAACAGATTCAATATCCTTTTTATGTGTATGTCCACCGGAGCAGCTATGTTTGTTTTGCTTTGTCTGACAGGGCACTTGCTGCCAATCATACCTGAACACCCGCCCCAAAGCACAATGCTAACACATGATTGGTGCGAATGTTTTTTTGACCGAAATAGACGGTTGTCAATGGAGCGGTACAAGATAGATTTTCTTGGGTTTGGAAAACTCCAAATCCCGCGAGAATCCGTCTTGCAGTGCAAGGCAAGTGTTTCCTAAATATTTCACAAAATAAAAGAATGTGTTAGAATGCATTTCATGAGATAAAACTTAATTTTGCTTTAAAAGTGCTTTGTACTTACAATGAGTTGATTTCAAAACTATAAAACAGACCAATTTAGTAGTTATGTGTAATTACTGCAATGAGCTACAAAGGGGAGACACTGCAAGCAGTTCTGCTTGGGTTTTACACAAATAATTATGTGTGGATTTATGTAATTTAATGTAATTTAGCTGATTCATCATTCATCTGTCTATCTATTCATTTGGATAAAGCATGTTGAAACACACTGTTAAAAATGCTGTATTTAAAATAAGTCATAGTTTTGAGGGTTATGTGACAAAGACAAAAAACATTTAACAGACCTATCACAACCACAATATCTTAGTATGCAGCTACCATCTAGTGGACATGTTTGGAAGTAAAATATTTCAGATTATAATAGAATTTTCAGGATGATGGTTTCCATATTTTGGCGCTGAGAGCCCACTGTGGGTCATGAAAAATCAAGTAGGGTGCCTTAAGTTGATCTATTGGCATAATGAGAAAAAACTGTTATTATTACTTGGATATTTTCACCATAATGGCGACAAAGGGTAAAAATACTTGTCAGAATTCAATCTGAAAAAACTTTTATGAGTCTCACTGACTTTTTTTCTTCGTAGATCAAAAACATTAAATAGGCCATTTCATACACATTTCAGGACTTTGTGGTTATTTCTTAAGTATTAACAAATAATATGAAACATTTTATATCTAAAAAACATCAGGACACACTTATTAACACACTTATTAACAGCCTTCCGTCAGGCTGCTTCGACTGCTTCGTCAGCAGCTTGTTCATATTCATTGTTTGAATCTGCTGGACTCTGATTGGCTAACAAACTAGCCTATGAGAGCAAAGAATACTGTTTCCTGCCCCGCTGTGCATGGTAACGTCAGACGTCGTGTCTTCCTGTTTGCTACGTCTTATGCTACAGCTTTTAGCCAGCAGCATGCTAGGCATGGTTTCAACTGCAGGAGCTGGTGAATACTAATGAACAAAGGAGTTGTGACGAAACAGGTACAGACCGTTCGGACTCGGGAGAAATCGGGTGTTATCGCCACCTGCGTAGTTTGAGAGATTAAAACTGAAAGACAAGTTGTTGACCTGTTTTCACACCCACTATGAAGGTAAGAACACCTGTGGAGCTAAAATATTCAACAGAAACCTCAGAAAAACTGTTTTTAATGGATGGGCCTCTTTATGATTCAGAAACCACAGTTTAGGGTTTTATTGCTCGTTTGGTGAACCTTTTATGGGTTTTCACCGAAACTAGGAATACATTTAATACAAAGACAGTCTTTGCTGTAAAGCCTAGATTTGGAAATTTCTTGCTTGTAGACCTCCAAGAAGGCAAATGAAACACTAACTGGACATTCTCATTAAAATCTACAGTAGACAATAAAAGAAGTTCTTTGGACATGCATTAAAATAAAAATTATTTTCTATGCTTAATGGAGATTTTAAAATTCTCAGTGATATATTTGGCACAGTTTCTCTCTAAAAGGAAAACTAAATAATAAATAACTGCATGAAATTAATTTTAGGTCCTGCCCAGACCTCTTCATCATCCCTGATGGGTGGCATAAAGGAATAAGATAATCTTATAAGTCAATAAAAAGAGCTGATAAAAAACACAAAAACAAAGAGGCTCAGGAAGGGGCTCAGACAGATGAATGTGATGCAATCCTTTAAACTCATATGTTTACTCATGCTCATGTTGTTACACTTGAATTTCTTCTCTGCTTCACCCTCCTCTCCATCATCCACTTCCTGTCTGTTACGAGGAAAGTTTCATGTGAATGGGATGCATAAGGCTGGAGATGTGGTGCTCGGGGGGTTGTTTCAAGTTCATTTCTTTTCTGTTTTTCCTGACTTGTCTTTTACCTCTGAGCCTGAACAGTTTGACTGCTATGGGTGAGTAAACAGGGGCACAAAACCAGGAAAGAAAGAAGACAAATTAAATCTATCAGTAGAATAGAGAGCATATCTGATTAAAAAATATCCATGTGTTTAGTATAATTTCTTGTTCTTTTGAAAAAATGTTTGCTATTCTGTGTCTGTAATCTATAGAAGGAATATTACTGGATAATGTTGTATTTTTCAATGTCCAACAATTGTTTTGTTGTGTTAGTTTTGATGTTCTAGGATTAAGAAGTGTCCGGACTATGGCCTTTGCTATTGATGAGATCAACAGAAACTCTAATTTGTTACCCAACATCACTCTGGGGTACAATCTGTACGATAACTGTCTCACTCTGGGAGTTGGATTTCGTGCAGCCATGGCATTGATCAGTGGTCAAGAGGAGAAAATTATATTGGATGACACCTGTGTAGGAAGCCCTCCAGTCTTAGGAATTGTGGGGGATTCTTCATCTACACGAACTATTGCCATCTCCTCTGTCTTAGGTTTGTACGGAGTACCTATGGTAAGTTTTCAAGTTAAATATCTGTGGTGTTTCAGTATGTATTTCTTTGATCATTTTGGTTTTATTTTAGCTCTAATATTTGGTGTCTAGCAAATCAAAAGCTGGCGTGGCTTTAAAATCTAATGTAAAGCCTGTGTTTTACACAGGTGAGTTATTTTGCCACATGTTCGTGCCTGAGTGACCGCCAGATGTTTCCATCCTTCTTTAGGACAATACCAAGTGATGCTTTTCAGGTATAATCCCTTCATTTATTAATATAATTGATAAGAGTTACTAGATTTATATAAATATAAATATATATATAAACATAAACTTGAAAAGCAGGTATTGGTTTTAAGTTATGGTTTAAAGGGTATAATCTTTTTTCTTCTTCTCGCTCCTTTTCGAATGTATGTATTACATGAAATATTTTTTCTTTTTTTGTTGTAATTTGTTATGAATATTCCTTTCTTTCAAAATGTTCGAAAAATCAGTTATGACGCTTTTATCTGTTCTCTCAGGTTCGGGCAATGATTCAGATATTAAAACACTTCCACTGGACTTGNACACACTTATTAACAGCCTTCCGTCAGGCTGCTTCGACTGCTTCGTCAGCAGCTTGTTCATATTCATTGTTTGAATCTGCTGGACTCTGATTGGCTAACAAACTAGCCTATGAGAGCAAAGAATACTGTTTCCTGCACCGCTGTGCATGGTAACGTCAGACGTCGTGTCTTCCTGTTTGCTACGTCTTATGCTACAGCTTTTAGCCAGCAGCATGCTAGGCATGGTTTCAACTGCAGGAGCTGATGAATACTAATGAACAAAGGAGTTGTGACGAAACAGGCACAGGCCGTTCGGACTCGGGAGAAATCGGGTGTTATCGCCACCTGCGTAGTTTGAGAGATTAAAACTGAAAGACAAGTTGTTGACCTGTTTTCACACCCACTATGAAGGTAAGAACACCTGTGGAGCTAAAATATTCAACAGAAACCTCAGAAAAACTGTTTTTAATGGATGGGCCTCTTTATGATTCAGAAACCACAGTTTAGGGTTTTATTGCTCATTTGGTGAACCTTTTATGGGTTTTCACCGAAACTAGGAATACATTTAATACAAAGACAGTCTTTGCTGTAAAGCCTAGATTTGGAAATTTCTTGCTTGTAGACCTCCAAGAAGGCAAATGAAACACTAACTGGACATTCTCATTAAAATCTACAGTAGACAATAAAAGAAGTTCTTTGGACATGCATTAAAATAAAAATTATTTTCTATGCTTAATGGAGATTTTAAAATTCTCAGTGATATATTTGGCACAGTTTCTCTCTAAAAGGAAAACTAAATAATAAATAACTGCATGAAATTAATTTTAGGCCCTGCCCAGACCTCTTCATCATCCCTGATGGGTGGCATAAAGGAATAAGATAATCTTGTAAGTCAATAAAAAGAGCTGATAAAAAACACAAAAACAAAGAGGCTCAGGAAGGGGCTCAGACAGATGAATGTGATGCAATCCTTTAAACTCATATGTTTACTCATGCTCATGTTGTTACACTTGAATTTCTTCTCTGCTTCACCCTCCTCTCCATCATCCACTTCCTGTCTGTTACAAGGAAAGTTTCATGTGAATGGGATGCATAAGGCTGGAGATGTGGTGCTCGGGGGGTTGTTTCAAGTTCATTTCTTTTCTGTTTTTCCTGACTTGTCTTTTACCTCTGAGCCTGAACAGTTTGACTGCTATGGGTGAGTAAACAGGGGCACAAAACCAGGAAAGAAAGAAGACAAATTAAATCTATCAGTAGAATAGAGAGCATATCTGATTAAAAAATATCCATGTGTTTAGTATAATTTCTTGTTCTTTTGAAAAAATGTTTGCTATTCTGTGTCTGTAATCTATAGAAGGAATATTACTGGATAATGTTGTATTTTTCAATGTCCAACAATTGTTTTGTTGTGTTAGTTTTGATGTTCTAGGATTAAGACAAGTCCGGACTATGGCCTTTGCTATTGATGAGATCAACAGAAACTCTAATTTGTTACCCAACATCACTCTGGGGTACAATCTGTACGATAACTGTCTCACTCTGGGAGTTGGATTTCGTGCAGCCATGGCATTGATCAGTGGTCAAGAGGAGAAAATTATATTGGATGACACCTGTGTAGGAAGCCCTCCAGTCTTAGGAATTGTGGGGGATTCTTCATCTACACGAACTATTGCCATCTCCTCTGTCTTAGGTTTGTACGGAGTACCTATGGTAAGTTTTCAAGTTAAATATCTGTGGTGTTTCAGTATGTATTTCTTTGATCATTTTGGTTTTATTTTAGCTCTAATATTTGGTGTCTAGCAAATCAAAAGCTGGCGTGGCTTTAAAATCTAATGTAAAGCCTGTGTTTTACACAGGTGAGTTATTTTGCCACATGTTCGTGCCTGAGTGACCGCCAGATGTTTCCATCCTTCTTTAGGACAATACCAAGTGATGCTTTTCAGGTATAATCCCTTCATTTATTAATATAATTGATAAGAGTTACTAGATTTATATAAATAAACATAAACTTGAAAAGCAGGTATTGGTTTTAAGTTAGGGTTTAAAGGGTATAATCTTTTTTCTTCTTCTCGCTCCTTTTCGAATGTATGTATTACATGAAATACTTTTTCTTTCTTTGTTGTGATTTGTTATGAATATTCCTTTCTTTCAAAATGTTCTAAAAATCAGTTATGACGCTTTTATCTGTTCTCTCAGGTTCGGGCAATGATTCAGATATTAAAACACTTCCACTGGACTTGGGCAGGTTTGCTGATTGCTGATGATGATTATGGGTTTTATGCTGCTCAGTCCTTCCAGTCTGATTTGAGTCAGTCTGGTGATGGGTGTCTGGCATATTTAGAGATTTTACCCTGGGACAAAGACTTGACTAAACTGAAGAAGATTGTGGATGTGATGAAGAAATCCACAGCTCCTGTGGTCATCGTGTTTGCACATGAGGGTCAGATCATTAATCTGATGGAAGAGGTTTGTCTCTATATCTATTCTAAGGATTTTTTGCAGATCAAAATGTGAATTACAGTAACAGATTTGAACTATTATTTGCTTAAAAAGCAATATACTGTGAAATGTCTTACAAAAATTTCACTGTACCACTGTCATGTACACTGTGTACAACTTAAAATACATTTGTAAATAAAGCAACAATTTGTGCCTGATAAGGTTTGTAAAGACCTGACAACATATTTGATGTATAAACAGGTGGTGAGACAGAATTTAACAGGCCTACAGTGGTTAGCAAGTGAAGCCTGGACCACGGCTGATGTGCTTCAGACTCCTGATCTCATGCCGTTCCTGGGTGGAACACTGGGTATTGCAATTCGTCGAGGGGAAATACCCGGCCTCAGAGACTTCCTGTTACAAACACATCCTAATTTATATCACAACAACAGCAATGAAAATAACATTGTGAGTCATTGATTCAATATAATCTGTTATTTACAAAAACAAGTTATTTATGATGAAATGTTTTATTTATTACAGGTGAATCAGTTTTGGGAATTCACATTTCAGTGTAGATTTGCACCACCTCCATCAGGTTGGTTGGAGGGTGGAGGAACATTATGTACTGGAGAAGAAGATTTAGAGACTATTAAAAATGAGTTTGTGGACATCTCTAATCTGAGATCTGAATACAATGTTTACAAAGGTGTGTATGCGCTGGCACATGCACTTGATGGTATGCTGAAGTGTGAGCCAGGGAAAGGGCCTTTCAGTGGGAACAGCTGTGCCACTTTGCAAACACTTCAGCCGTGGCAGGTATGATGAACTTGGCCTATGTTTTGAGTAAATGTTGTGTTGTGTAAATATTTTGTGTAAAACATGTATTTTCTTGATTTAAATATATTGTATCACTTACAAAATTAAGGAAAAATACATCTCTTTTTCCCCTGTAGCAATCTCAGGACTGTTAATGATTTTGATTAAGTAGAATTTTGTAAATTACGTATTTAAAATTTCTGCATCAAATCTATTTACAAAATACAGCATACCATATACACTGTGATGGATGGATGGATGGATGGATGGATGGATGGATGGATGGATGGATGGATGGATGGATGGATGGATGGATGGATGTATGGATGGCAGTTTGTCCAGATTTTTTTTACTTATCTTATCTTCAATTTTTCTGTTTTTCGTTTTAATTTGACTAACTTGGGTGTTACCTTGAAAAGGCCAATTTTAGATTTTTGAATACTACATGCTGTTCACAGATTTTTTTGTCTGATCTTTATTTTCTCGGTTTTTGTTCTGAATTTTACTAGCTGGTTTACTACCTGGAAAAAGTCAATTTCACCACATCATTTGGAGATCAAGTGTCATTTGATGAGAACGGTGATGCTTTACCGATTTATGATGTTATGAACTGGCTGCAGCTTCCTGATGGAAGAACTGTGGTTCAAAATGTGGGAAATGTTAAAATGTCAGCCTTTAAAAATGAAGAACTCACACTAGATGAAGACAAAATCTTCTGGAACTTTGAATCAAAAAAGGTAGTTTCATGTTCTTTCATATTAATTAATTAATATTTAGAAAAGAGTCAAACAGAAGAGCAAAAATATAATAAATATAAAATAAAAATAATAATGTGCAAACTATATTAATAATTTACACCATTATAGCAATGTAAAATGTAATATAATTTTTTTAATATAGCCAGTGCGTTCAGTATGCAGTGAAAACTGTCAACCAGGGACCCGCATGGTGAGAAGAAAGGGGGAACCTAAGTGTTGTTTTGACTGCATCCCTTGTTCTGAGGGGAAAATCAGTAATACAACCAGTAGGTGTTTCAGTATTTTTAAATAGTCTATCTACACTATACTTTCCAGTTCATTGAATTAATTATTCTGTTGTGTTATTTTTTCCAGATTCTCTGGAGTGCTTCAGTTGTCCAGAGGACTTCTGGTCCAGCCCACAACGTGACCACTGTGTTCCCAAGAAAACAGAGTTCTTGTCCTATGAGGAACCTCTGGGTATCTGCTTGACTGCTGCCTCGTTACTGGGCACATTTATCTGTGCTGTTGTTTTTGGGATCTTCATCTATCACCGCAGTACACCTATAGTGAGAGCCAACAATTCAGAACTGAGTTTCCAACTGCTGCTCTCACTGAAGTTATGCTTCCTGTGTTCGCTGCTGTTTATTGGACGACCCAGATTGTGGACATGCCAGCTGAGACATGCAGCATTTGGGATCAGCTTTGTGCTTTGTGTTTCATGTATCCTGGTTAAAACCATGGTGGTTCTGGCTGTGTTCAAAGCCTCCAAACCAGGAGGTGGAACCAGTCTCAAGTGGTTTGGTGTTTCACAGCAGAGAGGAACCGTTTTAGTTCTTACTTCTGTCCAAGTAGCAATCTGCGCTTCTTGGCTGGTGTCCTCTTCACCAGCTCCACATAAAAACACCCAGTACCACAATGACAAGATAGTTTATGAATGTGCAGTTGGCTCTGTTGTTGGTTTCTGTGTTTTACTGGGCTACATCGGATTACTGGCCATTCTCAGTTTCCTGATTGCATTTCTGGCAAGGAATCTTCCAGACAACTTCAATGAGGCCAAACTCATCACATTCAGCATGTTGATCTTCTGTGCTGTGTGGGTGGCCTTTGTTCCTGCTTATATCAGCTCACCAGGAAAATATGCAGATGCAGTAGAGGTGTTTGCCATCCTGGCCTCCAGTTTTGGCATCTTGGTGGCGCTGTTTGGACCAAAATGTTACATAATCCTGCTGAGACCAGAGAGAAATACAAAGAAATCCATAATGGGTCGAGGCACCAAGGGTACTGCTGAATATTAAAAAACAATGAAAAATTAATTGGGAAAAAAGATGAGAACTGCGTTTGTCCGTAGTGTGTCTTCACTTTGAAATATGTGAACCCTAATTAATAAAATTTGAAAAGGTACTCTTTTGTTATTTTGTCCTCAAAAAACTGCATGTTTCTGTTTTGTTTGTTTGTTTTTTTTCATATTGGTCTAGTGTAAGGGTTAACAACTTTTTTGAATTAGTGCATTAAGAGAATTCGATTGTCTGTTTTTAATTATTAAGCACGGATTAATTTTTACCCAAATTTTTTTGGGTTGTGATGGTGCTTGTAATGTGTATTGTTTAGTTGGACTGTGGGGTGCCGTTAGTATAACGGCAAACTCTAAAAAAAAAACATAAATTTTTATGTCACATTTAGCTGAAAAAAAATGACTAAAAAACTGGAGTGAATTTTTGAAAGTGACTTTTTAGCATATTTAACACAATATTTATCAACTTAAAAACATAATAAATATTTGAATCTAAATGTTAAATTATAAATGTAAATGTTAAATGTTGTTAAATCTAAATGTTAAACTTGGACTTTAAATCTAAATGTTAAATCTAGGAAACAAAATATTTAAGGGTGGAATATGGAACATGAACACCACAACAACATCAAGAGTGCACACACCGCAGCCACAACAACAGAACAAGGCTTCCAGCAGGTGGAGCGCTAGGCTCGCCACCCCCGTCTGCACACTGATGCCGTGAAAATTCCTCACCCAAACCTCTGATCCTCTCTGGTTTCTCCTCCCCCAAGAAGGTCAATGAAATATCACATGTTTGGCTCACTAATCATGCTGATAAATCTGTAGTACTGCTGATCATGCTGACTGATAAATGGGAGAAGTCCTGCCTGTTCTTTGCTCAGTCATCACGTATCTGCCCCGTCTCTTCTCGAGTAACCCTGAGATCCTCCGTCCTCCTCATGCCATCCTGGTCACCAGCATACCTCTCTACTCCACCCAGCCACACCATCCTCCAAGGCGGTCTCCAGCCAACCCGCAGGCCGGAGTTCCCACACTTATGCCGCCTCCCGCTCTGTCTTAGAGTGTGAGCTGCTAATAAAAACTTTTCCACACACTACCCTGCTAGTTGAGTGTCAGGAAATCCCTGTATGGCAAGCCAAAATGGTTAAATATCGCCACATATCTCCAGGGCTCCTAGCTGCTGGACCCATCGACTCCACCACCCTCCACAGTACCAGCCTCGCTATTACTGATTATTCACCGTATTAGGCAACCTGCAATGGTGCCTGCTACTGTGCTCGCTATTGGCTGGTAGATGCGAACAAAATGCCAACATTGTGCCCATCAAAATGAATATCTCATTATATTTTACTTCAAATATATTCTTTAAAGGAAA
>SSNP01000017.1:211573-236038 GCA_006937955.1 Pachypanchax playfairii
AAAAGGGGAACCTGTGTGTTGTTTTGACTGCATCCCTTGTTCTGAAGGAAAAATCAGTAATGCAACCAGTAGGTGTCCATGTTAAAACATTTTTTCCTACACTGTGTTGTATTTTTATCATTTAATGCTTCATATTTTCACTGCCTGTTCATCCAGATTCTCTGGAGTGCTTCAGTTGTCCAGAGGACTTCTGGTCCAGCCCACAACGTGACCACTGTGTTCCCAAGAAAACAGAGTTCTTGTCCTATGAGGAACCTCTGGGTATCTGCTTGACTGCTGCCTTGTTACTGGGCACATTTATCTGTGCTGTTGTTTTTGGGATCTTCATCTATCACCGCAGTACACCTATAGTGAGAGCCAACAATTCAGAACTGAGTTTCCAACTGCTGCTCTCACTGAAGTTATGCTTCCTGTGTTCGCTGCTATTTATTGGACGACCCAGATTGTGGACATGCCAGCTGAGACATGCAGCATTTGGGATCAGCTTTGTGCTTTGTGTTTCATGTATCCTGGTTAAAACCATGGTGGTTCTGGCTGTGTTCAAAGCCTCCAAACCAGGAGGTGGAGCCAGTCTCAAGTGGTTTGGTGTTTCACAGCAGAGAGGAACTGTTTTAGTTCTTACTTCTGTCCAAGTAGCAATCTGCACTTCTTGGCTGGTGTCCTCTTCACCAGCTCCACATAAAAACACCCAGTACCACAATGACAAGATAGTTTATGAATGTGCAGTTGGCTCTGTTGTTGGTTTCTGTGTTTTATTGGGCTACATCGGATTACTGGCCATTCTCAGTTTCCTGATTGCATTTCTGGCAAGGAATCTTCCAGACAACTTCAATGAGGCCAAACTGATCACATTCAGCATGTTGATTTTCTCAGCTGTGTGGGTGGCCTTTGTTCCTGCTTACATCAGCTCACCTGGCAAATATGCAGTTGCAGTAGAGGTATTTGCCATCCTGGCCTCTAGTTTTGGCATCTTGGTGGCGCTGTTTGGACCCAAATGTTACATAATCCTGCTGAGACCAGAGAGAAACACAAAGAACGCCATAATGGGTCGAGGCACCAAGGGTACTGCTGAATATTAAACAAAGACAAGGGATGGCCTCTTAAATTTGGCTTTAATGTCTTCTTTCCACCACAGCAACTTCCTTTTTTAACCTCACTGTAATTCCTAAATACTTTAATTTTCTGAAACATTTATTCATCCTATCTGTTTTTGAGCCTTTTTTGCCTTTTTCCACTCCTGGTAGTCCTGACAAAACCATTGATCACCATGAGCGATTACAAACTCATATGAAGTCTAATTCTTTAACTGAGATGAAACTCACATTCTGAGTTCACCCATTCATTCATCCATCCATATCTATTCATTATTTTCTCTTGGTGCTCATCTTTTTTCTTTCCTTTTCGAACCATTTCCCTCCTCTCTCAAAACAATTACTTTCAGAAAAGGACAGAGATGTCAGTGATAGTTGCAACTTTTCGTCATGCCTTTGTCCCAACATCTTCCAACCCATAATCAGAAGAAGCCTGTTGGATGATATAACTTTACAGATGTGAGAAACAGCTACAAGTACATTGGAATACCATAAAAAATGGTAACCACGATGACGCCACAAGCACGTGAAGCACAACAACGTACAATTCTGGCAAGAACTCTTCCAGACAACTTCAATGAGGCCAAACTTATCACATTTAGCATGTTCTGTGTTGTGTGGTTGTCTATTATTTCTGCTTCTATCAGCTCGCCTGGCAAATATGCAGATGCAGTGGAGGTTTTTGCCATCCTGGCCTCCAGTTTTGGCCTCTTGGTGATGCTGTTTGGACCCAAATGTTACATAATACTACTGAGACCAGAAATAAATACAAAGATAGCCGCAATGGGTCAAGGAATTGATATGTGAAATCAAAATCTATTTCTGTTGACCATTTTTGAAACTGCATTCAAGGTTTTTAATAATTCCTATTTCTTGATCAGAATGTTTATCCGTCCCTTCATCCGTCTATTTGATCCATTTCAGAGTTACGGGAATCTGGAGCTTATCTCTAGTAATCATAGGATGAGAAGTGCTTTAGACCCTGAACAGGTCACCTGCCCATTCAGAACAATATGTGCATTTTATTTATGAACAGTGTACATCAGGTACCTATGGAGGACTCTGTCTTTCAGTGTATTTTTGTCCTGTTCTCTTCTGCTTTATTTTAAACATGCTTTTACAACAGATCACACTAATACTGTTTTTATGACACTGTATTTCAAACATTTTAATCATGTTACCTGTAAATGACCTTCTTCATATAAATTCAGTTTGTCATTCTTTATGATTTCTGGTTGGACCAAAACAGCATAAAACTAGATTTTAAAAAATCCACAAAACCTCATAGAGACATTGTATAAATCATCAAGAGGTCTTGGTTCAACAATTTCCACTCCTTACTGTATACATAGTGTATATATATCATGTTTTATGTACTTTTTTTTTCCTGCTATCAAAAACTCTCACATTCAGCAGTTCTAAAAATTGGCCAGCAGATGGCAGCAAATGGTTAAACATGTACCTGAGTTGGACCAGAAAACAGATGATTTCCAGATGAATAAAGAATAAGACCTCTGTTAAGGAATTTGATTTAATTAAGGACAGTCTGCACATCATCTGGGACAATATACTCATATATGACATAATTCTGCTCATACTTAAACTTAATTTACTGTTTGTTATTACTATTATTATTTAAAGTGAATATCTTTTAACAAAACTAAGGACTTCAATTTGTCTGCAATGAAAATAATTTAGAAATATTGAAGCACCATCATGAATACAATTTTATGGCATATTTATGAATGTCCAAGCTTATTTTATTCTGAAAAACTGAATGGGACTGACAAAAAGAGGAAACTTGTTATGAGTATACGTATTAGAAAGCCTCACAGTTTAACTAAAACATTATGACAAAAGTCTTACATTTAAAAAAGAAAAATAAATCCCAAATTTACAGATGTTTTTTTGTAAATCTGAATTTCCCTTAAGATTTTAAAACTGTTAATCATGGAAGACCAAGCGATTCTAGAAAACAGTTGAATATACATAATAAAAATGAGAGAAAAAGCACACACAGAAACTCTTGTGATTTTGTTTATTTAGTTTTCAGCAGCGTTAAATGCGTTTGAAACTGTTCTGTAAAATAAAACATAAGAAACAAAAACCATCACGACTATAAAAACATACTTAAAATAAAATAACATCAATTCTTTTCTGATAGCTAGTTATAGATCACAATGTTTTATCATATTTTTTTCATCACTATCTGGACATTAAATGCTTCTTAGAGTTTTTCTCTGGCCTCAGTAAAATGATAAAACACTTTGGAGCAAAGATGCAGAACAATAAGCCAAAGCTTGAGGCAAGGATAGCAAAGATTTCCACAGCAACTGCATATTTTCCAGGCGAACTAACGTAAGCAGGGACAAAAGCCACCCAGACAGCACAGAAAATCAACATGCTGAAGGTGATCAGCTTGGCCTCATTGAAGTTGTCTGGGAGTTTCCTGGCAAGGAAGGCCAAGAGGAGGCTGGTGCAGGCCAGCAGCCCGATGTAGCCCAACACCAGTGAGAAGCCCACAACAGAGGCCGCGGCACACTTAAGAGTAACCTTTAACCCCGGGGTCTCCAAATCAGGCAAAGGCACTGGAGGGCTAACCGACAGCCAAATGATACAGATGATAACCTTGATGCAGAAGACAAACAGTGCACCTGACATGTCAATCATTTAAGTTTATGAAAAGAATGATGTCAGTTCCTGTTGCTCAGCGGGTTCCACCTCTGCTCCTTCACACCTGATATGAATCAGGGGTGATTAACACTCTTTCGAATAACTTTACCACATCCTGAACAGGTTATCAACCACTGAATCAAGTGTCAGGGAAATGACCTAAACATGCAGGACGATGGCCCTTGAGGACCAGGATTAGACACCACTGATCTCAAAGCGGTAACAAGTAAATATTAAAGTGTTAAAACAGTGTTACCTGTATACTGGTGAAGAAGAAGACACTTCCTCTCTGCTGTGCAGGACCAAACCACTTCATCAAGGCTTCAGCACCAGGCCGAGCTGAGCGAAACGCTGCCAGAACCACAATGGTTTTAACTTGTAGGCAAGAAACACAAAGTACAAAACTGATCCCAAAAGCTGCCTGCTGGAATCGACAAGTCCACACTACTGGACGGCCGATGAAGACCAGGGAGCAAAGAAAACAGAGCTTCAGTGACAAGAGAAGCAAGAAGCTCAGCTCCGAGTTGTTGGCCCGCACCTGGATGTGAGAAATGAAAAGAAACTTTTATCAAATGGACAGCAAATTAGAAAAACTAAAACTGGACATAGTCTGTTTTCTCACTACGGGGGTTTGACGGTGGTGAAGGAACACAATAAACACAGCTGTGGTCACCGTGACACCAGAAACTGCTACTGCTGTGAGAGTCACCCCCAAAGTTTCATTAAAAGACAGGAAGTCTAGCAGGCGAGGGATGCAAGCTGTACGTCCAGCATTGGACCAAAATTCAGATGGACACCGGTCACACTGAAGAGAACCTTAGAGAGAAAAGGAAATAACATGAAAAAAGTGGCAGGGTTACTATGGCACCACTAATATCATTAGGGATTCTCACCAGTTTTGTTGCTGATCTCTCCATCACCACAAGGGATGCAGTCAAAACAACACATTGGTTCTCCTTTCCTGGAAGCCATCCGAGTACCCGGCGGGCAGCTTTCACTGCACACTGAGACAGGAACCTAAACAACATAAAACAACTGCATATTTTACAGCATTAATATAAATATGTCTACAGTGACCCTGAGTAAAAATTCATCTGATGTAACTACCTGATTGGAGCCTGTGCTCCACTGAATTTCTGACTCATTGAGGTGGAGATCAAACCCGTCCACTCGACCGATCAAAACAAGCTCAAGCTGCCCCTCAGGGGTTTTCTGCCAGTTCACAAGGTCGTACTTGGCGATGGTGTCGGCGCCTTGGAAATAAAACTCTTCACCTTGTGGTGTGGTGAAGTTCACGCCGCTAAGATGCTGCATTAGCTGTAAGCATCAAAAGATTATGAGAGCAAATTTGTTTTTTAGTACTTATAAAAACACAACAGTAAAGATTTTTCATCAACACATACAACAGCTTTTGAAGTTAATCAGCTTAAGATTTGCAAGTCACAAAATTCTGAAACAGACACCTGTGATTTTACCTCACTGGATGAGATTTGTGTTGGAAATGAACAAGTGAGATTCTTTCCTTTTGGGCTGTTAACATCAGGACAGGAGAGCAGAGAGTGGAGAGCGTGAGCTGCAGCATAAACTGCCAGATAAACGTTATACGTCACCCTTAGCTGGGAGGTGTCTGTGAACAGACTGTGCACTTGAGCCAGGCTCTCTGTCCCACTGCACTGTGGAAGAGACGACGATGAGACAGATCCAGAGAGGGTCGAGATTCCAGGGCTACAGCCAAACTCATTCTCCCAAAACTCCCTCAAAAACTGGTTGTCAGGCCGAAGAGATGGTGTCAATTTTAAGAGGTACTGTTCAAATCCAGGTAAGGTTGAACTGCGAATGGCCACGCCGAGTACGCCACTGGCTACTTTACTTGAGACAGCGACTTTGAGAAGATCCCTACTGGTGCTCCAAGCCTCACTGGCCAGAAACTGTATGTCAGTCACCTTTTGTTAATAAAAAAAGAAAGAAAAAAAAAACAGAATTAATTTGTATGGCTTTTTATAAATTACACCAATATTTTTATTTTGGTATCTTACGTTTAACTTGGCTAGTTGGAGAAACAGCTCCATCACATCTGTATACCAGGTAATGACCAAGATCACTTTTGCAGCTGAAGCCTGAATTGTGAGGGCGGCTCGTCTGGCATCACTCACAATGTTTTCCCTTTGAAGGGTCTCCACAAATGCCAAACACACTCCTGTACCCTGAATCCCCTCCTCAAATACCTGAAGCATTAAAAAAAAAAAAGATAATTAGAAACGCACCAGTTATTCAAAGATTATATTTGACAAACATAACAACGCAGGAATCTACCTTCACTGCTGTGAGACCATAATCATTATTTGCCACAACTGCTCCAACCCAGGTCCAGTTAAACCTTTTAGCAAGCTGAACAATAGCTTGAGCCTGATAAATATCACTGGCCATGGTTCTAAAGAAGTTTGGAAATTGTTGCCTGTCACTTAGACATGGGCAGCTAGCTGTGTAGCTCAACTAAAAGACAAAAAATAATCACAATGAGCATCAATATTTAGAACTTTATAGCAATCATGCTGCACTGTTCAAGACAAATCTACATGAACATTTTTAAATCTATAGATTTACAATTCACTGGTTGTTTAAAATAAAAAAAAAACTATTTTTTCATTTAATGAACTCACTAGAGGAATTGAAAGTGGCCTCAGGATTTTGGAAAGTATCTGAGCCGTTATAGACGAGGAGCCACCAATAATCAAAGGGACAGGTGGGTCACCTGTTAACATTGCAAGACATTATTTTTACCTTACAGAGTTAATCTTAATGACAGTAAGACAACACAATATGTAAGGTCCATGAAATATTAAATACTTTTTGTTTCCCCAATTCCAGTTTGGTTCATGTTTCCAGCTGCAGAGCCGCAGCTCAGGGTGTCTCCACCAACCATTGAGAGTGCAGCCTGCAGAGCCCACGCAGGGAGGGCACAGCTATCATGAATATGGTAGCCCAGCTTCACACCTGGTAGCAAGGTTGAACTGTGATTGATTTCATTGAGTGCAAAAACCATAGCATGGAGGTACTGTAATGGTAGATTTTGCAAACTGTAAATACAAGAGAGATTTGCATAGAAATATCAGTCAAAATATTGAAATGTTTTACTTGTTAAAATGTGTTGAAATGCAGCTTAAACTGGACTTTACATAAAAAAAGAAAATGCAAATGTAAATATGATGCAGTTTTGTTTGAGAGTTCAGATTTTTTTTACCCTGTGCAAGGTTTGTTCTCTGGCTGCAGGGTGAAGTCCCCATCCAGAGTTGGAGGAGCGTATCGAAGATTAAAGAGCCCACCGATGACTACATCTCCATCCTCAAACACACCCGTGTCACTTGGTGTTCCCCATCGAGAACAACTCAGTGTGTGAACCACCTGAAAACCCGTCCTGAGCCCCAGCTGTCTACTCACAAGCCCCACGAGAAGCAGGGATGGAGCAGAGTAGATCCACAAAGAGACGAGGCAAGACATCCACAACATGGATGATGCTGTTCTGGACACTTTAAATATGTTGAAGCTTTATGAAAAACTCTCATTGAAAATGCAGAAAAAGAGATGCAATAAAGACAAAAGCAGCAACAAAGTATCCAAAAGGAAACAGTCACACTTCACAGAATCATCATCAAATAGCAGAGAAAAATATACAAACACACATCAAAAATCAAATCTCAACACATGGAGTTTTCACCAACAACTTACACAGATGATCTGAATTGTGACCTACCTCCCTTCAGCTCTGAGCAACACTGATGCTGTTTGAGGTTTTATAATTGCTGTGAAGCTAAATGGTGGAATCATGGTAACCAAGATAACACTACATGAAATCATTTTTTTCTCTGAGGTAAAAGGCAGGACAATAATGAAAGTGACTGTTCTGGGATTCAGAAAAGAGTTCGAAAAGTGTCACTATTGGAAGAGTTCACTGTAATTTCTGTACTGAGATTTGTAAAAGTTTCAGTATTGACAAACAGCCCAAATTATAGGTATCAGTGAAATTACTCACTTGTTAAGTTGAGGCCATTTTAGTTGATACATAGTGCATAAAAAGGTATTTTTTCTGCTGTTACATTTTTTAATCAGCTGCTGCAGATGCAACTTACATTCATCAATTTTTCTAAACACAAACAAAAATCTCTAAAGATTTTTTTTTGTCAATCAGACATAGATTCATAAACGTAATATTTGCTTCAGTGCAGAAGGCGCAGATGAGGTCACAGGTGTGCTGCTCATAATCTTAATTATTCCTTATTTCACAAGCAATTACATCTCATTATATAATTACAGCGAGGCATCACATGGGGAAAAAACATGTTGTGCATGTTTGTTTGGTTGTTACACTGTTTCTGTAGGTCACCTGTCACAGAACAAAAACTTACAGATGAACTTTAGCTCATTAAACTATAACGAACCACAAAATCTGATTAAATTATAACAAAAAAAAGGGATTTCTTAACCAACCATTTTTAATATGGTTACAGCACAAGTAGAGCGAACTGATTAAATGAGAAGTGGACTGGAGGTTGATGTTACTGTAAGAGAAAGCATTTTTAATGATAACCTGCTTAAAAATCTGCTACTATTAACTAACCCCTTTTGAACAGATGGTTTTAAAATATTTTGTGTTTGAGTTCTGAAACAAAATTTACGTACAAAATATAAGTGGTATTTTGTCAAAACTGAACAGTGTATTTCAATCTTTCAGTGTTTTACACAAACACACACAGGCCGATATATAGATTTTTGTTTGTTTCATCATTATTTTCATCATTGTGAAGATTATTTAAAAAGTATCTCAAATGAACTCAAATTTAAAGTGAAGGCAGATATTTAGTAAGGCACATTTTCACAACTGTTGCAATGCTCTCAGCTTCCAGCTGGTTGGTATTTCTATGTCTTGATCCACATCCCAGATGTATTTAAATACATGCATTAAAATGTACGGCGGATGCTTTTATGAATAGATGGGAAGCTGTTATCAGTCTTCTCACTGACCTGTGGAGCCACAGCTGCTGTGGTGAGAGTATCCCTCAAGGTTTCATTAAAGGAGAGAGTCCAGCTGGTGTATCATTATAGAGGGCCTTTCAAAATTCAGTACAACTCAATTGAATACTGGTAACATATTTCCACACCAATGCTCTTTGTCCCAATTTTAAAAATCACATATAGTTTTCTATCGTATTTGGGACTCTTCACAGAAGCAAAAATACATCAGCTTATCATCTTGATTAGAAATTAAAGCTCCCATATTATGCACTTTTCACACACTCCGAATCCTTCCTTTACAACTCAATGACATGTAAAAACTATGCATTGTTCAAATTGTCCCTTTTTGAAAGTTCAGCTGTTGTTCCCAATCTTGTCTCATCTCACCTCATTTAGAAATCCTCTGTTTCATGTGGGCACAGCTCTTCGGCAGCCTAACAGCTCTAAGCCCCATTTCTGTTCTCTGTGCATTCATGAGACATCAGAGCTTTTAGCGGTGCTGGTAAAAAAAATAGCTGATTACACTGAAATGAATGATAAACAAGTGTTGCAGTGCCAAGAAATTGACTTAAAATGTGACTAAAAACTTTGGACTGAGGAACTTTGAGCCTGAAAACTCCAACTGCACGTTATTGAAAGGTTAGTCTGACATTTACTCATGTATCTGTGTTGTTTTGCTGCATCTGGTAGATGCTTTGCAGGTTGACCCAGAAAGAGATGGAACGGTGTTAGCTCTTCATTAGCTACAGCTCGGCTCCAGTCGTTTTTTGCGAACGGTAGCAAGGACATCATAAATCATAAATGTCCTGTTCATCTGGGACCTGATGAAGTGTTTTGTTGAACACACACTGACAGAGGAGAGGCTGACAGATATTCTGACCACCACCAAACAGGTAAAGGCAGAAGTGTCTTGCTCAAGGACACAAAGGTAAAAAAAAACTTTCCAGATGGAGCGGGAATTCGAACCTGTGACTATCAGGGCCAGGGGCGTGTCCAGAGGGGTGGCCCGGGGGGGCATGGCCCACCCTTCTAATTAAACTGGCCACCCCTTACCTGATCAACCAGGCCCTCACGTCTTTGACAGATTAATTTACAAAGACGTGCGGGCCTGGAGCTGAACCGCTGTCTCTCAATTTCGAAGGCAGGCTTAGCCAGTTGAGAGAGAACCAATCACAGAAACCAGGAAGTGACGCAACATATGTGACGCTAAAGCGGATACACACGAGGCGGAACAAAAACAAGAGATTTAGCGAGCAGAGCCGTAATGGTAGCTATCCATGGTTAATGGAGGAGAAAAGACTAATATTAATGACAGTTGTCGCTTCTGTGTCAAAAACTTGTGAATACGAGGTGTCATTGCACACTCGGTTCACGTATTTGACTGCCCCAAGCAAACACTGTGCAAAGACAGAAGTAAACACTTGTGCTCTGGGTGGAAAACGCTAGTTCCGTGCTTTCAGGATGATGCACAACAAAGTTGATATGTAATTGGTCCATCGAAACATTTGACGCGGAAATGATCAGGTGCGGCTCCGGTGTCAGACCCTTCTGCATTTGAACATAATGCATGAGGATCTGATTGGTCAGGCTAGGCCACCCCCAAGCTGAGGCAATCAAATTCACTCAATACTTTTTCATTAATCATAGCTAATAGATAGATTAATGAAATAGATAATAGATTAATTATACATAATTATTAATTAAAGTGTACAATTGGCATTGTGCTTTGACAGATTATGATTCCATTTCTGTTTGCTACTCAAATTATGATAAACAATAAATAATTTTGTACAAACTAGATTATATTTAAGGTAATGGACCATCCACATGTGCCCCTTCCTTGTCCCCCCAACAAAGATTTTCTAGAAACACTCCTGCATCCCGCCCTTTAATTGTTATAAGCCATCACTGCAAGCCTAAAACTGTTTTATTTCAAGCTTAAATCATTCCATATAATTCCATATCAAATTGAAATATTCTGAAGTCTACATCTTGCTTTTTAGCTCATTATAGTATTCATAAGTTCTGCATCAAATAAAAAAATGTCATATTATTTTATAACTTAATTAAGTTAGCAATAATGCACTTAAAATTATTTTAATGAGTGTTTAGTACCTTCAAAAAGGAAATTGAACAATGGTGGCTACTCATCCAGTCACGTCTTTTAGGACACACGATATCAGTGTCTGTTACAATGCAGGAAAAAAAGGAAACAAACATTTCAAACATTATTTCAAATCAAATATTTAATATTATTGCATTGATAGGAAAAAAGCTCACAGTTCTCCAATGAGCAGCAATAAAAAGAAAAAAAGTATATTGTAATACTAAAACAATTGTTTAAAAACAAACAGCTCATCTGTCCCGATCTATTCAGCTTCCTCATGTGTATGTGTTATAATGCGTCATCTATCAAGTGATACAAAACAAAGTAACTCGAAACAACAGGAATGTGTTTTTGCTGTCTGTATCAAAGCAATTATAAAAATAAAAACCTTTAAATTCCAATTTTTCCTCAAAATTTTGCCATCAAATTTTACAGTTCATATAGAGAGCAACAACTCTAAACACAGAAGATCCTTTACTGTGTTGTACCCTATGCAAACAAGTCTGTGGCCTTCCAGTTCTGTGCAAATGAGTTAAGGTAATCCAACACCGATTGTATAAGTTGGTGCATAGTCATGCTTGACATGTTCACATGTAACATGCACAAACAGATGTATAGTTCAAACTGAGTTATAGATAAAAACCCATCTCAAGTGACAAATCATATCAGGGATATTTACACATAACACAAATAGGGAAATACCACTAAAAAGAGAAGGAAGACTTACATCAGAATTTTAAAAGGATGAATTCCATCTGTTGAAAGTAGCCACTTGATTATACTACACATTCAAATGATGCAAAGAAAGACATTTCTTCTCTGATTTTTCCTTTTTTGCTGCAAAGTCATTTGTACATAAATCAGACGGTACAACACACTGACAAAGATTACAAGAGTTTGTACAATCAGTCTAGGAAGCCGTTTGGAGGGACTCAAATTTCCCAAAAACATTTAGACATTAAGCAGAATATAGACAAAACACAGGCAACAAGACCATTCTCTACTGAAAATTGAACATTTCATAAGGGTAATTTCATGCTGTTGGGCCCAACCATGAATTATATTCAGTGTTTCACTTACAGCTTATTGTACAAACCAGAAACAGCCCAGAATTATATTGTCGTAACTTCTAGAGGAAAATGTCAACAAACATGTCGACAAACAAGTGCAAGGTTTCATTTCATTGGTCATCTGGATTTTGGTTTTATTGAACCTAATCAAGTAAATCTCCTCATTTCCATATCAAGTTATGGTCAGAGCTACAGTCTAAGCAGAAAGTAGACTTCAGGTTCAGATGAAGAATGGGAAGTATTCATAGATGAAAGAGAGTCATCAGTATAGTATCGATCTCCGAGACTGTCCAGATTACCATGACGTAGTGATGTGCAGGCTCCTTCTGGAAGTCCTCTGTCCTCCAGCTCATCAAGGTAGCCTGCTATGTATGAACCGGTAGAGTGTCTGTTAGGTGGAAGATTCTGCAAGGCTGGTTTATTCCTCCGTACAACTCCACCAATACTGGCAGTGCTATTGATCACTACCCCTGGGCGACATTTTAGAGCTTCCTGTTGCCTCTCACGGGCACGACTGTTGATGTGGCGCACTCGGCTTTGGCTTCGAGAAGATAGACGACGAGTGAGAATGGGAGGAGAACTGTCTAAATCTCTGGGAACGTTTGGGGTGGAACTTGTTGCTTGTGATTTTGCTTCCTGGTGTAACTGAGGAGATTGGGGTCTTTCTCTGACTCCATCATCTCCCTCTAGACTTACCAGCTTTCGTAGCTGTTCTGTAAGTGGATCCAGTGACTGTGAGTGAAAAGCCGCTTCCCCTATAGTCCCCTTACGCTTCTGCTTCCTCATATGAGAAGTGACAAAACTGCGACTGATAATATGGTATTTGCTCTGAAAGTTGCTTGATATGTCCTCAGATGTCAAGTCTCCCAGGGACTTTGATTTGCAGGAACTTGTAATGGTGGAATATGAGGCAGAAGATTGGAGATAGGCAGACTGAGGCTCTGAATCTGACTGCAAAGAAACCGTAGTTACAGTGGGTGGCTGGAGTTTGCTATTAAAATGTTCAGTCTTGTGTTTCACAAACTGTTTAGAGACATGTGATTTTGTGGGACTTCTGTTTTCTGGTTGAATTTTTTGAGAAAAATCAGATGTGGACATAATGCAGCCATAGTCCAACTGACTGTACAGTGTTTCACCTTCAGAAGTGGGTGATGTCAAACCTCTGTCTCCAGAGATGTTTACAGACACAGAACCTGGAAGACTTTCAGCAGAGGAAAAGCCATTGTAAAAACATCCAGCTCTTTCATTTTGTAACTGCGTGTTTCCTGATCTGTCTTGTTGAGACTTGTTAAGAGTCCTGTTGCCACCAAGTCTCCTCTGTTGTGCGTTAGAAACACTGAAGTCTCCGGTGTTGTTAAGAGCCACAGAGCTGCTCTGAGACATGGGATAACTGTTTTGACGCGGTGCACTATAACTACAGGGCCCATATCTATGACTAACTGGAGAATGGAAGTTCTCCAGATGTTGATGGTGACTCGACAGTTGATGGGATGGTTTATTCTTTGGGGAATATGACTGTGAGGATGATGCATAAGATGAATGTGTTGGATATTGTGGTTGAGAATATGAAGAAGGTTGCCTTTGTTGGGCATAGTTTAATGTAGACTCATGGTTTTGGTAAATAGCTTCATGCTTGTATGGACTTGTAAGTCCCGCCCACTGGTTGCTCTGATTAGGCAAAATCAACATCCTTTCCAGTGGATCCTCATCAACATTTAGCTCCACTTCAGTAAAAGCCCCTCTAGTGGAGTTGTGAAAAATGAGTGAGTTGCTGGAAGAATAGGGGGTCATATCCCTTTTAGAAGTACTCTGATTTCTTTCAGTTACAGTGATTGGGGGATCATTCACCTCCTCATATACTCTCTCCTCTGTATTTTCAGCTTCTTCCCTTTCACCCCACTTTCTGTCCTCATGTTTCCAGATCTCACTGGATCTTTTCCCTGAATTCTGACCATTTTTTGTTGGAGAGGACCCTAAACTGCTTGAAGGTGAACTCTCTGTTGTATCTGCCTGAATATGAACAGTCTGCTTCTTCAGGTTATACACTGACACAGGCAACAGAACCTCCTCATCCAGAATGGTGTAGACCTCCTCAAGCTCAGCGGTTTCAGGGCTTGAGATGAGGGCTTGGGCAGGTTCATCTGATTGGAAAATCTTGTGAGGAGAACAATTTCCCCTGTTACCATGATTTGTCCTTTGGGCTACCTTTTGTGGACTCATAAGGAGTTTCTTTTTAGGAGATGTTGTGTTAGCCTTGAGAGGAGACCTTAAGTCTTCCAGTGTTTTAGTAGTGGTAGAGCTAAAGTTCAAAGTCCAGGATGGGATGATATCATGGTTTGATGGTGTGAGATTGTTTTGGTCAACCGTGCTTTCAAACTGATCAATCAGAGCAGATATGGAGCAGCATGTGTCTCGTTCATTGTCAAACGATACAGCCTCAATGAGTCTGGAGATAGTGCTATCGTGCAAAGAGCTAGGACTCTTCAGGACACAGTCCCTTCTGAAAGGAGAACTGACCACCGCAGATGTGTTAGAGGAGGAAGATGAAGATGAGGAGACAGAAGGTGCAGCTGTGAATGTTGTACTGTTTGATGATGTTTCTGGTTTATCTGCTGTCATCTGGCTGTTTGTTGAAATGGATATCGAGCAGTTTTTCTTTGTTTCTGAGGTGACAATCTTTGATTTGTTGAGTTCTGACTGGTAATTGACATAAATGTCCTCCCTCTTTACTTCTCCATCACCAATAACCAGGTAAGAAGCTTCTTCTGACTGATTAACGTCTTTACTTCTGTTTGTCTTTGAAGGGGGAGAGATGTTTGATTCAGTAGGGAGCGATGATTCAATGAGAAGGTCCACAGAGGAAGACCTGGGCCTGCTGAATGGGCAAGCTCCTGAGGAGACAAACAAGTCAACAAGATCTTAACAAAAATGAATCAGTGTACAACAGTATATTTGATTTATAACTCAAGCCAACAAACAATCAAAAAGACAACATTTAACAGGTCAGCCAATACAAGGCAATAGCAAAACACAGACAAATGGATCACCATGAACAACGGAGAAAGGGAAGCTGGAAAATGGATCTGCTGAGGTAGAAAAAACTATAAATCCATGTTTGCAAATATATTAGGAAAAAGGTGGTTGAATGGAATTGGTTTGGTCAAATGGAATCAAATGGCACATCAATATACATCTCAGCCCATTTTCATACAAAATACACCGTCTTTGAACAACCCTCAGACAATAGGTATTTTAGTTTACCTGTAGAAATATCCTAGTCAGTTCTCGACTACAAAGAAACACAGAAGATCAAGATGGGACAGAAAAGGCATGTTAAGGTGGTCTTTTAATTCACAAGGTTGCTGTGTATAAGTTTTATGTAGCTATAGCAAAAGAAAGAAAGGGAAATCAAAAGACACTGCAGAGTCATTATGATGACAAGCAAATGAGTATTAATGAAGGTTTAAATACTGTAATTTCAACAATTTTACCAGGGAAAGACGTATTTTGTCACTTCATTGAATTTTTAAATACATTAAACAATTTGTTCCCAGCAGTAGCTGCGATTATTTTGCATTGCTTTTATATGCCAAATGATGAATATTTTAAAATTCTAAAGTTAATTCAAATGTTAATGGCATATGTTATGAAAACATTTGTTTTTTTTTACTTTGATTAGTGAAAAATCCTTACCAATGACAGTATCTACACCCATATCATGCTGCTCCTTATCTGGAGAGCAGATGGACAGCTGCCCTTGCAGAAGCCTGTCTAATGGCATGGAGATAGGCCTGTGGATAAGTGGTGCTCTGGGCTGTAGAGGCCTCTCCACCCCTCCCTCCTTCCCTGATACTCCTTCTCCTCCTGAACTTGTGCAGTTCTTATGATCAGATATTGAGGCCACTGACTCTGACAGCATCATCTTTGTTTTCTTCCGTCCTTTTGCGGGAGCACTGGCTGTGCGGCGCAGGAGGTGATCGCTGAGGGAGCGCTTTCGAAGACAACTGGAGTTAGTGTCCACAGAGGACTTGGAAGAGCGGTTGAAGAAACCACGAATACCTCGTAGTTGATTACTCTGAGGACAAGAGGGATCCATACAGGACAGAAATTAGAAATCAGCAAAAGATATGTAAAAAAAATTGTACAACATTGAGCACTTCTTAGAAAATTAACATAATCTTTCAGAAAGACTAGTTTGAATTGTTAATTCAGTGGAAACAATGACACATATCACATTTTGGTTTTGATTTACAGCAAATAAAAACATGTGCATGCTTTTTTAAACATTGCCTATAGATGGCGCTCTTAGTCCTCGTCACCACCACAAACCAGATGCAAGAAGCCATTGTTTCTTTGCGCATGCATGCTGAAACTGTAACTGCATTTATGACCACAGAACAGCACATACATACAAACTTTAAAAGCAACCTGCATGACTCAATGTCATCCACAAACATGTCCGTAGAGATATGGCTGGACACAAACTGCATCATGCATTGCATTTTCATGCAGCACAATAATAACGCCGATGTCTCAGTATACCTTATTAGCACCTAAAAAGTGCATTATAGTAAAGCTGGGATTCAGGACAAGAGGACTCCACTAGAGAGACAAAGAATAGAAGCAGCAGAGCCTCAGATGACTTGTGTGTTGAGAGAAATACATTTTATCTTTATCTACACAAAATAATTGCTGACTGTTGACAAAGAGGGCTGACAGCAAACTGTTCCAGCAAACATTCGGACTATAGAGCTTTTACCTTCCCGTAGACATCATGCACTGACACATGCACAAAGATGGAAGCCTCCGTCAGTCCCTCCAAGTAAACATGTCTGTAACCTGTTGTTAAAAGATGAAAGTGAAAGAGTTTGAGTTTCAGGAAGCTGTCAGCAGATTGCTGATTGTGTAGTTGCTGCATGAAGAGATGGAATTAGGAGTTTAAGTTCAATTCAAATGAATAAATGAAATAATGTGCCAAACCACATTACTGTTGAAGAATACAGTGGGGCAAAAAAGTATTTAGTCAGCCACCAATTGTGTAAGTTCTCCCACTTAAAAAGATCAGAGAGGCCTGTAATTTTCATCATAGGTATACCTCAACTATGAGAGACAAAATGAGGAAAAAAAATCCAGAAAATCACATTGTCTGATTTTTAAAGAATTTATTTGCAAATTATGGTGGAAAATAAGTATTTGGTCACCTACAAACAAGTAAGATTTCTGGCTTTCACAGACCTGTAACTTCTTTAAGAGGCTCCTCGGTCCTCCACTCGTTACCTGTATTAATGGCACCTGTGTGAACTCGTTATCAGTATAAAAGACACCTGTCCACAACCTCAAACAGTCACGCTCCAAACTCCACTATGGCCAAGACCAAAGAGCTGTCAAAGGACACCAGAAACAAAATTGTAGACCTTCACCAGGCTGGGAAGACTGAATCTGCAATAGGTAAGCAGCTTGGTGTGAAGAAATCAACTGTGGGAGCAATTATTAGAAAATGGAAGACATACAAGACCACTGATAATCTCCCTCGATCTGGGGCTCCACGCAAGATCTCACCCCGTGGGGTCAAAATGATCACAAGAACGGTGAGCAAAAATCCCAGAACCACACGGAGGGACGTAGTGAATGACCTGCAGAGAGCTGGGACCAAAGTAACAAAGGCTACCATCAGTAACACACTACACCGCCAGGGACTCAAATCCTGCAGTGCCAGACGTGTCCCCCTGCTGAAGCCAGGACACGTCCAGGCCCGTCTGCGGTTTGCTAGAGAGCATTTGGATGATCCAGAAGAGGATTGGGAGAACATCATATGGTCAGATGAAACCAAAATAGAACTTTTTGGTAGAAACTCAACTTGTCGTGTTTGGAGGGGAAAGAATGCTGAGTTGGATCCAAAGAACACCATACCTACTGTAAAGCATGGGGGTGGAAACATCATGCTTTGGGGCTGTTTTTCTGCAAGGGGACCAGGACGACTGATCCGAGTAAAGGAAAGAATGAATGGGGCCATGTATCGTAAGATTTTGAGTGAAAACCTCCTTCCATCAGCAAGGGCATTGAAAATGAGACGTGGCTGGGTCTTTCAGCATGACAATGATCCCAAACACACCGCCCGGGCAACGAAGGAGTGGCTTCGTAAGAAGCATTTCAAGGTCCTGGAGTGGCCTAGCCAGTCTCCAGATCTCAACCCCATAGAAAATCTCTGGAGGGAGTTGAAAGTCCGTGTTGCCCAGCGTCAGCCCCAAAACATCACTGCTCTAGAGGAGATCTGCATGGAGGAATGGGCCAAAATACCAGCAACAGTGTGTGAAAACCTTGTGAAGACTTACAGAAAACGTTTGACCTCTGTCATTGCCAACAAAGGCTATATAACAAAGTATTGAGATTAACTTTTGTTATTGACCAAATACTTATTTTCCACCATAATTTGCAAATAAATTCTTTAAAAATCAGACAATGTGATTTTCTGGATTTTTTTCCCTCATTTTGTCTCTCATAGTTGAGGTATACCTATGATGAAAATTACAGGCCTCTCTGATCTTTTTAAGTGGGAGAACTTACACAATTGGTGGCTGACTAAATACTTTTTTGCCCCACTGTAAATCCAATCATTACATTCTACATTATACTGCTGTGTGACATAATCTTCATTCTATATTCATTTAAATAGTCTTTCTGTTTTTATAACTCGGTTAATAGATCATGTTACTTATAATAATGATTGATTAGTCATTCAATCTGTCAGCTTTTTGAGTCTATCAGTTCTCACAACGAGGATTGTAAGCTGTATTTGATTGTTGTCAATAAAATTTAAAGCCAGGCTACACAAGGCTTTCCGTCAGCACCCCAAATTGGATTTATTTTTCGGAAGACTGTTTAAATCTGTCCTGTGTTGTGCCCAAATAAAATTTCAGATGAGCTGTCATCTCAGAGTCTTTTTTTAATTACTTATCAAAATCAGCCACTTCCTTTTCAGGACACAAATCAGTCACATTATCATGATTCACAAAATAATGTGCCCCACAGCTGCGACACATTCTGACTCACCAGCAGAATTATGTCTTTACGCATGAATCAGTCTTTTTGTGTCAACCAGCAGTAATACTGTTGCTAGGATTGGTACCACTAGTTAACACAAGTACTACAGTACCACTGTCTGATGTTGTCATTCACGCACAAAATGTTTTAGATTAAAAGAGAAAAGCAGCAGTTCTGCACAGACCAGGCATCAAGCTGCTGAAGGCAACAGTCCGTTGTCCAATAAAGTCTCGTCCAATCGGGTCATGGTCCCAGACGAGGAAACGCACAAGTGCCAGCTCAGCCATGTGAAGTGTGAAAGACAGGGTCTCCTCCCATACTGGATTAAAACCTGGATACAAAAAAATGACATGCATGTTATCTGTTTAATTGGTATATTACTACCCTAAAGTACTCTCTGTAAGATTAAAAAAAAGGATTGAAGAGCAGATACTGAGTTAAATCAATCGACGTATACTATTTCAGGGATCAATGATCTAATCCTCTAATGCTGCTGAGCTCCCAGAACTGAATAACCTTTCCCAGAGGAGTTTTCATTCCTCCCCTGCTGGGTAACCCTCATCTGTGGAGGCATCTTTGGGGTTACACCAGTACATTATTTTGTTTTAGTTTCATTGTGTTGCTAATTAATTCATCTGACTTCTGATCCTTGCAGTGCTCCAAACCCTAGGGGAAAATGCAATAAAAGTAAATGTGATAATACATTGTCTTTGATTTTCTTTAAGTTGTTTAAGTAATTTATTCCATCACCAGCTGGTGTTTTTAAGGTGGTATCAAATCAGGTGTTACAATGATCTTAACTATATATTAAAACCAAAGAAAGACTGAAGTGATCTGTATCTTTGTATTGATGATTTTGAGCTATATGTGTGTCTAACCATTGTCATCAACAACTCGAGTCTGTTCCTTGCAGCAGTCCACTGGCAAACCGATGATCTCCACCTCGACAAATGGATCAATAATCTGTAAGAGAAGAAGAAAAAAATGCAAGCAAAACAATACAATTTAAGCTGCGAGTGAACTTAACATCTATGAGCCGTCAAGTACAAGGATGCAAATGTGCGAGGAAATGTGTGTAAAAGAGAAAAACAACAGATGGAGAAAGTGAGATCATTGCGCTTGTGCTTTCGTGTGTTTTTTTTTTTACCTCTCCACGGTCTCCCAGCATGGAGTCCGGTGGTTTCGGCAGCTGCTGTCCACTAATGATCTTGAGAATGAGTTGCTTCTTGGGATAAGCTGGAAGTGGGTCATCACTGAATGGGTTGAAGGAGCCTAGAGGGAGTAAAAGACAGAACAGCAGATTTAATTAATGTCATCCGTTAATCCTAACATTCAGGCTCTCTGTCACTGTTGCTTCCACACAACACAGTTTTTTGTGTGCTCCCCATAAGCACCATCTAAAGGACTGTTGACATAAATACAACCCTGGTAAAAAGTAAGGATTACGCTGTCTCTGTCAATTTAACCAGGAAAAAAACACTCATTTGTATCAGATTGACAGATTAACAGAAAGTTTAGGCACCTCTACAAAATCAAACTGTACAGCTTTTAAAGAAATAGAAAACAGTTTAATTAAACGATAATACTTTCCATGTAGTTTGGAAACTAATATCTGTAAATTCATCTGTGCCATTTACGTTTAGAATCCTTTTTGTGCGTCTCTAAGATTTAAATTATTACTCTTTGTTGATTTACCTTTGCACATGGGAGGGGGCTTGAGGACGTAACCAATTCCCCCGTTCACCATGAACTTGGCTCTGTTGAGCTGCATCATCCGCCCTTCTGTTTGATAGTTTAGAGCCACTGAAAAGACAAATCAGTTTAAATTAGTTATGAAATGTCAATTAACCACGTTTACAAATTATATCAATCAACTCAGTTATTCTTTCCTTGAAATGTTAAACTATTTGTATGTATCCCGTATGTAACCTCGTAAATTCTTGTTCTGAAAAAAATTCCACATTAAGCTGTAGATGTCTGCAGGCGTATACTCAGCGGTAAACATTAAATGGTTAGAAAGTTGTAAATGTTTAAAAGTTCTGGTAAAACTATTCTGAGAAGTTGAGTAAGTAGAAGATGAGAAGAATCCCAAAGAAACCTACTTCCTAAGAAACTTACTTTGGGGATTGTTAAAAAGCAAACAAAGCTCCAGAATTCCCATAAAAACACCCTTGTGAAGATTTAGCAGCCTCCTGTTTGTTTACACATCGTTTTACTTTGGAGTGAGACCTTCACAGTTTTACCTTCAAGGTTTATTAAATAAAACACTTTCTGCATAAAAAAACAAAAGATTCAGCATCAGACAAAAAAAAAGAATCTAAATAAGCCTAAAATCTTTAAATAAGGCATGTCTTGGGCCAATTTACAGTCCCCAATTATTTTAACACTAATATATTTGATAGGAGGATAGAAAAGATTTATTGAAAGGAAAATCCCCTTCTTCATTTACTTTAAAAGTTTGGGTTGTATTCGGGTTTCTTTGGGCTTGTGATGCATGAAAATTTAAAAAAGTGAGGAGGATTTCATTTGTGAGAAAATTGCAGAAGTAATTCATATGCTGATCAACCAGATAAGGTCCAAACGTTGGGTTTTATTTTCAATCTCACATCCTCTAAAACTAAATGAAATGGGCAGATGTCATTGAAGAGTGAAGAAAAGTTACAACTATAGGAGGACTGTCTCAGCTGCTTTTCAATTTACTCTCCATGAGCAGAAAGTATAAAAAAATGGTGAACTTTGAGAAGATGTTGGTGAGTAAATTGCGAATAAAATTAGGATAAATTCAGAATAAAATGAGACAATTTAGATGCTTTATGACTAAATTGCAGGAATGTATTTAGCAAGTCTGTTGGACAACTGTCCCGATTTGTTTACATTTACATACTACGACTCACATGATGCTACATTTCGATGTGATTACAACTGAAAATGTGTATATTTTCTCACAGTCTCCAACTATAGTTGGTAACAGCTGTAGCTCATTGAGTTACCAGCTCACACCTTTGCTTTGGGTGTTTTATCTTGTCATGAAACAGCAAAACCCTAACCCTAACCAAGATTTAAACTAATTAACATTGTTTTCTTTTAGTTTTGTTCACCAATTGTTTTGATTTTTTATGTCATCTGCTTGCTTGCAAATTGCAAGTCTGGGTCTGGACACTAATTTTCACGGTAAAATAAATGTCACAAATGTCACATTGTCCCAGAATCAGACAACACCAGGCCTGTCTAAACATTTATATACCAACAAATGCAGAGTTAAAAACTGTTAAAGCTAAAACTTTTCATGGACTGTCAGTTAATGTCTGACAGGTGACATGTGACTATTAATGTAACTCAGTATGTTTCTTAAGAGCTTTCAGTCTCCAATCAACATCTTACCCAACTGACAGCCCACGTTCCAGTAAAACTGCGGGTTAAAATTAGAAGAGTCGATACGATAGGCGGAAGGATAAATCCGTGACAGCTGCCTCTGGTTAAAACCCAGGAACTGCTCGGCTCGGTGATTGACCAGAGACTGAGCTCTGGTCTCGCTGAATGACAAAACGTCACCTGGAGTACCTGGGAAAATTAAACAAAACGTGGGGGAATAAGTCACGAAAATATCCTAGAGTGGTAAAATAGAATAATTGCTTGTGTGTAGTTTTTCATTCCACCTTCATTTAGACACTCCTGTGAGGCAACTGAATTGGTGAACACCACTAGGTTTGACAGGTCTCTGCTCAGCTTCATTGTCTTCCTCTTCCTACCACCCCTGAAATAATCCCAAGAAAAGACACAGGACATTATATAAAGTCGTATGAAGCAGGTTAAGTAGATATGACGTTTGATATGCATGCACGTTCATTGACCCATTTACAGTGGAAAAAAATGGCAGGAAAGAGAAGATTGTCCAACAGGAGCAGCTTGCAAACCACAGGAAAGAGCATCAAAGGCAACAAGCTTAAATAGGGACCAGAGCACATGGAGAGCAGAAACACTCACACAACCATGCACAGATACACCTACATGTCATGCACGCGCAGTTTTACAGAATGATTGCAGGAATTGCTTGTAGGAATCTGTTTTGTGACAATCCCCGAGGACACGCATATATGAATATTCAACCAGGAACAGGAAGAACAAGGAGAACAAAGACGAGTGTCCATGCTTTCTGCCAAACATTCCATCACAAGACTGAAAGTAAAATATAGAACAATGTGTATATAAAAAGAACTGGGCATTCAAAAAGGCAGATAGAAATGCTCCCTTTGATTCCTTCTTAAACAATCAACCGTTTATAAAAGATTTGTGGCAGTTTTGATGAAAACAACAAAATAAATGAATATATTGCACCACTTTTTTGTTATTTTCCAATGCAGGTGGATTTATCCAATTTACTGCAAACCATCTACATTATTCAACTGTTTCAAAATGGAAAAAACTAATTTTTATTCCTGCATAAACAGACTAAGTTGCAGTGTATTATTACACATAACAATTTTTAATGACCTTCAAAGCCCAAGTAATACTGTAGAGCTCAACAGTTGAGTTTTGTTTACATGATTGCACAAGTTATAATCACACAGCCAAAATATTCAATTTGCATGTTAAATTTATAAAGTTTTTAAACTGAAATGCAAACCTTTATGTGACTATAGCAGTTTGTTTTACTTGCAACAGCGTTTGGCTTTAACGATCATTTAATAAATGACATTTTAAAAATAATCAGAGGAAATTGCCTTTTATTTTATATCCCAATAGTTTGGTCTTCATATAAAGTCAAATGTGTTTTCAAGCAGAGGGGATATTGAACATGGCGGAACGTTTTCCCTGAGAGATCACGGTTTATGAATTAAACAAGCAGGAATCAGAAACAATCTTTTTGTCAGTTTTCACTCCTTCGAGTCAATCATTCCACCTTTCACACAAACGTATGCTGCATGACAGCTGGAGGAGCTTTAGTGGTTTAGTGGTAACTGTGCTCTCAGCAGCCATCAAACCTGTCAGTTGTCAGTGACTGCCAGCGTTAGGGTGAAACTGTTCAAAGGTCACCTGTTGAACTGTCCTCCAGCCTCCCTTGCAGACTTCTCCTGAACATCTTCCTCCCTTTCCACATTTTGGCACATCAGCCTGGATTTGGAGTGTCTCTGGATACAGAATAAAAATGGATGTATTCAAACAAATATACAAGTTCTAAAGCAGAAACACGTTTGCTGTGGTTTATATGTGTCTTTATGGGATAGTTCAGATCATTCCATGTGGATATTTGTGAAAAAAGTTGTTAACAGTCACTATCTTACTTATTATAAATGCTGTGTGTAGTTTCTTGAATTAACTCAGTTTGAAGAAACAGAAATCCGTTCATATCGTGTTTCTAGCAGCTAATCACAGCAGTGCCAGTTAAAAGTAGATTACAACTCTAATCTCAAAGATTTCATAACAAATTATTCATAAAATGTAAAAAACTACAATCATGTAAAAGCTATAACAT
>SSNP01000017.1:236045-273296 GCA_006937955.1 Pachypanchax playfairii
TTACTCCAGAACAAACATCTGATGAGAATTGTTACAAATTAAACTAGAGATTCTACAGCGAGATGCTTCCTCTAAATAACCATGATATTCAATTATAAAAATAAATGACTGTATAATGTTAAATTGACACTAGAATAGTGTTTTTTTATTGTGTTTGCATTAACTGATAATTTGGGGTTGGAGGGTTTGATGTTAGATCATTTAATGAGCTGTTTACGATATTAATTATTACGTCCTTCCTTTACAGACACTCACTTTAAAAGATCTGAGCTTTAAGTTAAATTAATAAAAATAGGGGTGAACTATCACATCATATGTGATGCAGCCTGGACACTTGCAGAGGTTCTAGCTCATATGTTTCTGTGTATGATTCATTACAGAAATTCATATAGAGTTTTGTCTTTGTATCATCAGTTTTGAGTTTTGCTTGAATGTGTTTGATGTGTTGCATAAATAATTACAGCAAGATTGTAGTAGATTATGTTCTTTTGTGTTCTTTTGTCTTTTAAGAGAAGCTCTATACCTACTGGAGGTGGAACTGAGAAGAAAATTATGTTTTAGAAATTATAGGTTTTAAGCTGCTTATCAACACAATGCATCCATCCATGCAAGCACGTTCATATACAGTATACATAACTCTCTCTCTCGCACACACGTGGGAGGTTGCATAATATGCAACGGAGGCATAAAAGATAGAAGAGGAAATATAAGTGGGTAAATACAGGAGGGAGAAAAGAAGGTATAATTCAGAAAATGGGTGGTTAAAAAAAAACGAAGAATGAGAAAATATCACAACTAGTTCTACCATCCATCCATCCATCCATCCATCCATCCATCCATGCATCCATCCATCCATCCATCCATCCATCCATCCATCCATCCATCCATCCATCCATCCATCCATCCAGTGTTATTAGAGGTTTAAATAGGTGTTTGTTAATTAGATTTTATAGTCTTTTACAACTATTTAGTTTAACACTTAGGGGTAAATTTGCAAACCCATAAACTGAAATTAGGTCATCAATTTTACTTAAAATAACATTTTCTGCAATTCTGTAGCAAAACAACATTTTCTTTTCTCTCTTTCTTAAAAGTTTTGGGTAAACAGTGACACATCTCTCTCTATTGAATGTAAAAGTAAATGAATCAGGTCTCAGTTTAAGGATTGATGAGTTGGGGGTTTTCTTGCTTTTTCACAAGAAAAAAAAAATCACACTGGCATCTGTGAAGTGCGAGAATTATTTGAATTATTATAACATTTGTATTATTTATTATTTTAAGTTAGAATTGCATTTGTGGTGGTTAGCCTTTATTGCACACACACAGATAAACGCAAAGACTCTGGAAAAGTACCATGCACCTCTTTAATAACTGGCTTTCTGAGAGTCTAGATAATTAGTTATAATGCTTTTACTGCAGAAATGTATATCTGTGAGTAATAAAAAAGTTATAAAACGTATATCATTAGACGTGGATTTCAGTCTCAATTAAATTGTTACTTTTAATTTCTGCATATTTTATAGTTAATGGCTCCAACAGGCCATATAATGTAGAATAATTAAGCTTTGGGGGTTTTTCTTATGTATATTTAGCATGTTATTTGTAAAATGGATTTATAACAGATATATCAACATGTCAAAGTGGTAAAGAAACCTCTTTTGAAACGATATGAAAATTTATATAATATGGAATAAATATCAGAGCGTAAAATCCAACTTATTTTGTAGCTGTTTAATTAATTCATTTTTATATTACTTCACTGTTGATTTTATATGTTTTGTTGTGAATTTTAGTAAGTTTTAATACTGATTAGTTTTTGACCTTACTGATCAGGTTCAAAGGTCAGAATGTACTCTTCATCATTTAACATTTAATTAACATTTAACATCATAAAAATGTGTGTTTTCATGTTTAATTAGATTAGATCAAACATTAAACTGTATTATCTTCAGTGTCAACCTACTTTAACTCAACCAGTTTAATCAGACAACATTCCTCTAAATCTGAATGAAAAAAAAAAGGTTTTGCAAAGATATTATGGAAAAAATAGGACATTAAGTTCTACAGCTGCAAAACAGTGTTTTTACTACTACTGAAGGGAATTTGCTTCATAAAACAAAAAAACGGAAGTATTCCTACCTTCTGCTTGAGCGTTGTGATAAGGGATCTGCTTTGGGATTTCTTCAGAACCCCTTTGGAGCTCTAGAGAAAAGGGGAAACATACCAAGTTTTAGCCTGTTTGCATGCATTAACATGTGGGGGTTTTATGGTGTACAATACCAACCACATCAGCACATAGTGAGTCATTTAAACCCTAAAGCTCAGACACTGCAGCGCACAGCAGTCAATAAATCATCACACAGCTGAAGAGAACGGTGGGCGAGAAATAGGAATAATATAAGAGAGGAACTCTTGGAGAAACAAAGCTTCTGAGACAGAATGAGGTGAAGGGGATCACCAACAAAGAAGGACTGCATTAGAGAGGAAAGGAAACCCCTATGCACTACACCCACTACATGAAAACGGCTTTCAGGAAACAAGCTTCTAAAAATAAATCAAGAGCCAAGCAGCAGAATTAAATATTAAGTAACGTTGCAGATATTCAGTCTCTCTTCACTTTAGCTCTGTTTTGACATGCGTTGGATGAAACACCCGCAGCCCCTTCAGAGTGGCTTTAAGAGGTGCTGCCTGGCCGTGGTTTTGATCCGTTCTGTGGGCGTCTTTGACCCGCAAGTGGTGTCGTAACCAGTCAGTTACTTTATTCTTTGCCATCCCCCTCCGTGACTAACACCACAGCTTAGTTTTATCCCCCATTTTTTTTAGCTAGACGGGCATTTTTCCTTCCCATATCCAGCTCCATGCACACAGCCTTGAGGCTGTACCTGCCGAAGGTTCTTCTGAAGGCCTTGGTGCGTGGCTCGGAGCAGAGCTCTGATGCTGAAGCTGTCACTATCCTCCTTGTCTCCGATCTGAGACTCTTTCAGAAGGGAGTCCAGTTTCTTCCTGATGTGAGACTCTACTTGATGGTGGCCATTGCCCTGGGTGGAAAAGAAGGTGAAAACAAGGACATTTATAATGAGATGGTGCAAAGATGCACTGTGTTGAAGCCAATTTTATCACCTGCAGCTTCTAAATTACAAAATCTATACCCCAGTTGTTACCTATCACTAGCAGGAAACAGATCCAACTACAACGCAGCTTTTTGATTGTAAAAATAACACAGATGCACTGAAAGCTTCTCCAGATAATCAATGATATTCTGATAATAATCTGTGCATGCATGTTATGGTCTCTAACAGTATGTTAATATTAATACCTGTTGCTTATTTCAAACAGTATTTACCCCAGTCTGCATCTGCAGGCATGCTTGTGCTGCTTTACATTTTTCTTTGCTGCAGTATGGAGGATTTGTCTATAACAAATTAACGTCATAATCGTTAAGAGTAAAACAGGGCTTTTACAATAATTTGTCTTATGGCACAAAATTCTCCACTGAGTAAAAGGTGCATCAGTCTGTTAGTGCAATGTTAGCAGTGACTGCTGTGAAAGCATAATGGTTTAATGACTTTAATACAAAACCTCCAGGAAACCTGCCAACATCCCTTTCAAAATGGCAATGATCATCTGTAGTGGCATCTGCGTCTGCATCTTCAAGCCTCCAGCTAAATGTGGAGAACTGGTGCCACATTTGGTCAAAAAACTAAAGCATCAGGAAAACAACATGAGTGTTTTCCTGTTTGAATTTGGTAAGCATTTTTCTGGCATTACTGTAGCGCAACATCTAAATGATGACAAACTAGAAAGCACTCGGAGGGCGCAGACCTCCACCATGTGGCTCATTTCAAACATAATGTGATTTATACCTAAAGTAAAAGTCCTAAATTTATTTGATCAACATTTGATTCATTAACCATGAAAACATGTCCTTAGAATTATGTCAAATAAATCTGATATCATTATTATTTCTATAGTTATTAAACAAACACAGATAACTCATAGATAACTCCTAAAATATAATCAATTGCTTTTTATGCCATTCTCAACCTTTTCTGAAAATGTCAAATAAATAAATAAACCAACAATTTAAAAACTAATATAAAGCTAAAGAGTGATTCTCCCGCCATGTTTGAGACGCCTCGGAACTTTACAATGTTTTTGATCAATTAAAAACATTAAACTTCTTTATTCTGAACATCTTTACCTGCATCATTAAACATTGGCTATCTTAAAACATTATCCCAATAATTATCATTAAAACTTCTCAACCACAAACACTACTAACCAATTACTGAAGTCATTACAGCAAGTACAACAAAATCATCTTCTCTCGTGCTGTCAGTGTTTATAGGTAGAGGCATTTTTAAAGTACTGAAAATGCTCAGAGGGATCAAGGAAAAAGCTGTCCAGACACGTCAGTTTGTTAAATTGCTTTGATTAATTTGCTATGAAACAAGAGAAAAGTGTCTCTTATTTCTTTTTTCTCAACAAACACTCTTCTGATCCGCTGTGTGAAGTGAATCAGTGGTTGTTTTTGTTGTGCTTTCTGTGTCGCATCCGATAATGGCTGCTCCCCTCCATCGTCGTTTCCTTAAATGCATGTTTGTAGAGCTTTGCAGAAACTGTAGTAACTTTCAAATAAATATGTAAGTGAAGTTTTCTTCAATTTTTCATGATTCCATTTTAGTTTTTTCCAGCTGCAACAGTTATATCTTCTTTTTAAAGCTGCAACTTTATGTGCAAAAGTATTAACGGTGACCCTCTGTTTCGTCAGAGAATCTTTGGCTGCAGGCCAGTTTCTGCTTTCTTCATCGAATGGACAAAGAATGTAAATGTGTTACATGTAAATAATTTTTCTTTCCACCAAGTTTCTTGTAGAGTATTGCAGAATGAATTATTTAAATGAAATTTGGAAATATACATAAAGCTACTAATCAAAGCCTTCTAATTTTTTGATGATACCATATCTAAAACATGTTTAAGTCAACTTTGTTGCAAGATCTTATTGTTTAAAAAAGATCAATAAATAAAAGTATATATCACGTTGTCTCACTAATATTACAAAAATAGTATCAAATAAATAAATAAATTATAACCACAGACACTAAGAAACTCCCTAAAATATGTCCATTAAGGGGTTACTTTGGGGTTAATGCACATTTTAAATTTGTATCCTCATTCCTCAGTCTTACATTACTGCTTTTGAGTTTGAAGTCTTCCTCAATTTCATCAGCGCTGTCATCATCTGACACCTCCCCCTCCTCAGCATCTGCAGACAAATAGGCTGGCAGGCGTTTTCCCTGGATGGAGAAAAAGATGCAGAGGTGGAAGGTAAGTGACAAACACGTATTTGCATGTGTAGTAAATGCTGCGCCACCCCTCACTCATGCCTTTTCGTGCATATCAAAGCCCACACAGGTTGCAACTCAAAGATAATCTGAAAATAAGATGCCACAAATCAGTGTGTTTGAGTGAAATAAATTCAGGAAAAACAAATAATCTCCGTCTTTTGTTGCTTCTTCACTAGGATTTATAGGCTGAATGAAAATGCACTTTTTGAGCACATAAGAGGGCACAGAAAGCTCACTTGTAAAAACACATACAGCAGCAGATTCCCTGAGAAGCTCCCTAAGAAGCTCTTCCAGCTCACTGAAAGCCCATTAGTGAACCATTCTCAAAGTCTGAGTGGGAGTCGAGATTTTCTAAGCATCTTCTTCTAATAAAAATCAGACAGCCAAAGCTTCCTGCAGCACATCCAGTCTCTCCCCGGTTGACATCGGTGCCCTCACTTCAGCCACAAGCACACTGTCACTCTTCACTCTATGTGTGATTGTCAAAAACCTTTATGAAATCTCTCTGTATTGTGCGCTCTCTGGTCTGCTGGGAGAGAGTGAGGGGCGAAAGGCTTTCAAATAAGGGCAGAAGGGAGGATAAAAGGAGATAAAGAGTCTTAGTAGAAAATCAATAATGCTCTTTACATTTTTAGGTGTCTGACTTACAAAGGACAGAGACGAGGTGTAGATTTCCTTCACACAACAGATGAAGATGATCAGATTTGGTTGTCAAATAAATACTGAAGGCTTTTACTAAAACTCTGAAAGTTGGGTTTGTTTGAATTGTTATGTCAAATCAAGAGAACTGAGTTTTTTGAGTAGATTTATGTCAAGCATGATTGACAGATCAGTTTTCTTAGCACCTGTCTGTCCTTCAGATAACAGCCGGTGCAGAAAGTGACAAGCATGTGTGCAGCAGCAAATTTCTTAAGACAACCAATCATAAATATACTTCTTCTCAAATGCTCTGCTCAGCTGGCAGCGCTTAACGTATACAGGTAAAAAAGGTATTCAGTTTTTTAAAAAATCCCATCTGACTACATAAAACTTAGAAAAAAATACTACAATTGACAAAAATAAGCAATAAAAACACTGTCACCTGTAGTGCTGGAGCAGAAAAAAAGTAAAAACAACACGTTTGAAACCACATTTCTTGTCAACCTGTTTACAACACAGACTAGCGTTAGCATTGCAGCACAGTTTAAAGTTACAGGAGTCACATGCCTCATAAGTTAAACAAAGATTTATGTTAAAGAGGTCATTTCATTTACATTTCAGGACTTTGTGGTTATTTCTTAAGTATTAACCAGTATGAAACATTTTATATTTAAAAAAACGTCAGGAAACACTGATTAACAGACCTTTCAATCTGTCTGCGTTAAAATTCGGGTGGTTCCGGCTCCTTCCGTCAGGCTGCTTCATCAGCAGCTTGTTCATATTCATTATTCGAATTTGCTGGACTCTGATTGGCTAACAAACTAGCCTATGAGAGCAAGGTATACTGTTTCCTGCCCCGCTGTGCATGGCAACGTCAGACGTTGTGTTTTCCTGTTTGCTACGTTATGCTACAGCTTTTAGCCAGCAGCATGCTAGGCATGGTTTCAACTGTGGGAGCTGCCGAAAACTAACAAACAAAGGAGTTGTGATGAAACAGATACAGGCCGTTCGGACTCGGGAGAAATCGGGTGTTATCGCCACCTGCGTAGTTTGAGAGATAAAAGCTGAAAGAGAAGTTGTTGACCTGTTTTCACACCCACTATGAAGGTAAGAACACCTGTGGAGCTAAAATATTCAACAGAAACCTCAGAAAAAACCTTTTTAATGGAAGGGCCTCTTTAAATATGGTTTAAATGTAAACAGAAGAAATAAGTCCCTGAAGCTGAGCACTCATTAAGGAGCTTCGAAGTCCCATATTTCCAGAAGTCCCTTGAACTGTATCGTTAGATGATGTCTGCAGCCCGAAAATGAGCTGAAATATGATGTTTTCTGCTCAGTCGAAAAGGTTTCTGAATCATTCTGGTCTGAGATTCAAACGCAAACCCAAAAACAGAGCGATGCAGTTGGGAGCTTCACTGAACTAAAATATTTTCAAGGAGATTTCAGAAAGTCTTGTTCTAGTTGCATCTCAAATGCACCAGAGTAAAAAAAAAAAAACTATCCAAAAGACTTCAGCAGTCTTTAATCCTGCACCTCTGAATACATTTATTGTTGTTTAAAAAGGAAGTTTTTAAGACTTAATTCATGTGATTTGCTCAGATATTTAATGTCAAAATAATAAAAAAAACCTTTATGTCTCAAGTTTGGGGGGGAAAGTAGATAATCGGGTCTAACACAAGTTAAAAGTTTTAACCAGAATTTTAACATTTGTTTTTGACATTGTCTTATACTTTACTTGTTATTGCCACTAGAAGTACTCGTTAAAAACATTATGGTGACAGCCTAAAATGAGTAGCAAATCCACTTGTTTCACAAATTCACAGAAAATATTTAAGTCAAGAATCACTGAGTTAACTTGCAGTAATCTGTCTCTCTGACTCCATCAGACAATGACCTAGTTTTTTCTTCTCTTCATCTCTGTGTAGAAAAAGTAGCCTTGCTGTTCCTTTTCTCACTCTCAACGCTTAGCAACAATGTATCTAAGGTCAAATATTGAAATATTAAGCACTGTTTTCAGGGGAAACTGTGGAGCAGGCAAATTAAAGGAAGTGCTGAGTTATAGTTAACAACTCTAGAATTCAAAACACAGACTCTCAGTCCACCATTTGTATAAATACCCACTGATGTATTCTTACTTTGATGAGAATCTTTCCTTGCAGGCTTTGGGGACTGGGTAACGTTTTGGAGTCTCTGCTCAGTACATCACCCACGTCCAGTTTGTCTCCAAAGATTTCTCTCAGGTACTGAGCAATCTTCTTCTGCTGCTGGATGTTGCAGTGGTTCTCTATGGAGAGAATCACTGGGTATCTTGAAAACAAAAGATTAGAAAACAGGATGAAGCTTTGCACCCTGTCAGCGATCAGAAATATTGCCTGAAATGCATTCGGCGGATTTAGAGAGGAGCAAAAACAACTGCACGCGCCTTGTCTTCAGTGTGGCGTGTGCATTAACTTCTGCCTTTGTGTTTTCATTTACAAGAGCTGAAACGACTTGCGGTCACACGGCATCACTGCTCAAATGTCAGGTTTGTCAGACTGACAGCTTTCCCTCAGGGGACACAACCTTACTTCCACCTCCACCTCTGATCTCTAAAACACACACGCATAGATTCGCACAATGACACACACACACTTCCACTCATCTGAACTCACGAGTGCTCCCACAAAACACAAAAGGAGACGATAACTGAGAGAGATTCAGTCATCTCATCGTGACAGGGAAACATCCAGTCACATCTCATGTGAAACTGTGAGGTGGCTCAGTGGGTGTGTGTGAAATGTGTGTGCATTGTTGCAAAAAAAAAAAAAAAGCCACACTTCAATGTTGCCTGCAGGCTATTAATCACATTAACAGGCAGCACTGAGGATAAAATATTAACTGAAGCTGTTGGTGAAAAACATATCAGACTGAGTGAAAAGGCACAAAGTGTTCAGTTTATTCATCTGTTCTACCTGTCGGCATCATTACACATTACTAATTAGTCAGGGATTAAGGTATGTGTTAATGAACATTGGTATCTTCTAATTAGTCAATGTGCTTTCTTTCAGGAGTCGGTAATGAGCAAAAGTTTGATGCATAGTGAGATAAAATTATCCTTGAAAAAGCTTTAATTTAGAAAATGAATATTGAAGGAAAAAGAAATAGATTCCAATAATTGTTGGTAATATCAAGTCTGGAAATAACATTTATTTAAATTTGTAAGATATAAACCATTTTTTTTCTCTGTCATATTAAAAATCCAAAAGAAAAAAAGTTCAAAGAAAGCTGAAGGATACTTTTTGTCCCACAGGAAAAAAACAAAAACTACTTCTGAACAGTTAGAAGTACTTCGCTGGTTGTCCAGAACTTCCCTCACTTGATTGCTCACATCATAATTAAATCAATTTGCACAGCAACTGCCTGGCAGCGACCGTATAAAACCAAATCACCTGTCCTACGAAGGCAGATGGAGATTTCACGACAGAAGTGGGAGATAAAATAACACAATTTAAACACAAAAAGAAAACAATAGTTCAGAAACGAATTTTTTATTTATTTTTTCACTCCGTTTCCTTATTTTTTCCTCCCATTTATATTAATGACGACTGAGATGCCATTTTGGACTTCAGGAATGTGTGTGACATTTAAATAAAGCTACAGCCGTGAAACAGATATTATACCATATAATAGAGATGCAAATGAGGGAAATGGGTTGTTTGAAGATAAAATAAATAAATAAAATCACAACAGCTCTCTTACAATATCAAGATTGTGATCAGGCAAAGATAAAGTAAGTAACTCTCGGCTATTTATTTGACCTTTAGTTTGTTTTACTCAATCTAAAATTTCTCATCTCACTCTTCAGATACGTGAAATAAAAGTACCCAGCTCATGTTTCACACTTGAAAGTGACTCGAAGTTACAAATAAAATTTAAAAAAGCTAAAAAATATTATGTTGTTCTGATTTATATCAAGTTTCCATATGCAGCAAGACATTTTGTTTAATTACACATACTGAAACTGGTCCAACACTGTCTGTTTCTGGGAAAGATAAATAGCTTTATAACTTTTCCACTGCCATCATAAGAAGCTGTGATAGCTGTCGGTGTGAGCCAATGTGACAGCAGGAAGCTGCATCTTTCACAACTTTGTTTGGGTTCTGTTGGACCGAGCAGAAACAATCAGTAGCTCCTCAGAGAGCCAGAGGAAACTCTGCTCAGCAGATGGTTCAGTAATAGGTGCTAATTACTTCCAGGAATTACTCTCCTAAAAGCAACAAAAAATTTGAGCATCTAACTTTTACAACTTTTTTTGGTCCAAAGTGAGATAACTCACATCAAGTTTGTCAATATTTTAAAGTATAATGAGGAAAAATGTTATTTAGCCGTGACCCCACAGCTGTTACTGAGCGTCAATCATTTAATCTTTGCTTCTTGTTAACTCAGATCAGATGAATATTTATTTTTTTAGTGGTTGTTGCTCTTTTCTCAACTTGTTTGAAATTAGGAATTGCACTGAAAGTAGCTCTGAAAGGTTTTGTGTGAATTTTTGGTTTTTAACCTCAGTTGTAGTTTTTCCTTTCATCTCAAGGTTGCTGGGTCAATTCCCATCAACTGTTCTTACATTTTATTGTGCTCTTGGGCAAGTGACTAAACCCTTTCTCTCTGAATTAAAGCATTTTCAATATAGATGCAAAGCAGACAGATAACAAGACATTAGAGAATCAACAATAGCATAAATGAATAAATTTAGCCCTGCAGTATAAATATAGTTGTAGTTTGAGATATATTAGTTACTAAAGAATAATCGCAATTCCAAAAAGTTAGAAACTTGTGTAAAATGGGAATAAAAGAATAATGCAATCCCACAAGCACATATTTTATTTCCAATAGAACATAAAAAATATATCAGATTTTGAATCTTGGTTATTTACCCATTTTATAGAAAATGGCAGCTCATTTTCAACTTGTTGGCAGCAACACATCTCAACAATGTTGGAACAGTATAACAGTTGTCTATCCCTTTTTCTTTTAACATCTGTATGTAAACATCTGGGAATAAGATCTAGAGTTTTTGAAGAAGAATTCTGTACCAGTCTTGTCTGATACAGGATTCAAGCTCATAAATGTTTGCAAGTGTTTTCTCGACTGCAAGCAGGTCAATTCAGCTATGCAGACTCTTCTCCTGTGAAGCCATGTTGTTACGATGGATATGTGGTTTTGCAACGCCTTCCCTGAAACAGAGGTTCTCCAGATGTACAGTACCTTTCAGCACTGCCCACACCACAGGCACTATGGGTTTATGAGATTTGCAAATCATTGCATTCTATTTTTATTCACATTTTACGCAGCATACTAACTGTTTCTGAAATTGCAGTTGTAAAAGACTCCAGACAGTAATTATGGTAAAACTTTAGAATACAGTTTTGAAAGAAACATCCTCAAAAACCTCCATCCAATCACTCACACACTTACAACAGGTGGTTTGAACTCACTGGTTATTTACGAAGGCGTATTTATTGATGGTCTCTATGACCAACTTGAATGGTATCTTGGAGGTCAGCGTGTAGCCATGTTGGACCATCGGCTCTCCTTCAGAACCATCCCAGCAATCCACTACGAAAAGAAAATACGTTTAAAAAACAATTATTTTATGATAATACATGTTTTTGACTGAAAATCATAGGTGCTGTTGCATCTGTGGTTCTTTCTTTCCTTCAGTAACTTACATGCTGTATTGAGTCTGCGTTATCCTCAACACTATAATAGGTTTAATAGCAGCAGTCACTAAAACACAGCAAAGCCCTTCGCTTAGCGTCCATTCCCATTAATTAAGACCTTGCTACACTATGACATCACAACGATGAACCTCCACAACCTCACGACACAAGTTTTGTGTATTCAAATAATTGTCAACTTAACTTGGACATCACATGTCATGTGTAGTCCAATGTGTTCTTAAATTGTGCCTGATGAGTTCACCAAGACCCTGAACAGATCAGTTACATTTTAGCTCATTATTTTACATCAGAAGAAATCCTCATTTTGTGAGTGAGGCCTTGTGATGAGATGGGGGTTGTTGTGACAATGAGCAGTTAAAAAAAAAACGTATCCGATTGCAGTCTGTTTTCACAGCAGACATATTGATCAGTCACAGTAAGATAAGCTCAGGGTGTTACTAATAGCAAGAATGATGATGTTCTGTTCTGTCAAGTGTCCCATTGAGCCATGGCGGTTCAAAATGAGACGGCGCAAATGATTTGGTACCTTGAAGCTGAATTGAATTTCACCTTTTCTAACATATTATTTACACCTGAGTTTTTGGAGGCGGGGCAGAGGGGGGGGGGGGTTAAATATTTTTTTTCCATTCAAATGCAATCATACCTTCCACACATCTGCAGCCGGACTGCAACACCCAGGCGTACATGTCGGTCTTGGAGTGCGAGAGGAGCTGATCTCCAGTCAGGTACGTGTTATGAGACGAGGCGATGAAGTAGTTAGAAAGAGGCTGTTCCATGTCCTGATTTACTTCATGGTGCAAAGGGTTAAAAATATCACAAGTTGGACTGCGCATAAAACTTGTAAATCCTGAAGAAAAACACAAAGAGATAAAATTAGAGAATCCCTTTGGAAGCTGTTTATTTGCATATTCAGCTTAATATTTTCTTTAATCTCTAAGTCGTGCTTGATGTGCCAGTGTGTTTGCCAGGAAATAAACTCTCAACAGCTATGAGACAGATTGCTGTGGAATTTTGTTAAGACATTTTTTTTTACTTGCCACACAAGTCCCAGTGGCGTCATTGATCCCATGACTTTTAATCTAGGTGTCGTTGGATTTAAGTTGCACATTTTACCGATCATCACATCCGCTGAGTACAAATATCAGCCAAAACCAGGAGGATATGACGACTCCAATCTCCTCACAATTCATCAAACACTGACAGCAGGTCAGTGTTTTTGCCTGTAAAATGCTTCAAGTGTGCAGTTTCTGTTCATGTTTGTCCAAACTCCTTTAGAGCAAAGCATGCTGGGACACATTTAGAAGATAATGGGTTCTTCGTTTCTGTCAAATACTATATTAACAAGCTTCTAACACAATATATTAAAACTTTCTTTAGCTTTTCTGTTTTTAAACCTTCACTTTAAACTCTTATGTATGAGAGATCTTTTGTCAGTGGATATTTTTTTTTAAATAGTCACATCAGTGATCACATCAGTTACTCATTAATCCTCATAATCAGTACAACCACTTCAGTTTGTTTGTCATAAAAATGATCTTTAAGCTTCTGAATATCTATTATAATTATATAATTATAATATCTATTAGAATATTTTTTATTCTGTTACTTGTGCATAAATATTCTGCTGAATAGCAGATGGCTGTTTGAACGTTTAGTAAACATTGTTGTTATATAAGTGAACAATATAAGTATGAACACATGTTTCAGGCCTCTGGAGACATGAGGAACACTGTCAGCTGGACACGTACATGGTCAGCCTTCAAGCCTCAGAATAAAACATTAGGCTCAGTTCTCTTCCTCCCCCTAATGTTCACTGTCTGTGTCATGTTCTCATTTTCTGTTCTCCTCTGATCTTATTTTAAATAACTCATTGCCACTCTGCAGGAACGTCCCTCTCCTCCAGCTCGTCCTTGGGTCACTCCTCTGTTACCTGAGCTCAACAGTGATTATATTTATACGTCACTATTTAATTTTCTAATGTTTGATAAAAGGTTTTTAAAAAGGTAAAAAGTTTTTATTGTGATAGGTGGAATGACAAAAACAAAGACAGTGTTAAAGTGGGTTCTATTATTCTCTTCAAAATTTCACAGCACTTGTGTTTTGCCTCAGTTTCTGGATTTTGTGACATCACTGAGGGATTCTGGTTGATTCTGGTTGAAGGGCTTTATTCTATTAAAAAACATAACTTTTAGTCAATATTGATGGCATCATGGTTTGTGATCACTGTTTATTGACCTTTTCTTGGATATTTTGCAATGATTTGATTAGGTTTTTCTTTGAAACGTTACAAGTTTTTGTGTTTTGGTACTGACATTTAGTTTTGCTGCTAACGCAACACCTTGTTTCTGATCAGCACATCGGTAGTCACGCACTGTACCTTGTTTAAACTCATTTGTTTCTCTCCATCCGATTACTTTCCTGTTGTTTTATCAGTTATTGTGGTTAACTTATGTATCTTGTCATTTATTGTCATTTAAAGTTTTGCTGAGATCTAGAACCTGATTCTTTTGTGCCGGCATTTTGGTCTTGTTACAATCACAGCACTGCTTCTGTCTTTCCAGAGTTGTATTGAAGTGTACTGCCACCCTGATGCAGCTGGGTGTTTTAAAATCTCTTTAAAACATCCATTTTCCATTCTCCTCTGTTACTATGTGCTCAGCAAATTATCAGTTTAATACATTTAGTTGGTTTTCTGCAAAATACAATAATTTTCAAACTCGTTTTTCAGGTTATAAATTTACTAAATGGAACTGACCTGAACCAGATTGATTTTGATTGTTCAGACTGCAAGTAGAACCATTCTGGGATTTATTGAACTTTAAATTTGACTTGAACATATTTCATTTTTTCAAAAGATGTACAAATAAACTCTACATATAGTTATTCATAAAACACTAAACATGAAATAACATTAAATAACATGAAACCATGTGAGCTAAAGGGAACGGCAGAAAATGTGGATTTACTTAATGCAAGAAAAATAAACATGGGAGAGAAAATGTAAAAATTACCTTCAATCCCCATAACGCCTCGTTGTTTGTTCTCATCAGAAACCTCAAACTTCTCAATTATTTCTGCAACATACTCTGAAGTTATATTGGTCATCTAAATAGAAAAGAAAAAATGCACATAAATGCACTACAAATAAGGTGACATGTTCTGATAAAAAGTCATCCACATTCATTATCTACCAAGCTAGAAATGAATTATTCTGAAAGGTCTAATAACTATAAAAAGGAGAAAAAGAAAATCTTGTGTAAAATGTAGCTATCAGTGGGACATAGTCCTCTAGGTGGACAGATAAAAAATCTGTATCCTGCAAAAATAAAAGCTCTTTTCTATAAAAGGTAGAGGCTGAATAAATAAAATGTGTATTCTCATAATGTAAACTACAACAAGTCACCTTCTGCTCATTTTGCAGGAAAGTGGCCAGCTCCTCTGCTGTCAGGTGGTCCTTCCTGTCGCTGTACACCATCATCAGCAGGAACAGGTCTCGTCTAATCGACATCATCTTGTAGAAGACGGAAAACTCCTCGTAGGTCAGCGTACCCTGCTGGTCATCCGTGTCTGCTTCCTATTAAAATGAGTCAGTGAAATGTTCTTATAGATGTAGGTAAAACATTTAAATCAGTCAAGAAAAGGGTTTTAATGTGTCACAATAAAACAAACCATTTTCCAAATATTTGCTGATTTGTGAGAAATCAGCAAACATGGATATAGTGTCAAAATGAATTAGTTTAAAATGACATCGATTCAGACGCTCTAAGTTAGTAAAAAATAAAAGAATAAAAAAATACAACTACATAAATTAAAAGGGTGCAATTTAAAATTCAACTACACAGAAAAGATAAATACATGTCATGTGAAAAAATAAAACTAAACACAACTGAGTCTTAAAATCAGAATTATATTTTAAAAATTCTTGAATAGTTAAAGTAAAATAAAGTTTCTGAAAAACATTATGTTTAACTTTAAGTGAAAGTTTGGGATACCCTGTAAAACCTGGTTTATTGATCTTTTATTGAACAATAAAAAGACCAGTTACATATACAGACGAGCACAAATGCATCTGCAAACTGTGCATCCCTTCATCTAAAATCAGATATTACTTAAATCTCATGAGACCCATTCAACTTCACACCAAATAACTAACTCTTCCATCATGTTCCCATAATGTCTTTGTTGGGGGAACTGAGGACTTTATCACATACAGAAGCAGCAGGATGAATAGCTTCGATAGATTTGGATTTCAGGGACACAAAACAAACAGATTTGGGGTATTTTTAAATAATGCAAGCTGTTCAAAATATCTGTCACTGATTTAAATAAAAGAATCTAAATACAAAACTATGTGTCTGAACTAAATACAAAAATGGAGTTTGTTTCAAGTGTTATTTCACTTTGTAATAAATAAATAAAATGTGGAGATTCGCAAATGTTATTGAGCAGCTGAATCAAGAAGGCAGACAAGGTGAGTGAAAATAATTTCTTATTTATTATTAATCAGCAAAATTATAAAAAATAATGATAATGCTGCATCTGGCCAAGAAATATTTATTGCGCTTAAGAGGTTCTCAAAAGATGCAGCAGTCTTAGATTATACTTTTTTCTGGTCTGTAATAATAAGCAGTGGGTCTTTTGTTCACATTGGGAATTAGACCTGTTTGATCGTAGATGTACAGTAACAGGAAGAACTAAGCAACTTTTAGTTGTTTTTTTGTTTTTGTTTTTTGTTTAAAGAAGCCATTTTATACAAATTTCAGGACTTTGTGGTTATTTCTTAAGTATTAACCAGTAATATGAAACATTTTATATCCTTTCAATGTCACATGGGACCTTTCAATCTGTCTGCATTAAAATTCGGATGGTTCCGGCTCCTTCCGTCAGGCTGCTTCATCAGCAGCTCGTTCATATTCATTGTTTGAATTTGCTGGACTCTGATTGGCTAACAAACTAGCCTATGAGAGCAAAGAATACTGTTTCCTGCCCCGCTGCGCATGGCAACGTCTTATGCTGCAGCTTTTAGCCAGCAGCATGCTAGGCGTGGTTTCAACTGCGGGAGCTGCTGAATACTAACGAACAAAGAAGTTGTGACGAAACAGATACAGGCCGTTCAGACTCGGTAGAGCTCGGGTTTTATCGCCACCTGCGTAGTTTGAGTGATTAAAACTGAAAGAGAAGTTGTTGACCTGTTTTCACACCCACTATGAAGGTAAGAACACCTGTGGAGCTAAAATATTCAACAGAAACATCAGAAAAACCGTTTTTAATGGAAGGGCCTCTTTAATCTTGGCAAAGACAATGCAGATTTTTCTTAGCTTGTTTCATTTCAGTTAGATGTACCATAAACTATTGTTTGTAATTGTTTTGGAGTGTTATAGTGACTTTTTTGCCTATCCCCAAATTTAGAACTGACCAAGTCTCCCTGTCTGACAGTCACCTGTTACACCGGCTTCCTAGAACAGAATAATACCAAACACATTCTGCATCTACTTTCATGTTTTTCATTAGATTCCTTCTCTTGCTTCGACACCTCCATCTTGTTATTCCTGTCTTTTCTTCCTTATCACCAGGACCAGGTATTTCTTTTACAGTGGGAAGTCAATCTGACCCTGTTCTATTATTATCAACCCTGGACAGCTCGTACCTTTCATATAAGGTGTCAAAGGTCTAAAAAATTTAGGATGTTGAAAATATATGAGACACAAAACCTGAGCATAGGGAACGTTTCTATACACGTTCCTTAGATTTTTATTCCTGCAAGCAACGTTGCTTTGCAAAGCGATGAGAATGGATTAACGCCAAAAAGAGTTTTGAAATGTTGGATTTTCTGACCTGAAACATTTGCTTGACTTTCCTTCGTGGCAGATTAACATTTAGTTTGTGAAGAAGTTGGTAAATTTCATCGATGTTCAGCAGACCGTCTCCATTCTTATCAGCTTCCTCAAATGTCTGTTTCATCCATGTTAGTACACGTTGAGGAAAACTGAGTGTTTCATTGAATCTGTCAGCACAATTCAAAATATATCAAAGCTTCACAAACAATTTAAATATCACAAACATCTGTGAAAAAATATAGTTTAAAGTCCATTTAAGGAGATTTCTAATATTCTTTAATATTTGTGTTTTCATGACAACAATCCTGCAGCGATTTGCTGAAAGGATATTGATCATGTGTACGCTGCCTTTTGGCCAGCGAGTCCTCGTCGCTGATCCCAGCCATTAGGTAGCGGAGGCCAGTTATCCAAGTTCTGGCCTCTTCTGCGTTTGATGTCACCAGGTCAAGGGACTCCATGTGGTTTCCGTGATAGACTGTGAAACAGCACGCCTGGTCGAAGCTGCCATCTGCGTGCCGATGGAAGATGTCTGACTGGCCACCTTCTGTCACCTTGTAGAGCGAATCAATGGTGACTAGGAAACACAGAGGATGTCAATAATTAATAAAACAATCGGAAATAACATTTCTGATTAACGTCTTTGTGGACTGAATTATAAATCTAAATAATAAGACATCCATGAGTTACACAGCTGCACCAGCAGACCATCGTTCTGACAAGCATTTTAGACTCGTATTGTTTCATTCCAGACACACAAGTCTTAAAAAACAATAAAATTGTCCATAATTTAAATATGAAAAGGTTGTTTTCTTTTAGCAATTTGTTAAAACGTGTTGTGCATCTCTAAAACCGCTAATATGATTGTAGATAAATAACCATTTCCATTCCATCACTGCTTTGGAACTCCTCCTCGTGATAACAAAAAGGAGGAACATATCATAACTGTAGAAACTGATAACATGTTCAGGTGCTCATAAAACAGGTCATGTGATCTGTAAAAATCTAAACAAGCTGCTGCTTGTGTGTAAGATTTATTTATCATAATTATTGAATGATAAGAAGATGTGCCTGTTCCTGTTGGGTTTTGATATATTTATAGATATGTGTCATCTGGAAATCACGCTGACATAAACAGGCCTTTTATTCTGTTTGTCAATATTTTGTCATTTATTATTATTGGAATTCTGTCTTTAGATTTAGTTTCTTGTATTCTGGGTTTATTAGTCTCCCGGTTCTCACCTCATGTTCTCCTCAGTCCTCTAAGTTAAGCTTGTCACACCTGTATTCCATCGGCTCGTCCCACCTGTTGCTCATCCAGTAACTACCCCTCCCACTACAAATATTTGTCATTTTTCACTCTTAATCTATTACTAATCTTACAACTAATACTAATACTAATACTAATACTAATCTCTTAATTCTATTAACTAATGTGAATTATAAGATTGAAAAACACTAATAACGTCAACCTTAAACTTCCAAGCTATAATCTTAAATAAATTCTTAAATTTGCCTGATCCATCATTTTTTAAAATCCCATTGAATGTGTTTATCTTACCTTTAAAGATTTTGTTTAATGAAATGCCACTATGACTGAAAAAAAAAATGTAACCAACTGCTTCCATTTGAGTCACAAAATACAGTCTAACTTGTGATTAATCCTTTCAGATTTTATATATGAACACTGTGCTGTTGTACTAATTTACCACATCCTGTTACATCATTTATCTCTGAAATTTTCCTGTGACTCAAAGTAACAATATGGCAACTTTGCTTTAATCCTCAACTCACACACAGTCAAAAAAAGGACAGTTTTTGTCTCCTTTTATCGTCATCCGAGACAATCTAAGAGGCTTATCTAAGGTTGACAGTTTACAGCACACACACACATTTATTGTTAATTACACACAAGAGGAGCCCCACAGACAGATGCAGACTTCTGTAGGGATGATGCATGAAACCAGTATGATAAAAAAGTAGAAATGATGCTTTTGACATGAAATCTTTAATGATAATCCCCTCTGAGCTGCAGCAGTTTGGCAAAGATTAAAAATTGACTTGAACAGACGTTCCAGGAAAAATAAGGTTTTTGTTACAAAAAGAAAAAACAACAAAAAAAAAAAAAACACTTTAAAACACGACATGTCCTAAAGATAAAACTATTAATATGATTATGCAAGTTTAAAGCACCACTTTCAGAGTTGTGTTGTGTTAAACAGAAAAATAGCACATTTTAAGAAGATTTGTTTTGAGTATTGTTATGATTTTAAATGGTAAATAAATAACTGTCCACTGTCATTCAACTTAGGTCCATTCAAGTGGATGAGATGAAGCTGGTGACACAAAATCACCATCAGTCTGACAACATCTCAGTATCAAAGACACATTAAATTCTGTTAAGTTTTGGCCAAATCAAAGTAAAATTGATCAGATATTGGATGATAGTTCTCTTTCAGCTGCAATGGCAACATAAAATAAATAAAAAGAGTCATTGTTTTCTGGCTCACCATCTAAATGAATATCACATGGCAAAGTGATACATATTTGTGGCAGTAACGATTTGTTCAGATTCATTACAAAAACTTGATTCTCGGCCTATTTTCATCAGACAATGAGCTGTGAATCTGTATGACTGGAGCTTTAAACTGGAGCCAAACAGCAGCCAGAGGTTTTGGATGTTTTAAGGAACTTCAGCTTTGCGAGTAAGTGACTATATTTGACACAAAATTCATGATTAGATCAAACTCACTTCATGAGCTTATGGAAATACTATTTTCAAAAGAAAAAAGCCTTTTTGTTCTGCTTTTAAATTCTCTCTAGTTGAAGACTCAATAGACACTGTAGCAGCACTTACATGGACCTCGATAAGAAACCTGGAACAATGAATACCATCACACTCAGAACTTACATCTACATACTGATGAACATACTGAAGACGGATTCTCGCGAGATTTGGAGTTTTCCAAACCCACAAAAATCCATCTTGTACCGCTCCATTGAAAACCGTCTATATCGATCCAACAAATGTTCAGACCAATCATGTGTTAGCATTGTGCTTTGGGGCGGGTGTTCAGGTATGATTGGCAGCATGTGCCCTGGCAGGCAAAGCAAAACAAACATGGCCGCACCGGTGGATGCACAGATAAAAGCGACAATTGAATCTGTTTTAGGAGAACTAGAGACAATTTCTTCATTAAAAAATGATCAAAGATAAGAAATTTGTGCATTTCTTAGTGGAAACGATGTGTGTGTTTTACTACCGAATGGATTTGTAAGAGCTTGATTTACTGTGATTGGCTAAAGACAAATCATCAAAGGCAGACACTTGCTGCTCCTCCAATCAGCTTAAAATATTATACCAGATGTCCCTCCCTTTTATAGACGGTTTCAAATAGAGCAGTTCCAGATGTATGTGTGTCCCCAAATCGACAAGAGGTGGGGACACACATAGATCTGGCAGAGCCAGGTTAAACGTTTACCTCAACAAGAAACAAAAGAAAACTTCTCCCATGATGCCGTGAACACTGTTTATAAAAAGCATGTTGTTACTGTGTTAAAATAAAATGAACATATTTCTCTAACTTTAACAAAGAATAACTGCAGAGAGGAGGTCAAGCTGGTTGGATGGATCAACACAGCTTTAGATATAACTGCTCTGTCTCTTCTTTCACCAAATATCTGTGTTAATCATGACTGTTTATATCCTCTCATCACTCAAAGTGATGCATTACAGCAGAATGGATAAGTGTTCACAAGTAAACCCGAATCGTCTTGCAGCTGGGAACAGGATGTTCTTCAACCGGACATTAAAAATGCTGGGAGACTGTCTGCCACAATTAAAACCCCATATTGTGAAGGCTTGTGTATTATTGTGCATATACAGGTGTGTGTGTGTGTGCTACTCACTCTTGGCCTTCTCACTCTTGCGTGAAGGCTTCCAGCGGATGCAGGAACGATGCTCATCCAGGTAAAAAAGTCTCACCAGCCCTTTGGATCCCGCCTTCAGCTTCACCATCTGTGTCCCAGACTGCATGACGCTCATGCATCGCTCCACTGCAAATCACAACACAAAACACACTCAGAGCACTAATTTAAGACACCAAAAGGAGCAGGTGTCTGGCTTTATTTGTGTTTTCTCAGGAAGAAGCGAGGTTAAGTGTCACAGAGTTGCACAGATAGCAAAGCAGCCAGCAGCTGATGTGAGTCAGCATCCAAACTGCAACAGAGATGCTACTGTGTGAACGCACAAGGCTGCTTTTCTGTTACCAACTGACCTGCTGCGAAGAGAAACTCCGAGCAGGAAGAAATAAAAATGTCTCAAAGGGAGATACTCATCTAATGTGTGTCTCTCTGTTCTGAGTTTCTCAGATGTGCTGAAGGAAGAAAATCTCCACATCAAGAAGAGGCAGGTGGGGAATTCGGTCTGGCTTTTTAATGTCTGTCATGCTCTAAACCTAACAACTTAACACGTCTCATTTAAACAAAAAGAATGTTTTTGTGGTCCAGATGATTCCACGTAGCATAATCCTCTTATATCTTATTATTGTATCTCTTGATGGATAAGGGAGAAGCACCTGCTGGCCTCAGAAATCTTTGTGGTCCGCTGATCAGCATCATACTTCCAGCCTTTATTTACAGCCTCAAAAAAGCCCCGGTAAAAAAACAAAGGGAAGCAGCTTGACTTTCCAATGTTTTCTCACCTCTTCTATCACAGTCTCATCGTTAAGTTCTTACAACAAAGATCCAAGACACTCAGGTTACACAGTGAGCTTCTGGCTCTCTGTCTAGAAAAGTCAAGTCCAGTCAGAATACCTTGTCAGAGATGATGAAGCACAACTTCAGAACCAAAACCACAGAAAGTAAAGAAATCCATGGAATGACATTGCCAAGCAAAAGCAATGACACAATCATTTTGAGTTTGCCCCAAAATGTGCCTGACTAACTGCTCTGTTTGCCCAGATTCTGTCACATCATTCTGTGTGTCCTCGCCTGCCTTCCCAGCCACCCGTATAACCAATCTTACACAACATGATGTCTCCAGTCCTCCACACACTGCTGAAGGCTTCTCCCCATCTCCACAACGACTCCACACATGGAGACAAAAACACACTCAGGAGCACTGAGTGGCGACTGCTTCTTTACACTCTGCCATTCTCTAATCAGATTTCCAAGCAGTGCAACACAAGAAAACATTTTATTTGCTTTGGGAAAATCACTGAACTGAAATAAGCAATTAAAAATTGACTAAAAAAGCATCAGCATTATCTTGTTTTCCCTCAAAATAGAGTCAATGGAAACAACAATGGAAACTAGTTTTGTTGTTCTTTCTTTTTTTGTTTTTTTTTATGAGTTTTTACGGTGAGTGGATTTGGATGAATTCATTGTTGTGTTGCATAATGCTTCGGGATAATCTTTTAAATAGTGTGGCATTTACAAATGTCTCTGCCCATCAGCTTCAACATGGCACACCCTCATGCTGATGTGCTTCACATTTTCCTGTCAGGCACAGGCAGATGGTGGCTCACTGGTGTATCGTTGGGATGCATTTTGTATGTGCAGCATGTGCTATAGTCTAATGGAAATTATCTAAGATAAAGATTCAACCAAAAGCTGCTGAAATAAGTAGGAGAATGTACTTAAAAGGTGGTGGAGAACAAAGGCACGCAGACGATTGCGAGGAGTGTTTTTGTGTTCGCCTGGCTGCCCAGAATAAAAAAAAGGCAATAAAAGGCAGAAACTTCAGGCTTTTTACTTTATGTGACATTTGGCAGAAGTACAGACAGGGATGACAACAAAAAGACTGAGATTTTTGTCTTCATTAGTGGAGCCTGTGTATGCGTATAAAAGTGCATGTGTTTGGCTGTGGATGTGGTGCACACTGAAAACAGGATGTATGTATCAGCATCCTTCAGTGCACATGTGCAGCTTGTCTTTTCTTTGGCATGTTAAAAACATCCCAACTCACTCTCTCGTGTCTCTGCTCGCCCATCAGTTTACTTCAATATCTACTTTTATTGCAAAGTTTACACAAAACATGATTTGTCTTGGGGATTAGTTGCAAAATGATTATTACAATTTCAAAAATTGTGCTACTTGCAAAAAAAAAAGTATGCAAATAGACACAATATGAGTAAAGTATAAAAAGGTAGACAATTTTTACATGGTGAGAGGCAGAAATTCTAATGAGTGTTTAATAGTTCAACAGCTGACGGGGAAAAAAGTGATCACACGAGACAACCTTAACAATCATAAATGTACACAAATAATAGGTTTAACAATATTCAGACATCCCTAAATTCTTTCAAGACTTATTTAAATAAAAGTTATTTTGTTAGTATTTTGTTAGTATATTTCTGTTAGAATATAAAAGATGCACAGTAACAAGTGAAGACATTGATGTGAAACAACATCAGAACTGTGTCTGACATACTGTCTGTAAAAAAGGACCTCATAAGTTTTTTTTTTTTTTAATTCTCTTAAAGCTGATATCCCTGATTTCAAATTGCCTTGCTTAGACTGTCGACAAAGTCACAGAACTCTCAGCCCCTCCCGTTGGGTAGAATTCCTAAGCCACGCCCCCCCAGGTTTCGAAACACGTAGCCCAAGAAGACGACTGAGTGCAAGACACTGGTCCGCAGTTCATTCAAGTACCGTAACATGGCGGAATCACCGGTAAGTGAAAACAATATAACAACGAACAACTGACATTAATTGTTACTTTGTCCTGAACATGACGCGGAACCAGCCGGCGGCTGTTTCTCCTGCTGTGACATGGTAGAGCGGCGAACACTGCAGCAGTGGTGTGCTGCGGTAATATGTCTCAGTTTTTTAGGACCACAGAAGCCAAATAAATGCGGAAGTCCGTATGGCTGGAGAGACTGTCCAATCATTCCTTTCGGGCCGAACCATTTGATTGGTTGAGGTTTTTAGACCAATACGGGAGAATCACTTAATTTTTTTTTTTCTTTTTAATCTTCACAACATATTTTTCTCCATGTTGTCTTAAAACGTTTTTAATGGGCATGAAAAAAAATTAAAAAATTGTTAAGCTAATTTGTTATGCAAATTAAGTATAGCAGCTTTAAACGCTCTTCATTTGTTATGGAGGGAGGTGAGTCCTCCGGTCCAAGGAAGAGACTCAACACAGACAGACTTTAAGTGATGTGGCAGAGTAAAAAAAAAAAAAATCAAAAACAAATAAATAAATAAACTTCATGGAGATTTTTGTTTGTTTGTTTGTTTGTTTGTTTTATTTTTATCATGTTATGAATCTTTACATACGTTTTTATAGTTTTAACCAAAGATAATTGTATGCAATTAAATGTATTTTCAATGAAACAACAAACAACCTTTAGAGAACAGCACAGCAGGTCTGCAGTGGTAAAGAGGGAATAATTGTTTCCCTTGAAATGAAATTAGAGGCTTTTAAAAACTAATTATCATCCCAGAAAAATACATGAACTTAACACGTGGGAAAGTAATAAATTAACATGTGGGATGCATGTGATGCATGTTTTAGACAAAAGAAATTAGGTTTGGGAACATTTTAAACATGATAAGGTGGTTTGTGTGAGTTTTGAAGGGTATGTTATTAAAAAATACTGTACTTTGTTTTAAACTGTTTGTTCACAAAGCAGTTTAAAAAATACATTTTAAAATAAAGGTAGTATAGATTCATGCAATCATTTGGTAAAGAAATCAATCAACTGAGAAACTGAACTACATGAAATGTTCTGTTTATAAAATCAACAATATCATACAGTGTTGCACTTTTGGATATTCTTGCACTTTTATACAATATGTTTTGCTACATTTTTGCAAAAATATCCACAAAAGCTAGTTGTGTTTTCATGCAAGTCAAAAAAAATCAATCAAAAAATGTTTGATTAAAACATATTAGCATTGCTTTAAGCAACAGCATTGCCAAGATTATCAGTTTGATCATTGCAATTTAACACAACGAAACATAAATAATATTTTCTGTAAAAAAACAAACAAAATAACTCGAAATCTTCTGCAATAAAGAACAAAATGTTCCAAAGGCCTCAGACACAAAAGCCCCATTCACAGCTGCCACATGCAAGAATACAATAAAATGCATATTCTGGTGACATAAGAGATTATCTTCAAAGACAGCTAAAGTCAAACCACTCGTGGCACTAAAACACATGTTTAAGCACACTTGACAGTGCAAACACTCAGCGGAGTGCTTGTCAACAGCCTCTCTGTCCTGAGGACAAGCTTAGCAATGGCATGAATTTTCTCTGGATATCTGACAAGTTTTTTTAGCAATAGATGCTCATTCCAGGGATATTAATAAACACCAAATACACACAGATGCTAAAGCACGTGAATCCTAGATATGTGTATTGCCTCCCACATTGTGAGGAGAACCTTCGATGCTATAACAGCAACACAATCTGTCTTGTGCATAAACAATAGTGATGGTGGGAATCTGTTGGGCAGATGGAACTGGAGTTTGTTTAGCTGAGATTTCCGGTCATTTGAACAAAGTGCTGAAAATAGAAAGTGATCTTTGGCAAGAAGAGATTTTAACAAAGCTTAATGGATTGCTGAGGTCGACCTTTATAACAAACAGTTCCTGCATGTAACCTGACATAAAACATGAGGGATTACTGTTTTTAAAAGCGGGTATTATAAAAACAACAAAACACTGTAACTGCAACCTCAAGTGAAAATTGTATAACAATTTGAGGGACATCAGGATGAATAACTGGACGCAATTCTGACACTGATATCTCAGTTTGTTTAAAACCTTCAATCAAACACATCCAATCACGAGCTTCCATTGCAATACAAAACCCACTACAAAAGTAACACATACTATATACAGAATGGTTAAAATCCTAAAGAATCCAGTGTCAACATCTTGCAGTCAGACAACATGAGACACATGCAAAGTTCTTGTGTTTGACAGGTCAGAACATTTTAGACCACTAATGTATGTAATGTGAATTTTCCTCCAACATTAAAACAAAAGCTACTTGACTTTTTTTTTATTTTGGGGGAAATCTTTATATCCCAACAACTTTCCTGAGTTCAAAAGGAAAAGTGCAGAGTCCCAAGCTCAGACCCAGTCACACTGTCAGGCAAGCAACCAAAACATCTTACAACTAGGACAATAAAGACCCTAAGGATGGAAGAGGGACTGATTTGTGAGGAAGCTTGCATAATGGAGCTTTCAGTACAGTTTAAAAGCTTGAAACTTTGAACTTTCCCCTATAAATTAAAGCAGTACAAAATAACTTTTAAAAGTTTAAGCTAGTTTTTTTAAACTTGTCTAAGTGGATACTGACCAAAAAACATGTTCAGCTTCATATTAGACATGTGCGCCTCAGATGACTTTACAATAGACTAAATAACTTCAGTAATTCGGGTCACAGCTGGAAGTGGTGTTGTGGTGATTTATGCTGCTCTGATGGAAAATGTCACCATAGTGAGAATTGACAACTTATTGAGATTTAATTGGAAGTTTATACAGTTTTCTTGTTTATAGTGTGTCCTGTTAATTATTTAAGCATATTTTTATGATCCTTCCCTGATATTTTCTATATAAAAGCCCTCTGGGTCCTTATCGGACATTGTTGGGTCCTTCTCCTCTGGGTGTGTTCAAACATTTGCCTGTCATTCTGACAATGTAAAGAAAGTAAAAATAAAATCATATTTAGTGTTCCTGTCCTGGGAGAATTTATTTGATAGGTAAAATGTATTTATGCAAAATTATAGAAACAAAAATAAACAATAAATCTGTTTATTGAAGTTAAGACTGGAACGGCACATGTGCAGGAGGAAATGGTAGCACATCTCAACATGTAGCATATTTCAACAGAACACCGGTTCCAGCAACAGTCGTCTGAGACCCGGCTGCAGAAAAGTTATTAAGTACTGCGTTAAGGAAAGAGTCTTGAGAAAATAAAGAAGTAAAGTAGTCTTTACTGGATGTTCTTACTGCAAGGCAACAGTTCCACCAACTTTACCACCGTGCAGCCATGTGGCCATTTCCTTAAAGTTTTGTAAATAGATGTTTTTTGTTATTTTTCTTAGCAAATCTCCTGTAAATCATGAAACTTTTTAAATTGGACTCAAAGTTATTAAACACTGTTTATCTGTGGCAGAAAGCATAAACTGACTGCAGTCGTTCTCTTTGAGTTTTAAGGGTGTTTTTAATAGGAGTTTTAGAGACGAGTGGCTGTATGCCTGGAAGTATACATTTAGGATTTAATTTATATTTTCAGTTTAGATATCTACCTTGCAGAAGAGAAAAAATACATAATCTCTTTTAAACTCACTATGGTTTGTGTTTTGTCAAAATCTCCTCACAGAAGTGGGTTTAAAGAGACAGTGACGCATGGCAGGTCATCTCAGATACTGTATGTAAAAATGCCATTTTCATGTAAAAACACATGTCAATCAGTTTGGTTGCAGACTTCTTTTACTTTTTGAGTGAATCACAGTGTATGTGGATTATCTCCATATGTTTATATGTGAAAACTCATCATCTCTGTCGGCGTGGAGCACAGAGCAGATCAAAGCTGCATCTTGGCACCGAGGCAAAGGCAATTCAAACACATTTTAATAGGCTAGGTGATGAAGAAAACCCTTCCTCACTTAGATCCACACAATGAGGCCTGGGGTGGAAAACACAGAACACCTGGTGAGACCTGATCAATAACAGCGGTTTTCATTCATCACTTTCAATTTAACTGTCAGTTTGATTCACAATAGGGATGTAAAATTCCTCTCTGACGGCTTTCACAGCCTGATCACTAACAATAAAAATTCAATATTTAAATAGTTTAACTCTTCTTCTGCATGAGATCCCTGTTCAAATTTAGTGTGAGGGTGACCAGAATGGACATGGATTTATCCTAATTTATTCATGACTACATAAATTCATATTCACCGGCATCTGCCTGATCCTTCATGCAACATTCATGGAGTATAAAGGTATCAGTCCCAAATATCTCCTTCAGTTCAACCACAATGAACTTCAACGAGCTCAGTAATAAAGATGGTCGAACAGAGAGTCGTCGTTTACTCTCATGAGCTGAAGGCTCTTTAGTGCCAAAGTTTAATCAAGACACAATTCAGCTGTGATTGACTGTCGTGTCAATAAATGTCCCTCCATTTGTTCCGTAGACAGTCACATGACAAATTACACAAAAATCAGCACACAACCAGGCAGCTCTTCACTCCAGCATCAACTCATTAAGGCCAGCCTTCTGCAGATTCAAAGTTATGGTGAAAGAAAGTGAGAAATTTGATCATACTGGGGATATTCCAATCCATAAACATGAGCTTCTGCTCTCCTGCTGCTATAAATAGCACTAGCATGAAATATACTCATTATGCAATAAGATCTTCAGCATACACACTCTTCTAAACAGCCTGCACAGCAACAAAAACAAGGGATTTTCAATAATGATTGTCAAAATAATCAGAGAATACAAAAAAGCATGTCTGTGTGCATGGTTGCTTTGATCTGTCAGACACTGTGTTAATGTGTCTGGAAGCTCACAAAATCCCAAACACATCCACATCTCCTTACCTGATAATGTAAGCCTGCATTTTTGGGGTACAGCCACGATGCCACCAATGTGATAAATGTTGCGCGCCAGGAGGGTCGGCCCAGCAGACTTTTGAGCAGAACCAAACACGAAGGTGGATCGCACTTTTTGATCAGTTAAAGCAGTGGGTCCAAAAACTGAAGAGCACATTTCCCCCATCTCTTTGCCCAGACACTTGTAGGAATTCAGGCCGGACCCGATGCGCAACACATACAGCGACGTGCGAAGCTGAAACTTCTGGAAAAAAAATCACTTCTTTTTCTTCACCTGTCAAACCGAGAAGCTCCACCATCCAAAACGAGGAGAAAACACACCAAAACTCCTGCTGTTCATCCTCCTCTGCTCTGCGCTCTGATCTGCAGTAGCGCCTTCATCTGCCTGTCTTGTCTGTCGGAAAACACACACATCCACACACACTTCCACCTTTCTTATGGTCATCTGTTCTCTGCTCCCACCTCCTGCTTTTACCCATCCACCTCTCTCTCTGATGTTTACAGCAGCTGTTTCAGTAGGGCTGCCTTCACACTGCTCTAAACCACGATGGAGATTTGGATTTAGCATTTAGCAGCTCGGCTATTGTGTAGTTTATTCAGTGATTATTAAAAGCAGGGGGAAGAGGATAGTGCGGCTTACAAGCTGGGTTCATTAGGGTCAACCAGTTGACTAGGGGAATGAGAATGATGACATAACATACATGATAATGCACTACAAGAAGTAAGTATTAATGGACAAGTGGGGCGTCTGCGTTTGCTCTCACAGAAAAGTCAAACAAAGCACATCTGTCATTCTCGCACATAAATCTCTGATAGTTCACAAAAGCTTTTTTTTTTATCTTTACAATGAAATTTCCTTCCCAGACCAACATTAATCAACTGAAATTGAATTTTCCATAACCACTGAGTCTCCACTTTGAAGTGTCATTTTTATCTCCTAAATTTGGCCTGATTAACCATCTCTGTTCCATTTATATGAATGGAAGTATGAAAAGTCTGAGGGTGGGTAGGAAATTAAACCCGCTGACTTATTTATTCAACCGTGTACGCAGAAATTAGCTGGTGATTATGTTGCTATTTCTTTCCACCATGAAAAAAAGTACATTATAATGATTGTGTCTTACACAACTGAGTTAAAGTTTGAAATACTTGTGGGAGAAGACAGACTGTGATGGAAAAGAGTCTCGGTTTTTTTTTTTGAAAATGCAAAAAAAGGACCTTCATCAATTTATTTTGAAACCCACTTTGTTCTTTTTGGGGTTGCAGGGGTCCTGAAGTCTATCTCAGTCATCACTGAGCATGAAACGAGGTACCACTTGGACAGGTCGCTGGTCAGTTACAGGGGCCAAATGAGTATGTAGTGAATAAAAAAATTGGCAGCAAACATTATTCTTAATCTCCTCAAATAGACAGACTTTTCTGTCTGAAAGAAATCCTGCAGTACCTGCTGCTCTAAAACCATCAGAGCTCTGCTTGCTTTTGTTCACTACTAGTGATATTTTCTTGTTTTTCAACCATAAAAAAAAATCTTCAAAGTTATCATCATCGTCATCATCATCATATTCACCTTCACAGTTTCTGAGTGCAGAGGAAAATGACTGAAAGGTTGTCTTTTCAGCTGCTTTCTGAAATTAGAGCAGTTTACAAACATCACAGAGGGGTGACAATAGTCTACGGCGATAACTACTGTTAACTAATGGGTTTCTTATTACTATAATTACGCTACATTTTATGCATTAATGACTTGTATCATCTTATCTATGAAAGTGGACCAGAGAGACTGATTAAAAAACAACATGTAAAATAACTGAGAAGGTCATGTGTTCATGCTTGTGACATCTTGTAGCTATTTTTAAAAAAAAACTCGTTTATTACTGATTCCTGAACACATCGCGTCTGCTTGTTTGACACTTTGTGTTAAGTCTTGCTGGCGTTGGTAAAACGTTTCATTTATTATTAGTGGAGGTTTGTGGTATCTGTGTTTGGGTTGCATGGTAGTGCAGCTTGGAGCACCATTGTATTACAGAAGAAGAGGTCCTGGCTCTGAAACCTGGCTGAAGCTTTTCTGCATGGGGTTGGCTTGTTCTCTACATGAGGACCTTCTCCAGAAACTCCTGTTTCCTCCCTCAGAACATAGTCAGGTTGTACATTAGATAGCCAGTCAGTCAGAATCTGCCCGATTATTCCTGTTAAGGGTCGCAGGGAGCTGGTGTCTCCAGCTGCCATTGGGTAAGAGGCGGGGTTACACCCTGGACAGGTCGCCAGTCAATCACAGGGCCACATATGGACAGATAACCACTCAGACACACTCACACCTGGGGACAATTTAGAGTGACCAATCAACCTCAAGCATGTTGGACTGTAGGAGGATTGTGGAGTCCTTGGAGAAAACCCACACATGCACGTGGAGAACATGTAAACTCCAAGCAGAAAGGTCCCTGGACCTTCTGGCTGCAAGGCAACAGTGCTACCCACTGCACCACTGTGCAACCCTACATCAGAAAGTCTATCTCTGAATGTCTAAAAGAATAAAGGTCTTACAGTGGCCTAGTTCAAAATTTAGACCTGACTGAGATGATGTGGTTTAAACAGGATGTTTATGCTTTAAACCTCTCCGGTGCAGCTGAATTAAAACAAATCTGCAAAGAAGAATAAGCCTGAATTTCTTCACGGTGATATAAAAGACTAATTGTCACTCACAAAGGCTTGACTGAAGTTGTTGGTTTAGGGGGGAATTACTTCTTCACAGAGATCTAGGTTGGTTTGGATAAGGTCTTTTCTTTAATAAATAAAATATTTGTTTAAAAACTGCATATTGTATTTACTCAGGTTATCTTCGTCAGATATTAAAATTTGTTTGATCATCTGAAACATTTACATGTGCTGACACCAGGAGGCACTCAAACCACCTCATCTAACGCCTCCAGTTACAGGTCTGGCTAGTCCTCAAAACTCATTTCAGGCTCTTGTATCTAAAATCTTGTTCCTTTGGTCATGATTTAAGTCTCATGACTGCAAGTGAGGGTTGAGTACATCAAGAGCTTTGCCTTTCAGCTCAACACCTTCTACCCTGTGACAGACAGGAGCAGACTCATCAGATCCATCAGTTCATCTCTCACTCTGTCCCACCATCACTCATGAACCAGAAAACAAGATGCAGTTCTTGCACAGCTTCACAAAGACTTATTCCCAATCTAAAAACTCTCTTTATTTCTGATTTATGACATATAAACTTAATTGTTTATTGTTGTCATCTATATTGTGTTGAGGGGGGTTGTCAAAGGGTAATTGTGAAATATCGCCAAAAGAAATTGGTCTACTCATAGAGTAATGAATCTATGTCTGCTTTTTTTTAAATAAGACATTTTATGTTTGGAATTTTCTCTCTGAATGAAGTTAAAAAAAAAAAATAAAAAAAAAAAGGAGTTTTGATCTATTTTGAGATGTTTAACACAGAGAGGTTAAATATAACAGAACAGAACTCCGAACGAGGGGAAGGATTTTACATAGAAATGGATCTCAACTCAGGATTCTAATTTTGTTGTGAAATGAAGTCAGAAAGTAAAAACTAAACAAAGGAGAAAATAAATCCCTGTTTGTAATTTTAAAGAACACTAAATCCTCCAAGTTTAAAAACACATTTTACTGTTTCTGTAAATACTGCACGTACAATGATTACATTTTATCTAATGCTACAATAAATAAATTCTCACCCCAAAATATTGGCATCTACATCTAAACTGTTTGCATATTTGTGGGGTTGTTAGAAAGCAAGAATCCCTAACCCTAACCCTAACCCTTTTTTAAAGAGGCCATTTCATACAAATTTCAGGACTTTGTGGTCATTTCTTAAGTATTAACCAGTAATATGAAACATTTTATATCTAAAAAACGTCAGGAAACACTGATTAACAGACCTTTCAATCTGTCTGCATTAAAATTCGGGTGGTTTCGGCTCCTTCCGNNNNTCAGGCTGCTTTGTCAGCAGCTCTTTCATATTCATTATTCAAATTTGCTGGACTCTGATTGGCTAACAAACTAGCCTATCAGAGCAAGGTATACTGTTTCCTGCCCCGCTGCGCATGGCAACATCACACGTACTCTCTTCCTGTTTGCTACGTCTTATGCTACAGCTTTTAGCCAGCAGCATGCTAGGTGTGGTTTCAACTGTGTGAGCTGATGAATACTAACGAGCAAAGGAGTTGTGATGAAACAAATACAGACCATTCGAACTCGGGAGAACTTGGGTGTTATCGCCACCTGTGTAGTTTGAGAGATTAAAACTGAAAGAGAAGTTGTTGACCTGTTTTCACACCCACTATGAAGGTAAGAACACCTGTGGAGCTAAAATACTCAACAGAAACCTCAGAAAAACCGTTTTTAATGGAAGGGATTCTTTAACATCTGTGCACTAAAGCAGAGGACGATAAAAGCCAAATTTTACGTTGTGTAATCCCATATTGTGTTTATCTGACATACACTCCTGAATCTGAGATTATGTCATTCTGTCTTCCTCCTGTTTCTCTCAGGACATTCAGCAGCTTATGAAATTAAATTAGTCAGACATGCAGCTCCGTAATGGATGATGACTTCTGGATAAAAACACGGGAAATCAGGCTTCAGCATGGAGGGAGGAAAACTGCTGCACAATTGTGACAGTATTTACCTAAACCCAAATGCCAAAATCGAAACCACCTGCTCCACCGGTAGAGCGGCACACAAAGTGACTACAGGGTGGTAAAATTTGTATAAACATGATCATAATTATAAATGATGAACACAATGAAAATGTGTCTCTTTATTTGAATTTGCCTGTTTTCCTTTTACTTTTCATCGTGAAGCTCGAGAGATTTTCCCAGCATGTTGTAGATAAACAGCAGGTAAACAACTTCAGACTGTTGTCAGTCAGGATTAAAAAAGGTTCGCAGAAATTCCCACTCATACATGTGGGATTGGAAAAACGACAGAAAGCCAGCGTGAATGCAGCGATAACATGTGGAAAAGGTTCCAATTTAAAACAAGAATACAGGTACAGAAAAATAAAGCTGGGAATTTGGTACATTTTTTGAATCATAAACTTTTACAATAGCGAAGAGAAACTTGAGGATTAAAAATAAGGGAAGAAAATTCTCTTTTTTACAAATTTAGGAAATTATAGACAAGCTGAAATAAGCATAAAGCATCAAAAATGTTTATCTTTAGCACACTGGGAATTTGGGGTATTCACCCGATCGCTTGGTTGAATCAGCAAAGTGAGTCACACTAATTCAACAACTCAGTTTAATGCTCAATTTATTTATTTTTTTTTAACAGTCATCAGATTGCAGCACGTTGTGTTTATGGACATAAATATGGATGCAACACATTTCAGCATGTGTGCACGTTCTCTGGCACAGAACTGTGACATCTGTCTCACTTCAATGATGTAAAAGTCAGATGAAAAGCAACATTATCTTGCAGACTCTAAAAACGTCAGATAGAGATCCAGTTCAGCACAACATTTGAAAATGGGTTGGGTCTGGTGTGAAGAAATGGATTTGTGCTTTTCAGAGTGTCATAAAAAAAAATCTGATCTGCGTCCCGTGTGTTTAAAAAGGGCTGATTTGTGCCCCTTTTCCCTGAAGTTACTTACTAATTCATGTTAACCTTAATTTTTATTTTATTGGTCTTCCTTCGAATCCCTGCAATTTGATATGCAGCAAATGGCATTAAAAAAAAACTGAAAAAATGTTGGTAAAACTCCTAATAAGGGGTCTGAGTGTCATATAAAAGAATTTCATCACCAGCAGAGTTTATTTATAAAGGCTTATATCTAACTGAAAGCTCGTCTTTAACACAGACATCTGCAGGAATGTGTTCAAACAGAAATACCTTTTTAAAGGAAACTAATTATGCAAAACCTGCATGAAGGAAGTCAAAATATTCTGGTAGGCCCATTTATTAGCAACATTAAAGGCAAGGAAACGGAGCAAAATGAGGGAAACTTACTCTTATCTTGTGGTTTGCCTAATTATGGACGCTTAAGGCAGCCCTCAAGTCACCAAAGCTACAAATTGGTTCCCAGATCCCCTCAGGGTGCAGAGAGTGGAGCAACACCGGGAAAAATAATAAACACATGACAACCACTGCATGATCGCACGTATGCCAAAGATGCTACAGGGGTTCCCCGACTGGAGGAGTTCAGCACAGACTTCAAAGAAGGAAAGTGAAGCCTGAATACCATTTGAGAACACGTGTGTTTTTCATTTGCACATCATGTTCAAACTGATGCTGACGGTGAGGTTGAAGCCTTTTTTTCCTCCAATCTTCCCAAAACCAGGCTGGATGACTGTGTGTTGTATAAGATACAGTATCTGTGGCAGCAGAGAAAGACTGTCATGCAAAGTGTCTGATCTATTTCACAAGGAATGTTCAAGGCAGAAGTTAAATCTATTTATCTGGTGCTTAAAATGGACACACAGAGGACTGAATCGGTTGAATCCAGGTTAGCTAATTAATAGCCAAGAATATGAAAGCGGAGTCTGACAAATTTCAATATTGACTGATAATTAGCTTTCTCATTTTCCATTCAGACGCAGGTGTAGCACTGATAATGCAAGTTGCTCAGCTGCATATTTATACAAGTAATCATCTGAAGAGTCCTCAGTAGGTTTCAAACGATGAATTTTTACCTTCACGTGGTAAAAAAACGTGCACGAGGCACAAAATGCTAGAAACATGAAGAAATGTGATGCACTGGCGCTACAAATACAGTGACTCAAATTCTGTGAAATTTTATGTCGCGCACAAGATGGTCCTTGGAGAGCAAGTGGCGAAGGAAAGCACAACAATAAAGGTGTCACCGATTTTTGCTCAACTTGAAACAGAGAGAGGGGAAGGAGATTAGAAAAGGAGCGGTGAGGCTCTTCTTTTAGCAAGACGAAGATTTTTTTAACCAAACCAAAAATCAGGAAAGGAAATTGGACATTTATAAACATTTTTTTAAAAAGCAAAGATCTGAACAGATGACAGTGTGCTCTCTCTCTCTCTCTCTCTCTCTCTCTGCTTGCAGTTTGTGCCCTACAGCTACATGGTGAGGACTAAAGATAAAAGAGGGAGAAAACAGTGTGAACACACTGAGATTCATCTTCATCAGCTCAAGAGAGACACATGAGGAGGAAACATGGGAAAGACATTTCCTACATGTTGGAGAGATTAGCAGCTATTAGCACTTTTTTTTTTTTTCCTCATTTAACTTGCTTTTATATGCACATCAAGCTAAAGTGCTGCCAAAATGAAGAAAGTGGCAGCTTTCCTGTCAACAGGGGCAGCCAGAGGCCCCGCCTCCTCAAATTTCAAGTGTCACAATGATAGAAACTCAGGTACTGCAGGGGTAAAGCCTGACAGCTTGACATATTCGACTTTTTAAGTGCCAAAGGATACTCGATATTTTTGACACCATTTGGAGAGGAGAGTAAAATGGTCACTCTAACAGCCTTGGAACAGCAGGAGCTTCAATTTTGCTCCAATTTTGCCTTCAAAGCTGGAGCTCTGTCACATTGTGCAGTGCTCAAAACGCCCTGTTTGGGTTTCAAGAGGATCCGCTGATGCCAAATCCAATCCAGCCTCCCTTTTTTACTGAGCATGCGGTAATGATATGTGCTCTGTCAGTTTCTCAGATATTTTCTCATAGAGTCATAAATCAAGAGTGGTTAGATTTCTATAAGCAATGAAGAGGATGTAAATAATGTGCCAGATCTGTTTTGGACCTGAACTTTCAAGTTGGAAGAATTAATAGGCTTTTCTGCCCCCTGCTGACGAATACAAAGGGGCATTTTCAGCACCAGGGACAGTTTCCTGCTGCTCCACAGCTGCTCTTCATTAAAAGATTTCATATGATTGCCGCAGTCCCTGAACAGTTTTATTAATTCACATTAAAAAATCTTTAATTCAAAGATTTCTATACCCAAAGTGCTCATAAAAATGAGTTTTCCTAAATGATTCCCTGATGAAAAGACACAGCCATGCAATTATGATTATTATCTCCAGTTTTTGTAGCGTGGGTGATAAAATTCTCCTCAAACAACAAGAAATAGGGGGGAAAAAACTGGGCCCCTGCCTTTTTTTTTTTTTTTTTTTTTTTTTTT
>SSNP01000017.1:273306-331294 GCA_006937955.1 Pachypanchax playfairii
TTTTTTTTTTTTTTTTTTTTTTTTTTTTTTTTTGCAATACAAGCAAGAAGGCACCCATATAAATGTGTGCAAACCACTGACACAGAAAGGTGTCCGAAAATAAATAAAACAAAAAACAAGCAGATGATAGAAAATGATCTCTTACCCTTCTCCAAGCTCAGATTTCTGCAAACTTCAATCTCTGCCATTTAGAATTGGAGTTGTTGGTCTCACGAGGTCGCTCCATGTGCTTTGGGTATCATTTTAATTCCCTACTTGTAGCTATAAAATGTTAAAATGCCATCAAAAAATGTTCGATTTATCCATTTCTCCATGATGGTAAGACGTTTAAAATAAACGCGCCATGAGGACAAAGTGTTACTTTTTTTGGCCAAAGAAAGAAGCACCAGAAGAATCAAACTGCTCCTCAGAGCCTGCCTCCCTGCGCCGTCACAGCAAATTCACAGAGCGCCAAACCTCTCACATCCACATCCTCTGGTCTGCGCGCACATCCTCTCCTCTCACCAGGCGCAAGACCGAAACGAAATGATAAGCCGATTTCTCACGCGCCTGAAAGACTGACGAGACAGTGGATGTTAATAAGCAACAGCTCGGCACCAGCGCGAGGAGAGTGAGAGGCAATGATGCGCACAGAACAGCTCAGTCACAAGATTCGGACATTTCATCTTATCTGTCCTGCAGGTTGTCTCAGTTTGGCGAGGGTTTAAATTCCCCACCAAAAACATTTTTTTTTTCTTTTCGCACCACATCCCACTACGCGTTTGGAGCATTTTGCGCAGCGGTGACCCACTTTACGCCGTGAATTCCCCTCATTTTAGGTATCAGTGCGACATCGGTGATGCAGTGGGGCTCCAAGAGAACGCACAGTGTCGGATCATTGATTAATAGACAGTTTTTATTGCTATTGTGCAGTTTGTGCGTGTTTGTATGCGTTTCCAACCAGGAGCGTCTCCCCCTGGTTGAGTCATTTCTCTAATGAAAGTCTAGTCAGTCTGGAGCTCCCAGATTAGTCCTGCTCATTGGTCCACATGAAAGCCATTTCATCTGCGGGACCAACGAGTCACTGACAGCTGCAGCTCACACTCAGAGGTTACCTAATCGATTATTGTTGTCTCCAAGAACAAAAAGCCTTTTTATATTAGCACCAGTGCTGATGTCACACGTGCCCATCCATGTGTTTTTTTCATCAGTGATGGCAGGTATTTGACTCTTCACTGTGATTACTCATTTTGATTGATGGCGCACCTTTTTATGCACATCTGCCTGATCCCAAAGTTTCCACCACATGTCTGATTTATGGACCATGGCCAAAAGAAAACCACCAGTCGCCCCCCCCCCGCCATTCATAAAAAGAAAAACCAGAGGAGGAAAGGAAACACAAGAGGGAAATTCATGCGAGGGGAATGAGAAAAGAGAATGAAGGACGTGTTATAAAAAGGTCTTTGGTTGAAGGACAGACTGGGACATGAAGAAATGAACACAAATAGACACCTGAAGTTTAGCAAAGAACCAAAAGACAGTGTGTTTCACAACCGTGGTTGATTATTTATAGATTAGACACAGACTTTCAATTCTGGTCCTCTTAAATATTTTTACAAATAAAAAAAGACTCAGATTCTGAGCTGGACGACAACAGAACAGATCCCTGGTCTTTGTGCTGATTAGATGAATCAGTTACAGATTAGTATACTGACTAACTCAGTCCTGTTTTATCGTTTGACGTCACGTAGGAAGTAATCACTCAGATGAAGCTGAAAAATCGGATTTGTCACTCGTGTATGTATCAGACTGGTCAGTGAGAAACCTCAGCATCCCATTGATTCTGTAACACATCTGGTTTTATAGTTGAGCTTTCAGAGAAGAGCAAAGTAGAATAGAAGTATTTCGCCATTTAAAATAACATATAACCTGCAGCTGGGTCAAGTGCTGCAATGTACTGCAAGATGTTTCACAAGACCTTATGCTGGATTATCTGACGCTCAAATTAGATTAGGTGGCAGTGAGTCTCCCTCTAGTGTTCACTCCCATGATACACCATTATGAGAGACGCTGCTTTGGGAATTGTGTTGATACTGTGTCTAATTAGTTTAAAGCATCTTTAAATGCTTACCGTGGAAGATGCTGTTGTTTGACAGGAAGTGGCGGCGATACTGCGGCTCCCCTTTCCTGTTTACCATCCAGGAGCTCATGATGAGACAAGAGATGGATCAGAAGCTAGAAACGAGAGGAGATTTTAGCTTTGAACTCATGTTTAATATTACAAGGAATCCTTTAAAAAATATTCAGTCATATTAAAAAAAAAAAAAAAAAATGCAAAGCCAAAATGCAGTTTTAAGAGAAAATGAAGATTAAAAGCAAATATTCTGGAGCTGCAATTATTGGAAAAGTTAAAAAAGGGGGAGTTACTTCTCTGGATGCTCTTTGTGGGTGAATTATTACCCTTAAATCATAAAATTTAACAATAAGTTACCCTTTTCTTTATTTTGCTGTTTTAATTCCTCCTCCTATTTCTCAGCATGTGTTCTCATTTATCTTCTTTCCGTTTCTCATCACCGTTATCCCAGAAGTCCAAATCTTTCCGCTCTGTCCTCCTGATTTCCTTTCATTCCTCACACTCCCACAGCCAGCGCTCAGTGATTCCCCCACCTGTTGCTCATCTGTCTGTTTGATTTACACCCTCAAACACACTCTATCTCTATCTCTCAGACCCACCGGAGATGTTTAAACCTGGAAAAGGTCAGAGTCTCCAGGACGTTTTATTAGCGTCTGGTGCCAGATGAATCAAGGAGAGGTGACCATCGAACATGCAGCGCTCAGGGTTCAAGTATCCTGGATGATTTTCCTTTGATCTCACCGTCATCCTATTTTCAAATAGGCCTGAAAAGTGAGAAGTATTTACAGCCAAAGACTGTTCAGTTATAACTGTCTACTGCACGTCACTTGAGTCGGTGCAGCATTAGTGCAGCAAAGTAAATATTTATGTTGGTTTAACAACGTAATAAAACAAATAAGAAGTTGTTTTTTTTGTGCTTTTTATTCTGAAACGGTTTAATTAAAAAATAAGTAAAATTCAAGGTTGGATTTAGGAGGGTCTGAGCTAGAAGTACTTTTGGGGCTCCATCAATGTTTATTGCATGTTCAGTATTTTGTTTCCCACGGATCTTCAGTGATGTTGAGATGGGTGAAGCCATCACTTCAAGGATTTCTGTTTTTTTCTTCCCTGAAAAGACGCTTTGTGTTTGGGGTCATCGTCCAGCTGCAGAATAGATATGAAGCCAATCAGATGCCTGCTGATTGTTTTGCATCAGTATCTGCTTGTTTTTCTTCTGCATGGAGGACACTATTTGTTCTGGCCAAATCCCAACTCCATTAGCAGAACCTCCACCATACTTCACTGTTACCCACACGCAATCATTAGTGTACCAAACTGCAGATATTTGTCACCATCTTTGGATTTAGGCTCCTACTTTGATGGGGCAGAGAAGGAGCTACTAAAGGCAATGGCTGACATGTCTTCTGTCCTCCAGCAGATGCTTGACAAACATAAGATTGCATTTCCACCCCCAGTGCTCACCATTGCAGAGGGTGCTTGGGAAACAGAAATCTGCTCAGTTAAAACAGTTCTTTAAATCAATGTAGGCACCCAGCCAGTGTCCAGCTCATCATTGACATGGAGGATTTCAAAATCCCATGTATCCTTCAGCCTTTCTGACCTTGACCCTGTGACCCCTTGTTGATGCTGCTTCCTGATGGATCAATACTTTAAGTTTTCTACCCAGAAACTGAACCACCAAGCAGAAGACGATGGCGTCCCTCCCAGTTCTCAGCAGACTATTCCTGGACCAGTTTCACCCAAGAGTATCTTCCCAGTCAGAGATAGCAAGCTGTTCAGATTGATTTGGTGGCAGGAGCAACAGCTTTGCTGACAGACCCACAACAGCCAAGAGTACTTTGTCCAATCAGATGTAACCAAGATACATCAAAGTGCTGGTCACATCAAATAAGCTGATGTACAATCAATGACAGAGTCTCCAAAAGATCAGGAATGGTTGTCCTTCTGGCACACAGGTACAATGTTTACCAAGTTTTATTGTAATGTATTGTGTTCTTATTCTTTGCAGATCTTTGGTGGTGTTAATCATCAATGTGACATCTTGTAGGAAAGAAAAATAAATAGCTTTAAGCTTGTTAAAGCTCTCAGTAGCTTCAGAGCAGCTGCTCCAGTGTGTGTGTGTGTGTGTGTGTGTGTGTGTGTGTGTGTGTGTGTGTGGGTTTGTATTTCTGACCTCCTGAGGACCAGTTTCCTGACTTTTACTATCTTTCTGGGGTCCGAGGGTACTTGTGGGGACCGAAGCCTGGTCCCCATGAGGGGGACTCCCCTTTTTAGGGTTAGGGGTTAGGTTTATAGGTATGGTGTGAATAGAGTTTTAGTTAGTCTTAGGGTTAGTTATAGATCAGTAATGGTTAAGGTTAGGAAAAGAGTTTGGGTTAGGTATAAATCTAGTTACTAAAATCAATGGAAGTCAATGGACGGTCCCCATAAGGATACCAAAACACACTTGTGGGTGTGTGTGTGGGTTTAGAGTTGATAACTGTGATGATGATATCTTTGTCTTATTAAGTTTTTCACATCATCTCTTTTGTATTTTCTTTGACTTTGACTCTTACTTACTAGATTTAATTATTTAGTCATATTATAATGACTTAATTAATAGATCTGTTCAAACTTACGTATTTGGGTTAACTCTATTTGCTGATTTTAGAAGGGTGATCATGAATTCACTCAGCTAAATTTTACTGATAAAAGACATTTTGTATATTTATTTATATTTTAGGTTTGTTGAATCTGTAACTCGGAATGTTTCTGTTCTTTATTTGTTGTTTAGTTGCATTAGATCTATAATCTTATTCAAGATATGTTATAATAAAGAAGATAAAAGGCTTTTCTGAAATGTGGTTTTTGAGTCAAACTGTGTCAAACTGTTTCACTCATCAGTCCAGTGATCCTGCAGCCATTTTTTTCTGACCATAAGTTCTCATGATTTAAACATAGAGAAGTGATATGGTTTTGACTCCATATCAGCTGTTTGGCTTTTTGGCCACAGATCCTCCATGAAGATGTTGTGAATGTCCAGACTTCCTTGAACAGCAGAAGTATTTTGTTCCCACAAATTTCTGGCAGTTCTAAATTGATGGCACTACTTGACTTTTTGAAGCTTAAAGGGAAGTTCTGGCTGCTTATGCTTCACATTGCGATAGTTTTATGACATAAAAAGTTGGCTGCAATTAATTCCCTTTGAAAGATTTATGTCTGTGCTAAATGCTGCTGAGGTCAGTTTTCAGGCAGGTTTTAGCTGCTAATTAGCATTTATACAAGCTTTTTTACACCTTCATGGTAAAATATGTTAAATGTTATAAGATATTTATCACTATAACTGTAGTAATTTAGTATTTGGTCGTTTTTTATTTACATCATTTCTCTAAATACTTATTATTGTCATTTTTTTTTACCTTTTTTGGGAGTTAATCATTGGACAATCTTGATTTTAAAAAAAAGAAAAAACACAGAATTTAAACCCTGAAACTAAAAATCCAGATTTAGCCATGTTAATACAGGCTGTTGAGTCCTATTGAGTTGACACAACGTGGCTCCAACTTACATATCACAAAGGAGTCTTTCAACTTCCGTGCCTCATTTTTTAACTCTGATTAATCCAAATTGAAGTGAATCAGTGTCACTGATATTTGCTCTGTTCTGTTCGCAGGGCAACTTGCTCCATTACTACTCATTACCTACTTGTTAAAAATGAATAAGAAAAAGTATTAACAGGTAATTCATTCTCTTAGTTCAGTTTGTTTGATTTAAGTTTTGTTCATTGTTTCTTTTCTGTAACATCAGAGCAAGAGACTCCACTGAGATCTAGAGGGAGAACATTTGTGCAGAATAAACGCTGCTACATAAATACCCGTGGATCTACTTTATCTACACAGATGGTAAAGATCGCTGCCTTTGTTTATAAAGTAGTTATCAGGACAGAGTGAGTATTTATGGCATGTTGGTGGTCAGAAAGGTGCTTTCACAATAAACAACAAGTGACTCACTTGCTCACTGACACAGAGCTGTTACATTCTGTGCAGGATTCAGTTCAGTTTTCAGGTCTGCATGTTTTCATTTTTTATATTTTTATTTGTGAATGCAGCTGCACAATTTAATTCACACAAATGTGCAAAACTGCAGTCTAGATTTTCATTTATTTTAATCTGGTTTGACTGTAAGTTAAAAAAAAAAAAAAGCTGGAAAAAGTCCTGTTTTAGAAGGACAGAGAGGTTTTCCATTTAAAGAATATTTTTGGTAATCTAGCAAGTTATGAGCAGTTTTATGTTATTAACTGCCAATAAATGAACTTATTGTTTCAGGTGAGTGATAATAAGGAAGTTACAGACATGATTTTCTTCAGACAGCATTGGTTCGATGATCCTTTGACCTGTTCAGCAGACAGGCTCAACCTTAAAGAGGTCGGTTTTGTGTTACAGAGCCGGGACAATTGGCCTCTGTCTGAGTGGATTGTGTAGCCAAAAAATTTTGAAATGGCAAAAAATGTGTGTGTCATTAAACGTGGCACCATTCGTCCATCATATGAAGAATATTCACCTTTCACACGTGCAGGTGTTTTGAAGTTTGAGCTTCGGTTGCGTTATAGTGGAATTTAATATTGGGATGAAGATGGCTAAGACAATTATTTGACATTTTATTTTCCCACTTTATATTTGCTTTTCTTGTTAGACTCAAAGCACCTACACAATGTCCTCACTAATAAGGGAAAACTTTTATAGTACTATAAAGAGGGAAGCTGCATGTATTAAGTATTTAAAGAGGTTTCTACACCCAGTTTCTTGGTATTAGATTTAAAGAAAATGGATGTTTGGCTTCTTTAATCGATACTTTTACACTTATATATCCACAGCTTGTCTAATTCAATCCCAAACTGTTCATTCTCATGCCTCCTCTTTTCCTTTCTGCCACGTAACTTCAATTATTCAGAAGATATCAGAGCACCCACAGAGAGTCGAGTTTCCACTCCTACAGACCGACACCAGTAAGCTGATACACTGCTCACAATACTTCCAGTCTCGTAACAACAAGGGAGTCGCTTTACGGCTGATGCATTCCTTAAGTCACACACACACACACACGTACACACTTATCACAGTGCATGTGGGTGAGCTGTGGAGTTGCTACTCAGTGTTTTGGGTGTACAAAAGTGTGTGTTTAATTTCTCTGCAGGTAAATTAACCACCTGATTTATTTAAGAGGGAAAAATCTGTTAAAAACTGTTTGTTCTAGGAGGCTAAAAAAAAAAAACACAGGCAGAACACCAGAGATGGAAAGTTGTATTTTTTTAAGGGGTGCATTTTACTTAATGAGACACCAGCTGTCTGTCTCTTTAAATCTCTTTGTCTTTCACACTCAGTCAACCCCACTTAAATCAAATCAAAAAAATCCCCAAGGACTGTCCATTCAGAAGCGTGGGGGAGTGCCAAACGTCTTTCTCACTGGGATGGCCTTTGTTGTGCTGCTCTGCTGCAAACCAGAGCAAAAGAGCACCGAAAGTGGCTGAATATGCTCAAAGCTGGAAAAATAAAACTGTCATCAGTCACAATGATTACTTATTGATTTGCAATTGCAAAGATGCCCAAGTACATCCCTAAAAAACATTTACAATCTGTGGTGAGGAAGACGATCGTGGAATGAATCAAAATGGGACAGAGTCTCTCAGTAAAAGCTGAAATGTTTCTGTTTTGTGGCGTCTGTGTCCAGAAACACAGGTTAAACAGGTGCACGGCTGCTTGGATACTGCAGTGTCCTAACAACTGAGAATTTAAAGTGACAGCTAGATGTATGACTAATATGTAAAAATCAGGCCTTTAAAGAACATAAACAGTATTTTATCATTATGTGTCACATTATTTTTCATTTTAAAACAGTTAACTTACCTCCTTCACTTTGTAACTTGTGAAATAAATGTTGTCACTTTCCTGACAGAATCCACTTCCTGTCACTGGCAGTGGTACAAGCAGTTCTTCTGGAGGTGGAACTCCATGATACAAAGTCAGAAGTGAACTGAATAAATGTCCCAGAGGTTTCAGACAGAGAAGGTCCCAACAACTTCCCTGTGTGGACAAGTAACCACCACTACATCAAGCATGCTGCCTTTTCAAACAACTACTACTGGTGTGGGACAGTGAGTCTGGAAAAGCCAGGAGTGGATTTTGGATTGGACTCAACCACTTAATCACAAACAATAATTTCATCTTTTATAATGGAGTGAAATAATCTACAGTTATTTTATGACCTCTTCCTGTGTCAAAATGTGACTATTAGATTTACATAAAATAACACTTTTATTCCCATTTTACTTATATAAGACTGAAGTTCTTTCAACAGTTTTTACCTAGTATTCAATGTCATCTTCACTCTCTTTTAAAACAATAAAAGGTTTATTTAAGGTTTGATTTTGATACGTGACTGTATGATATAAGAAATGGCACCCTTATTAAAATATTCCTGATTGTTTTCAATCACACAATTAACAAAAAGGGTTTAGTTGCAGCATTCGTGCTGGTCCGGGTTGAGAAACCTTCCTCTGGTTTGTCTCAGCCGTGGTTTCCACCCCCCCCCCTCTACTGACAGTTCAAAGTCCAGCAGCAACAGCCATCAGCCCCAAATGCACCTTACAATTTAAACTGTCTCCACCAATCACAAGCCTTTTCTGGCAGAAACAGTCCTCGTAACATTTGCACAACAAAAGAGAAGACAAGCTGATTCATCATCATCACCTCCCCCTTTCTCTTTCACTCCCGTATCCCCTCCTCTGTGACTCCTCCTCTCCTGCTTTTGTGTGCAGACCCAAAATCCCCTTCTACACCCGTGACCCTCCTCCTGCCTGCACTAATCTCCTTGTGCCCATTGGATTGACTGCTTCAGCTCAAACTCTCACCACACTGAGCTCCCTGCACCCCACAAGGCACATCACGGTTAGGCCTCATTTGCAAACCACCTTTTTCTCAGATAACAAACCAGACAAGCACAACGAGGCAAGTTTTCCTGCTAAACAATGTCACGTCCAAGAGCGAGTCGAACTGTGGCCATGGGAAATAAGCTTTGAGACAGGTGTCAATAATTAATAAAAAATAGCAGCTAAGACAGTCACTTATTCTTCTGACTTTAAACTTAAATGTCACAACTTCCTAAAACACAGACCAGGTTTTTAAGTATTTAAAGCCCCCCCCCCATCCCTCACATTTAAGTCTCACGTGGGGTTCGAGACGCACCAATAGCCTTTAGATCACTTTGTGTTACACATTATGTGTCTCTATAGCAACAGTGGACAAGCGGACACCCCCGAACATATCCCGCCCCGGTCTTTTTAGTGTTTGGTGGAATGTCCTGTGTGAAAGCTGGAGGCTGAGTATCAAGATTCAAGTTGGATTTTTTTTCTTTTTACTTTTAAACGTCTCAGAAATCCAATAAAAATAAGGTATTGCGACAGATGGAAAATGGATTTAGTCCCAGAAAAAAAAAAAAAATGCTTGTTGCAACATTGCAGACATTAAACTGTTTCAAACCTAATGTCTCACTTTGAATGTTTTTTACAAGTTTTCAAACTTACTTCAACCATGTCAAGTCATTAGAAATAAACAAACTATTCAGGGATAATAAACAGTTTGACTTGGATAAATGAGTTTCTAAGTCCTTTTGAAGATCCTCTTCATCAATCTGAATAAAAGGTTCTCCCTGAGTGCCTTCAAGGTCCTCTCCCACAGACTCTCCTCCTTCCACAGACCCCGTCCCTTCCTCTCAGCTTTCACCTCTGCCCTGTGGAGCCGTCTACGCAGGCGCCAGTGGAGGCGAGAGTCAGACGGGACGCCAGCGATGGGTGCAGTGCGAGCCAAACCCAGTCTGAGGAGTTCCTCATTCGTACAGAAGCTCCACATTGACCCCTGCTGGAGATATAAGAGAAAACTCTAATTTCTGTCACAAATTAACTAACCCAAGAATTTTCCTCATCACTTTACTCACTTTGCTCTGAGACACCAAACAGTGCAGTGTGTCGTCCTCTCGGCTGATAAGTTTCAGCCAGACTGTTTGGGCAGGAATCAGGTTTTTCTGGAGCCATGACCTTCCCTCTGGGGTCAACTCGACTCCTGCTAGATGCACCAGTAACGGAGACGCGGATGTATCTGAAGAGAACACAGGAAGTGGATTTACAGTCACAGTAAATCACAGGTTCCAGCTAATCTGTGGTGTTTTCAATTTGTGAGCATTACAAAAAAATTAATAAAAAATACTGTATTTATGGAAAACATAAAATAAGATTTTAAACTTGTTCAAATCTCATTGTCTTAAAGTTGGTAAAATGTAATAAAATAAGAATTACACACTGTTTAGCAGCTTCAATCTAACCTGTTTACAATTAGAGACAGTCAGTATGATCTCAGAGGAACAGAAATAGAAAAAAATGATTTAGGACAAACAAAGAAATCCTGTACATGACTGAAAGGTGTAGATTTAAATGATGTATCTCCCTCTTCAATCTTAATAAATATTTAAAACAACAATTATCAGTAGATATATAAAGTTATTTAGTCTTTGGGGTGACAATTTTTCTTGATTTCACTGTAATATTTGTTTGTGTGGTAAGTCTGGGTTTGACTGAGCTGTGTTCTGTTATCTAAAGTGTAAAGGGGCAAAATAAGCCTGACCCTAACCCTCAGCCACTCTTTTTGTTTATTATGTGCAGCGTGTTAAAATATTTGTAAGAATGCACAACATTTATTTAATTATGAACATATCTGCAATTATTTTTGTTATTCTCGTGACCAAAATAAAAAAAAAAATCTAAATAAATTAAAAAACAGATGATATTGTCAGTTCCCCCAAAAAAACTTTCATTTGTATTTATTTCCAGAGATAAAGATGATCAAATTTTAGTTTCCTAAGTCTCTGCAGATTATAATTATGTTTGTTGTTTTACAATAAAAAAGGTTTGAGCAAACATTATTTTATGTGTTTAATCATCTGTAAAGTTTAAAAATCCTGTTTAGTGAGGTCGAACTACTGGATGTGCTTTATTTTTCTACATTTAAGTGTCCTTATTGTTTAATGAATGTCAAACCTGAGTGATAAACATAAATGTATGTCATATGTTGACACAATCAGTAAAAGTGGAACATGAGAAGAAGTGTTGACAAATGTGTGGTGAGTATCTGCTTCTCGTCAAACCCTAAATATAAGTGAAAAATGCATCTCTATAGATCTCATAGTTCTGCAGCTGCAGCCAAAAGATGTGAGAACGGAACAAATACAACAAGGTTTGCTGTCTTGTCTGAGTTTTTGTTGCAGTTATTTGCATTTATTGGCGAATGTTAGTTGAATTGGTGTTAATAGCAAAAATTCTCTTTGACATGAAAATGAGCTAAATCCCAAAAGCCACTCAAGAAAGTCCAGCAAGCATCAGCAGCAGCAGGAAGGTGTGAGTGAATCTGCATAGTGAGGCAAAGATTTTAGAATGGACAGATGAATCCCCTTTGAGACTGTCCTGTAAACGGTAAAGACTGTTCATGAGTTGCTTCTCAGCTCAGGGTTCACTCATAATTTATCCTCAGAACACAGCCATGATTAAAGAACCAGAGCAGCTTCACCCGACCAGTGACTTCTTACAAAAACTTAATGCAACTGTCAATAAAAGACTTTAAAATGAATGAAATTAACACAATAAAACACAAGGAAGCATCAGGCTTTGTGAAAACCAGCATTTGTGTCACTCTGCAGACTTTTGGCTGTAAACTCTCTCAACTCTCTCTCTTTGTTCTCAGGCTGCAGGTTATATATTGCAGCCTGCAAATTATATATTAACATTTGATTAACTTCTGTTTTAGCAACTGAATCAAAACGTTTTACTAATTTTAGAGTGGTGTATAGGTTAAATGTTTTATTCTGATTCATTTAAATAGAAGTTTTGATGTAATCTGTTGACTTGAGCTGGACAACTTTGTACGAAATGTCTTTCTGTTGTTAATGCTTTATGAAGTCGGACTGCAGTTTAAAATACAATTAAATTGGACTTATTGTTTTCTGTCATGTGTTCTTGAGGTTACTTTTTGGGAATTGGTGCAATATTAATTAACTAGATCGCTTTTCAAATGCTTGGTATTTATAGTGTTTAGGAGAAAAGTTTTCCAGTTTTTAATCATTTTGAGACCATTTTTTAAGTATGAATGTTGTGTTTTTGCATACTGTGTATTTTGGCCAAGTTATCCCTGTAAAGGTAAACAGTTTCTCAACTGACTCACCTGGTTAAATAAATAAACTGAAAGGGTTTGAATATTTACTCAGGGCCGGTTCTGAGCATAGGCAGACTAGGCAACTGCCTAGGGCGCCCTCTGCTGTTGGACACACAATTCATCTCATTTAAAGAGCAAAATAAGTAATAATTAAATATATCTATCATCTCTACTGTTCATTTTAGTATGAATAGAAATTTGTTGCAATGTAATCCAGTTATTAAGTTACGTTGTTTCTATTCTGGGCAGTAGGAGGCGCCAAAATCCTTTTTCGCCTAGGGCACCATGCAGCTCAGGGCCGGCCCTGTATTTACTCATATTAAAAGTGCACCTATACTACAGTATCACTTTGGATCTTGTTTTCTGTGTGTTTTTTAGCTGATGGATTACACTTAGAAATGAATTTTAGGGTAAAGCAAGTTTCTGTCACATAACTGACATTTAAGTTTTTCGCATCACGTTATTATTAGTATCAAAATGTTACCACATCATTTATGCCTGAATAAAACAATTCAAATAATATTAATTACACTTCATATGATGAAAAAGAATGTGTTAAAACATCTGTTTTTATCTGAACAATGACTGACTGTTTAACATAAAATGTTTCTTTAACAAATGTGGTAGTTCTTTTAAAAATGAGAGTTACAATTCTGGAGATTTTTAACTCAGATGCTTTTTGATTTTTTTTTTTCAGGACCAAATAACTACATAGATTTATAATGTTATTAATATTATATCATTCTGACTGAACTTTTACCTTTCATTAGAAAAACTGTGGAAAGTGATCTATAATATTAATATTAATAATATTAATAATAATGGATTCAGTTTCAGAGTTTTTTAAGGTACCCAAAGCGGTTTACAGTGAATCCATTATACATTCCCCCTCTGATAGTGATGAATCCACATCTGCCCCAGGACAGTCTGACAGACATGAAGCTGCTATTTATCACCTCGTCCTCTCTGACCACCACCAACATTCATACATGGGTGAAGTGCCTTGCTCAAAGACACAATGCCAAAGTGATTAGGATGTAGCATGGCTCTACTGGATGACCTGTTCCACTCCCAGAACCAGATTCAACCGGTTGAATTAAAAATGAACTAGAAATTCACTCATGGACTGCAGACATCTACCAAATGCATCAAAAAATAATAGTCTCACCTTTGTTGTATCGACATTATCAGATTCTTTGACCATGAAAACACCTTTAGTAATTGGATTGACATTGATTCATTATTAGTTTGGTAGTTGTTGAGGAAAATCCCTTTTTCAGTAACGATGGTTTTCTTCTGGACTGCGCGCCAGAGCTTTAGAAGTTACATCAAATCCATCAGCAAACTTCTGATTCCACAGTGTTTTGACTCTTTTAGTGTTTGTTGCAAGTTTATACCATCATTTGTTCCCTTGCAGTGATAAAAAAATCAGACGTTTCCATATTTTTTTCTTTTCTTGATCATAGTAAAGTGGACGATGGTTATATGCAAAAAACTGCTGAGCATGTTCCAGTGTAACAGAGAATCCATATGCTTATATGCACAGCACCGAAGGATATGCACAAAACATTCTGAGGTATCATACATGCATCTCACTGAATCTCGCTATTTCTCGCTAGTTGCTTGAGCGTGCACGCCTCCTCTGGTGTTCTCCCACGCACTGTCGCTGTCAGGCTGCTCTGGTGTCCACGCACGCATATCTGTTCTGTTACTTACAGTGTCATAGTGGATTCGTTCTACAAGTATAATGTTTTCTTCTCGTTTGTGAGCCACAATTGTGGCTGAATCATAGCTTTCTTTTATCCTAATGTATTGTAATTGTGCTATTACATCATTTCCAATTATCTCTTATCAATACTGAACATTGCGACCCATGTTTACAGTCCAAATGACCACCCACGGATAAATGTACACAACGCTTATATAGGCTATGCACAAAACTGCTGGACACCGTGGTTGTGCATATAACCATAGTCCACAGTATCTGGAATTTTCTACCAATTCAGATCAATCCTTGGTATCATGTTGGAACCCCCCCTATATTTTTTTTAACAACCACTAGGACCATTTATTGTGGAGTTACATGTAGATAAACAGCTCTTTTTCACAATGATGAAGAATCCTTAAAGAACATCCTAGATCCAGACTGTGATCCGAATCACCTCCAAAATCTATTCACTTCTTCCTCAGGCTATTTCTGATCTTTCCTGAAAATTTCATCAAAATCCATCAATAACTTTTTGAATTATCTTACCAAGACAAACTAATAAACCCTGGTGAAAACATTTTCTCCATTAACAGAATAGTGTCATTAAAATTCTTAGTGACGTTATCACCCCCTCCCCACTTTACCCCTGTGCTTTGACAGTAACGAAGAGAGAACCGGCAGGTAAATTGGAACATGGTCCACTTCGATTCCTTTCTCTGTGATGGAATGAACTTTCCCACGAAGGCTGACGTTTCTCTCAATGAAACGAGCAGGAATCTCACTTGCACCTCGAAATTTAGTGATCTGTTGAGATGAAAACAGAAAACTTAGAAACAATATTAAAAGATTAATTTGGATATAATATAGGACTTTCTACACCTTAAAAACTAACATTACTATCTATTTCTGATTCTATTAACTCCATTTCTTGTGGTTTTTCTTGCTCACCAGTCGGATGCTCCTTGCAATAACGACAACACCAGCCACTGCCAGTCCAGTGCTAATGTTCTGTGTGAGACAGGAGGGTATGACAGGATGAGAGTGAAATCTAACACCCAGATGAGGATGTGATTCCTGACAATGACAGTAACACATGAGCACTAAAGGCAGCTGTTGACATGTGGTGAAGGGATATCTTGGCTGTGTGGTGAATCATCAGACACCATGTGCTGTAAATGATCAACTTAAAGACACTTCCTTCTTTCTATCCTTCATCATGTCTCCACTGTCAGCATGTGATGGTGGCAGCTCGTGCGTGCGTGTGACCCTCATTCTTATTACTTTTTACGAAAGACACTCCTACCCGCACAAGTGACAAATGATCGTCTGCGATCTGAGATATTACAGACACGACGTTCCGAGACACCTCCTTTCCCTGATGTCTTTGTTGTCTCGCTCGCTCCTCGGTTTCAGTTTCTCTGGAAGACTCCGGCATGTTGTTGACATTTTCTCGATGCGTCTGACGCTCCGCCTTTTTGGGAGGGACGTTCAAAAAAAGGCTTGATCAGAGTCTCCGCCCCGCAACGTAGAAGTGAAAGCATCAAGTTGACAAGGGAAAAAAAAACAAAGAACATCATGTGCAGTTGACTTTGTCCTTTTAATATACAGGTTTTTAAATCCCCAAATCTCGGCCAGGTCGGTGAGAGCTACGGAAGCCCACGCACACTGCAGCTGAGCATGTTTGTCTGCACAGTTCTGACAGAACGCAATGTAGTTTCGATATTATTGTTTAAATGTATAAGTCTGTGCAAAAAGCGACACCCCCCGTGGAAAGAGACAGTGAGAAATGTTAAGTGACAGATTCACGGAGGCTCTTGTAAACTGTGAAGTCATGGAGCTTGTTGAAGTCTGACCACGCCCACATCAACACAAACTGACCAATAGGAGCTGAGAGGCAGAGTTGTCCTCCTGGCCGCCATTAAAGAATTCAATCCATGTAGTGAAATAATGGAAATCTGCAGGACACCCATGGATCCGGGCATAGAAGAGTAACCGATGAGTAGTATCGGAGATTTGGCATTGATTGTGTTCCAAGAAGTGATTGAATATGACGGAGCTCTGCGGTGGTTTTAGTGGACAGGAGGGCGGTGTAGCTGATTGTTTTATTTAGCTGGCAGGCTAGCTGAGATCAGGGGGAGGGGAGAGTTCCTTTGCTTTGAAATTGTTTCAGATCAGCTAGCTGACGTTAGCATTAGCACACCAGGGACTAAGCTTTTGTGATGAAGTTTCTTTTAGTTTCTGAGTCAATTTCTTCCAATTTGGGGTGTTTCTTTTAACTTTAGTCTTTTCGGGTTACGTTAACGTTGACTGTTTGATCTTTGGCTGATGTGGCCGCAGTCTTGCGGCTAACCAGATCAGACAATACATTTCAAATAGGATTGATGAATCGAATAGCTAGAAGCCTCCAGTTAACGCTATCTGCCTGCCTCTCTAACGTTAGCTTAGCTAACAGGCTACCAGTAGGCTAGCGCCGGTTAGAAGTTGGCTGACTTAATTACAAGTGAACGTCGTTTCGGTTGCGAGTTCCACCTTTCAGCTATTGCCCCAAAGGTGATTGAGACGATGGACTTGAACATCACGAAGTGAGAGGATGAGTTCGTGCTTTGTACCAAACGGGGCCAGTTTGGAGGACTGCCACTCCAACATCTTCTGCTTGGTAAGACTAGCTTGTTAGCGTTAGCTGTGACACTGAGAGGCCAGAAAGCCATTTTGGCTCAGAAGGCAACAAGCTTTGTAACGTCAGTCCCGGATCGGGCCTGCAACTCTCAAATTGTCACTCAGCTAACTTTCATAAGAGAGAAAACACATTGCAGTGCAACTTTTAAACAGATGTGTTTAAACATGCCGTTAAAGGGATTTTCTGTGTTAGTTTCATGCTTATAGCAGGTTGAGATTTGTTTAAAATACATCCCGTTTTTTTCTAAATTAAAGTGGCCGTGCTTTAAAACGATCTAGAAACAGTTTAACAGGGTTTCTACGCAATGTGTAGAGGTGTGTGGTTAGTTATTTTTTAAGTATTATCCATGATAGGTATGGCAAACCATGACCAGACGTTTCAGTTTTCTAAAGAATACACATTTTGATTATTATAGTGAATTTCTCAAATCAGAAATTTCCAATTCAAACATATTTTATTAATTCCACCTTTTGATCTGTCTCGCACATCAGATATTGACTTTGCTACCAGTGTCTTAGTATCTTCAAGATGCTGAAAAGAGATTTAACATAAACAATAAAAAGTAGACTGGTTTGTCTTTAGATGGGTGTTTTCTGACAGTCTGAGCAGAGAATGCAATTTGTTGTCCATGCTGATCGATCTTTTCCTATTTTATTCTCAGTCTATGTTTTTTAGGATTATCGTGAACATCATGTGAACTGCATGATCTCAACTCTTGTGACGCTTTGGCAAAATAATAACATAGTCGAAATCTAATTTATGTGTTCACTACTGAGCTTGAATATATTATATATATTTAGTATATGTCTTAAATAATAATAACAGAATAACCTGTAGCAGAAAAATCAAATTTTAAATAAAAGAACTCTGTGGTATTATCCTGTGTTCATGCTTCCATTATCAGAGGGATATTCAGCATTATTTACATATTTATAACATAAAATGGTTTAAAACACACCATGTTTCCACGAGGGTCACTCTACTCTCAAATCTTATAGAAATAGAAAGGCAGTCAGGTTTTTGATTTGTCCATCTCCTCTTACTTGAATTATATTTCATTGTAAGAGTAGATTCTTTAAATAAAGTTTCTCACGTTGGTTCATCTGCCACACTGAGCAGGTTTACAGGTGTGATGGATCAGAATTTCAGGCTGCAGCCTCCTCACATGTTGACAGTTACTTCCTACAGTAATGTTTTGCATGGTAGTGTTGTGCAGGACTTTGTGATCACTAGGTCTATCTATACACAACGTAGCAGTTACAAGTTAGCTTAGCTCTAGATCTCATTAGAAAAACAGGTGTCTTTCTTCATTTCAAACATGTAGGCTCCTTCTGTCCAGCTTTTGTATACTGTTTGGAAGATACATGTGATTAAAGCCCCAACTACTGTCCAAACATTTACTATGAAAACTGGTTGCAAAATTAATTGAAAAATCTGGAAGTTAAAGTCTAGAGTCTTTGATGGATGAAGGAAAACTAAAGTCCCACCAACCTGCATGCTGTGAATGACCAACTTACTGCAAAGCACTATGTAAATCTGTTTCTGTATATGAGTGCAGGTCATTTCTTGTCAATCTGTCTTGCTTGCAACTTGTGAGGCAGACGTTAGCTCAGCTGTAGCTGGAGATGTTTCATGTAAAAGAAAAAAAATAACTTTTGCATGGTTTTAATATTAATTGGGCCATGCAGAAATTAAAAGCCTGGTGACAATACAAAACACTTCCTGGCAGTTAAAGGAATTTTCTGGAAATCTTAGAACATACAGATAAAAAATGCCCACCAAAAAGTTTAAAAAATGACAAAGTTTTGAAAGGTGTGGAATTTAAACATTAAACAGGAACCCTCTTCTAAAGATTAGCACAACCTTCATCATGTTAGTCAACAGTCTTGTACAAACCAAAGAACTGTTACCAGCTGCCTTCATGCTGTTCTCACATTGTTTTTCTTCTTTCTTTTTAGGCTGATTTGACTGGAATAAAATGGCGACGCTTCGTGTGGCAGGGACCCACCTCTTCGCCCATCCTTTTCCCGGTGACCGAGGAGGACCCTATCTTGTGTAGCTTCAGCCGATGCCTGGCCTCCGATGTGCTGAGCGTGTGGAGAAGGCACCACACCCCGGGTCGCAGAGAGCTTTGGCTTTTCTGGTGGGGGGATGACCCCAGTTTCGCAGAGCTTATTCACAATGAGCTCTCGAGTAAGTGAATGCATCATTTGCATGCTTTCTTAAGGGTCTGCGATACTCACAATATCCCATTTTGTCATACAATAACTGCTCAGTGATGCAACAATATTTAGACATTTTGCTTGACGATGGTCACAAAAAATCCATCTGTATTTCTTTAAACATTCAGACTTTAGTTACATTTATTTATTCAAATAAAATAAAAACAACATTGAAAACTATATGTCAGACTTACAAAAGCAGGATTTTAAACGTGTTTTCGTTTAGATTGAAACTAATTAATGATGATATAAAGCAGCGCTGGTAGGCTGGGACATTAATAATGCAGCGTTGTTGTGTGACACAGAGAGCGAGACCTTTTCCTGCTGCAACCAAAAATTCTTTTGCATTTGTTGAATGGAAGTAAAAGATGCTGCAGCTGCCGCTCGGTGGTTCGAAGTTCCACCCAGATGTTTTTACATGTAAACAGTCATGACTTTAAGGAAATTAATTGCACTGCATGCTTTTTCTTTTTGGTGCTGCAACAGGTTTGTTTCGTTTTTATATTAAATGTAACTGTAGTAGTTGGTTCCTATTGGACATGGTGTAACCAAACTATTTGGATATCTCTGAGGTAACATGATCCCCTTTCATTGGCATTATTTCATAGCCCTCAGGAATTGCACCATTAATCAAACTTGCTGTTTACTTGTAAAGCTCGTACTTGCAGACATCTCCAAGGAAACAAAGACAACTTGCATTACTGTCAAAACTACAGAGAACATTTCGTCTTCTCGTGTTCTCAAAAGGAAGTTTCGATTTTTATTTTCATTTTCCTCACTGTTTAAAAATTTGGGTTTCTAAAGTAACTTGAGTTATTGCCCAGACCTGCATCTGTCCAAAACTTGTTTTTCATCCTGGAACTTTAGCACTTGGTTTGGCACGATCGGTGGCACAAAGCTGACTTTCTGTGGAGGGTGGAAAAGAGTCGTGGGGACTTTGTTGCAACATGTTTGACAGTGAGGTTTATCTTTCTAAACTAAAACAGGGAATTTAATGTTTGTTTGTTTTTTAAATAATGCAAAACATGAAAAGATGTTAGTTTTTAGGATTTAAAGCCTCGTGGAATTCACTGGCTAACTCTCACTGAGCAGAGGTGGGTCATGTGACAATAGAAGAAGATATTCTAAACAATATATATTTATAATAAAAACACAACATTTTAGTGTAAAAGAATCTGGATATGTTATATTCATCTAATTATTTATCCGAGTCATCTAAAGCAGTTGTGATCATGTGACTTTATTTATTCACTCTTGCTTGTTAACCCTGTGCATCGTCTAGGGATGGTGAGTGTTATTGTCAGTCAGAATGATTTGTCCTGTTTAGATTACCAAATGAGCGTGCCGTCAGTAATCCTTCCCTAAACAGAAGTTCATACATTACCGTTTATTTCCTGCTCATGCTTTTAAAGACTGTGATCAACCCTTTTAAACATGAAGTAACATCATGAGTGTTTTCATATATCGAGGCTGGTGTACAGTGTTCAGTATGTAGAAGACAATTTGCATATAATGTCACGTATGTGCCTGGTTTCAGGCGAGGAGGACGGTGAGTGGGAGAGCGGGCTGTCCTACGAGTGTCGAACGCTCCTGTTCAAAGCCATTCACAACCTGCTGGAACGCTGCCTCATGAACCGGGGCTTTGTTCGCATCGGCAAGTGGTTTGTTAAGCCATACCAGAAGGAGGAGAAGATCATTAATAAAAGGTACGTCCTCTCCGCTGACAGCAGGAACTTCCAACCTCCCATACATTATTTAATTACAGGGAATACACTGACAACTGATAGCTGACGTGAGCTCGGTTTAGACCAGGATTTACACGTACCGCAGTCAGTAATATCATGACACGCCACATTCCTGACTTGTTGCATATTTCATGGTTGAGCTGTTAATGAATCCCAACCCTTGTGTGAACGATTCAGAGAAAACATCTGCAACCGAACAAACTTATGTGAGAAGGAAACGTTGAAAAGCCCTTAAAAGTCTGAAAATCTCTTTGGAAAATATCCGTCAGCTGACTTTGTGAACAGAGTGGAAGATCAGTGGAAGGTGTGTTGTTCAGTACAAAATAACTGAAGTTAAATCTGTCAGAAGAGCGTGTCATGAGATGTTCTTCTGCAGTCGAGCCAAACGTTAGTCAGTTTCTGCTCCATCAGGTTCTCGGTTGGAGTTTTATAAAACCTGAGAACCTTCAACATGGTTTTCTTTACTCACAGTAGAAGATGCGTTTGGTTTGTTTACAGCGGAGGGGAAATCCTCACTGCGCTCGTCCAGTTGCCAGTTGGTATTTATGACACTAATGTTTCCCTCTCTGCCGTGGGGATTGTGGTTTTGGAGATGCATCCACAAATTCAGCTCCCTTTTGAAGTGCACCTTGGGTAATCCGGTTCACGACAGCTCAGAGAAACTGAGCGCAGACTAAATTCCAGGAAAGTGTCACGAAAACAAAGTTCAGCACTGAGTTTTTCCTCATTGATATTATCAGTTAAACTAACATTTTAACTGCTCTAATAAAGATGTAATCAGCTGAGCGTCACTGCGTTAATGTTAAAACTGTTACTGTCATCTTTCCATCAGCCTTCTTAAATGGTGCATTAAATGCCAAATAAAATTGGAATTACCAGCTTTCAGTTGGAGAGAAAAAAGCTAATAAGCTGGATTTATTTCAGGTGGGTATAAACATTAGCAGAGTGCTAGCATCTAATATATAACTTGATTAAAACTGGAAGTCGGGTTTTAAATTCAGTTAGATTTCTAGTTTAAAGCTGGAGGTGGATGAAGACGAGCTGAGCTGAAGTTATGGACTTGACTGCTACAGATCAGGAGCTGCGACCCAGCGAGAGAGTTTCAGAGTCTCTGGTCTGCGTTTTTGTTGTTGTGGAAACAAAAGCTTTAGGTAAACCAACCACACGTTTCTAGCTGATTCTAAATCTGGTGCCACGCGGCTGTTTTCCCTTATTGTTTGATCTTCAGAGTTCTAACACAGATTCGGTATTTGGCTCTTTGAAGAAGGGCCGGGGGAACCCTGAGGTTTCCTGACGAGCTAATTTAAGCGGCTTCTTTTTTTGGTTGTGTTCATATGACTCGTGTTTGATGTGCAGCTCTTTGGTCTGACTCCATCTGGGCATTTTTTTTTTTTTTCATTGATTTCAGAAAGTTTTCAGCAGCTGTTGTGTGAAAGAGGATGGGATTTATTGCTCACTTGCCTTCACCTTTTGTATATAAATAAAAAGATCTCGACACAAACATCCAAACAAGTGCGTCGACACCTCGACACACACAGAAGCACCTTTAACACAAGTGTGTGGTAGTCTGGCTGCTGCCTGCCCTCTCGAGCTGGTAAACAGAGCAGTCTTTGGAAAGTGCTGAGTGTGCACTGTGGTTTTACACAAGCCATGTCAACAAATACCATTTTAGTTCCTTTAGCTGCCCCGATCTCCAAACGTTAAATAAAGATGGACATTGTTTTAACATTTCAGATCTAATTTCCCTCGTATGTTTACTATCCATCTGTGTCGCTACACGTGGATTTGATTCATTGTTTTGAGCTCGTAGTGTTATATTCTTCCAAGCAGAGGCTTTTAAACTGGTCTGAATGTTGTATGCAAGTATTCTTCAGTTTCACAGCTTTAATTAAATAGAACTGGTTAATGTTGGTGAATTTCAGGGGTTATTTAAAGAGACCCTTCCATTAAAAACACTTTTTCTGAGGTTTCTGTTGAATATTTTAGCTCCACAGGTGTTCTTACCTTCATAGTGGGTGTGAAAACAGGTCAACAACTTCTCTTTCAGTGTTAATCTCTCAAACTACGCAGGTGGTGATAACTCCCGAGTTCGAACGGCCTGTATCTGTTTCATCACAACTCCTTTGTTCGTTAGTTTTCGGCAGCTCCCGCAGTTGAAACCACGCCTAGCATGCTGCTGGCTAAAAGCTGTTAGCATAAGACATAGCAAACAGGAAGAGACTACGTCTGATGTTGCCATGCGCAGTGGGGCAGGAAACAGTATTCTTTGCTCTCATTGGCTTGTTTGTTAGCCAATCAGAGTCCAGCAAATCCGAACAATGAATATGAAAGAGCTGCTGACGAACCCTGACACGGAACGAGCCGGGACCACCCGAATTTTAATGCAGACAGATTGAAAGGTCTGTTAATCAGTGTTTCCTGACGTTTTTTAGATATAAAATGTTTCATATTACTGGTTAATACTTAAGAAATAACCACAAAGTCCTGAAATTTGTATGACATGTACTCTTTAAGTTGCCTTTTGAATGCACAGATTAAATGTAGGAATACGTTTATTCTTCCTAAACGTCACCGTGTTGTTCTGCCTCCTGTTCACAGCGAGCACCTGTCTTGCGCGTTCACCTTCTTCGTGCACGGTGACAGTAACGTGTGCACGAGCGTGGAGATCGCCCAACATCAGCCGCTTCAGAGACTCGGTGAGGAGCATCTCAGCCTCGCTCAGCAGAGCTCCAGCCCCCTGCAAGGTAGGATCATACAGGTCTTTGAAACAAGTCGACATTGTGCGTCTCTTGCACGCTGACTCTCGTCTTTGCCCTGCAGTTATCCTGAGTCCATACGGCTTGAACGGGACCCTCACGGGACAAGCTTTTAAGATGTCCGATCATCCTACTCAGAAACTCATCGAGGAGTGGAAACAGTTTTATCCCATTTGCCTCAGTTCTAAGGAGGCCCAGGAAGATAAGCTGGAAGATACAGACTGGGAGGATGACTCCCTGGCAGCTGTGGAAGTCCTTGTTGGTAAGGCTTGATAATTATTTAATAAAGCGGCGATGAGTGACGGGAACGGAAGCAGGTAAGTTAGAGCTGAATTTAATACGTACAAGTAATCTTAGAGGAGAAATTTAGAGGTGGGTGTTATTTCAAAACACACACTGCTATCTCCGGTATTTGTTGACAGTAACTCACATTTCATAAGAGGCTTTTCTGCGTGGCTTCAACCAGCCCCACAGTCTTAGAAGGAAAACGAGAAATCCTAATTGATTTCCTCGCTGGCGTGGAACCTTTCATGTTTAAATAAAATACCAAGTAATTTACTGTACCAGTGATCTGTACTTTAAATATTCACATAATTGTTTTGTGTAAAATCCAGTTGCTGATTAATATTAAAATCTGTTTAAAAAGTCAGTGAAAGTCGTTTAGCCTGAAAGCCAACTTGGAGGAAATGGGATGTCGGGCTCCTGATGGATTCTTCCTTTTTTGTTTTTTTGTTTTTTTCTTTTAAACATCTTATTGCAGTTTGTAAAATCAGCAAATGTTCTTGGTTTCAGCGGGAGTGAGGATGGTTTATCCGTCCTGCCTGGTGCTTCTCCCTCTATCGGATCTCCCTGCTGTGGTCCCTCAGGGCTCAGCCAGCACCCCGGGGAGCCAGTGTGCTGCTCAGCAGGGTCAGGTGACTAACAGAGACCCAGCCATATCCTCAGTCACGCTGACTCCTCCAACATCTCCAGAAGAGGCTCACACTGGTAAGACTTGGACCTGCTCCAGCATTAAAACACCTCAGTACAAACCGGTTTCTCTCCGATCCTGCACATTCACGTTTTCCTCTATTTTTCTTCAGACTATCAGCCTGCTCATAGGTGGCTAAAGCTGTCGTCTGCGTCCGATGGCTACAACTCTAACAACACTCTACATGGGGGTAAAATCCCCCGCAGGCTTGCTGGTCAGATGGTGGAGTCGGTGTGGCAGGAATATAACATCAATCGTACAGGGAACAAGTATGTTTGATGCCTGTAAATCAACTTTTCCTGATATGATTGTTTCCGTGACTAAAACTTACATTGATGTGTAGGAGGAAGTTTACAAACCTGACAAATGGAACCTGTGAGGAGGAGTCAGACAAAACTGGACTCTGGGATTTTGTGGAGTCGACCTACAGACCATCTTGCAATTGTTCAAGGTCCGTTGAGTGGGAAACGTTCAGGAGGGATTTCTGTGTTTCTAAATGAAAGAAAGTATCTTGTGATAATTATTTATTTCTCTCTAGGCATAAGAATCAGAAGCAGCGGTCCAGCAGCATCTCAGGACACCCACCCTCATCAGGACAGCCCCCCCAGCCGGCCCCGAAGCACAAGCTGGGGGAGAAGTTGGAGAAAGGGGAGAAGCAGCAGAGGAGGCCACAGACACCTTTTCACCACCGTAACTCTGTGAGCGAGGAGCAGTCGCTGGAGCCGCAGACCCCGAGGCTTTGCCCAAGACCCCAGGAGGAGGGCTCGTATCCCAGCCTGCACCACATGGACACAGTCCCACCCAAAGCCCCCACGCTGCTGGCGCATGGCCCTCCCACAGACCTGGTTGGATCACCGCCACCCCCTCCTCTCAGCCCACATCCCTGCGATCATGTAGAAAACGATTTAACCCCAGGCGGCGTTAAGAACTCTTCCACACCTATTCACCAGTCGCTCTACCCGCCGTCCGTGGAGCCGTGTCTGATACCACAGAAAGGCTCATCCGAGGAGCCCCAGCCAGAGAGCGCGTCCATGCCTTTACCCTTCCCCTCAAACTATAACGAAACCTTGGAGCCCACCATGTTTGTAGGTTCAGCCGTAAACCCCAGTGAAAACTCCACCCACAACCCCTGGAAGTATTTTAACCTTCCCAGGAAGAAGAATTCAAACTTTTCAACACCTCTGCTACCCGTGGATAAAACACGAGACGACTGCGGGGGAGCGACAGAAAGTGTAGTCTCTGTTACTGAGTAAGTTTCTCCACTGAAACAAACATGGCTGCAAGTTAAAGAAGAATTCTCATGCACATGTTAACAGCTTGCGTCTCCTCAGGTTGATGAGCGACTCCTTGCAGCCGCTGAAGGTGTCACAGGATCTGGTCAGGACTTACGCTCAGCGGAGGAACAGCCATCTTGCCTCCACCACGGGGGACGGTGAAAACGGCGAGGAGCCAGACCCTTACGCCTTCGTGGAAGACGAGGACGATAACTTTACAGAGAAGAAGGACAAATCGGGAACTGAGAAGGACGGCAACAAGAAGCAGAAGGTGGAGACATTACAGCATCACAGTTGTTACTTCCTAAACTTTTCATCTATAGATTTCCCTTTGATTTATGATGTAACACTGATTTGCCTTATTATCCCAATCATTTCTGTCATCTGTTGTTTTTTTTTTTTGGACTCAGTTGGATGAAGGAACTGGATCTTCTGCAGATGGTAAGATGTTTTCTCTCATTTTTAACATTTGATTAAATAAAATATTTGGAGTATTGGATTGTATTTAACGTCTACTCTTTAATTTGCGATGCTGTGCAGATGGTCAGGGTCCATCAGGCAGTAAGCCTTCAGCATCAACCAGCCTCATCCATGAAAACGACTTGGCGGTATCCTACAGTGACCTGGATAAAATATTTAACTCTGATGAAGACGAGCTAACAGTAAGCGAAATATAATCAATTACATTTTACTGTTCTGTAAACTCGTTAAATTTCGGATGTCGAGAAAACTTGAATATTTGTCGTTTTGCTCAGCCTGGATCCAGAAGAGCCGGAGTTGGTACGGATGACAAGTTGAGCGGTAAAGAAACGAAACCAGCCGCGTTGGATCCGCTGTCGTGCATAAGTACGAAGCGCCTCTTCCTCGTTGCAAATCTCATGCTGTCATTTTTACACCCATTTCAAGAGAAGTAATGATGTCTTACTGTTCTAGGCTCAGTAGACCTGCACAAGATGTATCCAACCCCGCCCTCCCTGGATCAGCCGGGCTACTCCCCCATGAACACCGGGAGCAAAGACGGTCTGGAAACAGGAGCGACGCTCTCCGTTTCGGACATCAGCCAATTAAACAGCCACTTCAAGATGGAGGTGGAGGAGGGTTTCTGCAGCCCGAAGCCATCTGACATAAAGGTGTGACACAATAAGCATGAAGAGAAGTAACAACACTGAACAGCTGCATAGTTTTTTTTTTTTTTTAATTTGTATTAATTAAGGAACTGGTTTGTTTACTTTCAGGACTTCTCCTTCGTCTATAAGCCAGAGATGTGTCAGCCGATCGTTGGCTGTTCTATGTACGCCCCTCTAAAGACACTACCCAGTCAGTGTTTGTCACCAATCAAACTACCAGAAGACAGCTTGTACACACCGAGCTGGACGATGGGTAAAATGGATCTGATGCCCCAAGTGTCAAGCGTAAACCTCCTCACTAAAGACAGGTAACTGATGGTGTAGAAAACTAGTAAAAACATCAGAAAGAAGTTAATTAGATCTTGTATAACGTTTAGCTTTGGCTAAGTTGCGTACTTTGTTGCTGATTAGGGTTTAAAGTTAAAATGGTTGTAAAAATCAGCATAAAATAAATCCAATACAAATAAAACAGATTTTAAACTTGTGTGTTCTAGTTTTTTGTCTTTAAGATCATTTTTAGAGAAATAATAACTTGAAGTGTAACTTGTGTTTGTCTTTGTTAAACAGTAATGTACCCAGTGTGGAGCCAGACTACAACCAGACCTACACCCCTCAAACTCAAACGCCTTTCCTGTCCAGCAGCGCTCCTCCCAGCAACAGCGGCGCCGGCATCCTGCCTTCCCCCGCCACGCCGCGCTTCTCTGTGCCCACTCCTCGCACACCACGCACTCCTCGAACACCCCGCGGCCCGTCCAGCGTCCAGGGCTCTCTAAAGTATGACAACTCTGACCTTTACTCCCCAGCGTCCACGCCCTCCACCTGTCGACCCCTCAGCTCCGTAGAGCCGGCCACAGTACCCTCCATCCCCGAGGCTCACAGCCTCTACGTCACTCTCATACTCTCCGAGTCGGTCATGAACCTCTTCAAGGACTGCAACTTTGACAGCTGCTGCGTGTGCGTTTGCAACATGAACATCCGAGGGGCAGACGTGGGCGTGTACCTCAAGGACAATGGCGAGGCTCAGTATCCGTGCACTTGTGGCTTCAGCGCCGTAACCAACCGGCGCTTCGGCCAATCAGCTGGGCTTTTCCTGGAGGACGAACTGGACGTGGTGGGACGGGGTTCGGACGCCAGCCGGGACACCGAGCGGTGTTTCGAAGAACTGAGAGGCAGCTTGAAGGAGAAACCTCCAGATGATCTGATCTTGCTGCTGCAGGATCAGTGCTCCAACCCTTTTGCACCATTAGCGGGTGTGGAGTTCGCCAAGGCCAGCGCAAGTCCCAGTTCCTTCATGAGGGTTGAAGAGAGAGACTGTTATAACGACTGCTATATGGCGCTGGAACATGGCCGGCAGTTCATGGACAATATGTCAGGAGGCAAAGTGGATGAAACACTAGTGAAAAGCACCAGCCTTCATCAGTGGCCAAAATGTAAATGTACGTATTCTCCAACTTCCTGTTTTGTCTTTTATTCAGTTTAACGTCCAACATCTTTGTTCTTTTTTTTCCTCCTGCAGCAGTGGACATGAACAAGCTGTTCTCTCAGGATGTCCTGCGGGTCTTGTTGTCCCTCCAGCCTGTGCTGCAGGACACCATTCAGAAGAAGAGAAGTGTGCGCTCGTGGGGCGTTCAAGGACCTCTCACCTGGCAACAGTTCCACAAAATGGCTGGCAGGGGTTCATATGGTACGTGGAAAGTTCCTCTTTGAGATTATTTTCAGCTACATGTTCAAAAGACTTGATTTGTTTTGTTTTTTTTGGCCACAGGTACAGATGAGTCTCCGGAGCCTCTGCCCATCCCAACCTTCTTGGTTGGTTATGAGTATGATTTTGTAGTGCTGTCTCCTTTTGGGTTGCCGTATTGGGAGAAGCTGCTCCTGGATCCTTTTGGTTCCCAGAGAGATGTTGGATATGTCGTCATCTGCCCAGAAAACGAGGCCCTGCTCCGTGGAGCCAAGACCTTCTTCAAAGATCTGAGTGTTATGTATGAGGTACAGCTGGCAGTTTAAAATACTCATCTTTCCTGTGCTGATGTATTCCCCCCCCCCCACACACGCACACACACACACACACACACACACACACACACACACACACAAGCTTTGAGGTTGTGGTAGAAATGATTCACTGTTTGCTTGTGGCATTCACTATCATTCTCTCAACAGGCCTGCCAGCTGGGGCATCACAGGCCCATCTGCAAGAGTCACCCAGAGGGTATACTGACGATCGGCACCACAGAAGGCCGGAGCACGAAGGAGCAGCCCCTCAGCGACTGGTTCCTCAAGATGGCTGCTAGAGAAGGAAACAACGAAGCCTTTAATAAACTCAAACTCTTTGCTCAAGTGTGTCGTTATGATTTAGGTAATGGATTTGTTCAGAGTGCTGAAACTAAAGTGGTACCGTCTGAAAATGAACATTATTAATTTATTATTATTTTGGACCTTTTTCAGCTCCAAACCTAGCTGAGCTGCCTTTGGATAGTTCTCTCTTGTCCCAGCGTAATCCCACCACAACCGCTGCCTCCTCTCAGACCGCCAACGCTTCCAGCATCTCCTCAGGACTCCAGAGCACCAACACTACCGGCACCGGCTCGGCCCAGTCCGCCCAGGTCAACAGCACCCCTCCCCCCTCCTCGTCAGGCTCCCAGACTATTGGAGGAATGGCCTCGGGCAAGCCAAGCTCTTATTTACCATTTGGGTCAACTGGCTTGCCGGGCAGCACTACTCAGAATGGACCGCTATCAAATTCTCAAGGTTCAGGGGGAATGGCAGAAAACGGACCCAGTCAACCTCAAGGGCCCACAGAGACCCCCGAGAGGTGAGTTACTGTTTCATTTATATTGTATTGTTGTAAAAATGTCTTTTTAATGCCAGTAAATAACAACTTAAATAGAAAGATGGAGACACATCTCAACTGTTTATCACCATATTGTATTTTTCTGGAGTCTGCACATTTGAAACGTGAGACTAAAAGTCCCGCCCACTCCCTCTGCACACAGTCATGATGTTTATTTAGCATCAGTAACTAATTACAACTATATTCATTCATACAGCAGCAGGTTAAGAGCCAAGTGATTAAACTGGAGTCAAAAATTAACTTTTGCTCACATAAAGGGGGCGGGGCTTGAAACTTGTACTCCAGCCAGCCATTGGAGGATGCATTTAGTTTCAACCGTAACTTCCTTTTTCCTTGCGTCTGGTTATCTACAGTCCGTGCTCCTGATTAGCGTGTGCAGTTCTGTCTTGATTGTTATTACTGACAAAACATAGAAGTTTTTATTTGTCACATGTTATTAAACGTGACCTGAGTTACATTCATTAACACTAACTGTTACTTTGATCCTGGTCCCATCCACGTCTCCAGATTTGCATCATGTCTCAGGTCCACAGTAGTTTACATACTGTCTGCATGTGGGAACATTTTGGACTGATTTAATTGGTGTCATTTATTAACATGGTGAGTAATTACTGAACTTCTCTTAACAGCACAATGGAAAGAGACAAAGTGGGCAAACCAACAGACGGAGAGTCCCACGCTGTTTCTTACCCGCCTGCCATAGTGGTTTATATCGTCGACCCGTTCAGCTACGAAGACACTGACAGGGAGGTCCACTCCAGCACTTACACTCTAGGCCTGATGCGCTGCTACATGGAGATGCTCCCGTTTCTACCCTCTCACATCAGAAACGCCGTCTCCGTACAGGTAACTCTCCTACGTGTCGTCTTTAGTTTTACCTGCTGTTTGCAGGTTTCCTGTAGACACAGGGGACGTTAGAATAATCAGGGGAACCATTAGCAACTGCCACACCTGTTATACGGTGAGACAAGATTGCATCAGCATACCAAAGGGAGTTTGGAAATACAGGATGTGTGAATACATGAACTAATGGGTTCAATGTTGGTACAACAGGAAAAGCAGGTATCAGACAGTAAGTCTGTGTTTGTTTGTAGCTCCGATATTTATCGTTTCCAGACTGAAGAAGAGTATTTAATGTTTTCTAATTGGGTAAATACAATATTGGATAAAGAGAAGTATTTTATTATTGAACAAATTAAGACAGAATGCTGCAGCATGTGTTCCCTTGATGTCTTCATAGGAGGATAAGTAGCAGCCAGCTGCTGATAATCCAACACATTCGATCAGTAAAAGCACTCTCCTTAGAGAAGGAGGTGTTTCTAGCATCCAGATTGGAATTTCCTAAAAAGTAGAAATTGTTTTTATAGTGAAAAAGATTCTCTGCACGTAGGAATGGTTGGAAACTGTCAGGACTGGAGCAAGTTCACCCCAAGATCAGCTACATTTGAAGCTGTGAATGTAAATGTTATCGCTGCACTGTTTATATTTTTGGTTCTAAACAGACCATCAGATTTTTAAAACAAAGGATTTTAATTATAATGCTCAGTGTGCTGACTGTCAGCACGGAGGCGGAGGGGTGATGGTATGGGCCTGTTTTGTAGTCATGTGACAGTGAATTGTTTACTGCATCAGGAATGTTTGTCCACTTTATTCGACGCGTAATGATGCGTTCAAGAGTCGTCCGTGTTTTGAATACAAGCGATATTTACTGTTTGTGCTGTTAAACTTAAATCTGCACATTTTTTTGATGATGTTGAATGATCGTCTGTTTAGAGCCAGTTCAGACTGCAAGTTTGTTTTTTTTTTCTTCCTCCTTTTCAGATCGTTCCCTGTCAGTATCTGCTGCAGCCGGTGCACAGCGGCGAGCGTCACCTCTACAGCCAGCACCTGAAATCGCTGGCCTTCTCTGTCTACACTCAGTGTCGTCGGCCTCTGCCCGGTTCTACCAACTTCAAGGCTCTGACGGGTTTCGGGCCTGGGCTCGCCATCGACATGGCGCTCAAGAACCCAGAGGTGACGTCTCTAGCGGCTGCGTATCGGAAACTGAATAAATCACTGCACTTGGAGGGAATCAGCACGGTCCGGCTTTGTATTTTAGAAATAAATCGTCTTTTTTTTTCTTCTTGTGCAGCGGCCAGAGTGTCTCCATCTGTACACGCCACCCTTCATTTTGGCTCCAGTGAAAGACAAACAGACCGAGCTCGGGGAAACCTTTGGTGAGGCGTCGCAGAAGTACAACGTCTTATTTGTTGGTTACTGTCTGTCTCACGACCAGCGCTGGCTGCTGGCGTCCTGCACCGACCAACACGGCGAGCTGCTGGAATCCTGCATCATCAATATTGACGTACCCAACAGGTGTGTTCCCGCTCTAAACGCACGCGGCGGTACCTCAGGATTGCTGCGTTGGTCGTTAATAACATCTTTATTTCTAATGTTTGATTACAGAGCTCGCAGGAAAAAGGGCTCGGCCAGACGACTGGGTTTACAGAAGCTGTGGGACTGGTGCGTCGGTCTGGTTCAGGTCACGTCGCTGCCATGGAGGGTGGTGATTGGGCGGCTTGGCAGGATGGGCCACGGCGAGCTGAGAGGTGCACTGTCCTGAGGTGTTGGCGTATTCACGTCAAGGAACAGACACACTGATTTGTTCTTTTCTTGTCTGGCTTTTAGATTGGAGCATTCTGCTGAGCAGGAGGAACTTACAGTCTCTCAGCAAGCGTCTGAAGGAGACGTGTAGGATGTGCGGCATCTCTGCAGCTGACACACCCAGCATCCTCAGCGCCTGTCTGGTTGCCATGGAGCCGCAGGGTTCCTTTGTGATCATGCCGGGTAACATCCGATCTAAACCTGTAAAATCAATCCAAACGTTAACGTCATGTATTAAAACTAAATCTGATGGTTTCGTCTCTCCAGACTCGGTGTCGACAGGTTCGGTATTCGGTCGCAGCACCACGCTCAACATGCAAACGTCGCAGCTGAGCACACCTCAGGACACATCCTGCACACACATCCTGGTGTTCCCCACCTCAGCTATGGTTCAGGTCAACACTAACACGACAGAGCCCATCGACATCAGCTTCAACCCCATAAACCCCGGTAGGTTTCCACTCAAATCAACGATGCGCTCAAACATCCAGAGATCCAAACGCCGAAACTCCAACATCTTTTTCTGCAGACGAATCTGATGGGATGGGCATCTTCGACCTTTTTGTCAACGACATGGATCATGACATGGTGGATCCAGACCTGATCAACATCCTGCCCAACTCCCCAACAACCTCCCCCGTGCACTCGCCGGGCTCCCACTACCATCAGGGAGGAGACGGCAGCAAGGTCCGTCTGAACGAAACCATTTAGTCAACACACTGATTATCACGACTTGTGGCTTCTCTGTTTTTAACCGGAATGATAAATATATTTTCACCTTGGCGTCGAATCCTGTTGATGGAAGAGATTTGAAATGGCGACGCTTGTGGTTAAACGCGTTCATCCTCTCTCACGCAGGGTCAGAGTGCCGATCGGATGGAGTCCCATGAAGAGGCTCTGAACATCCTGCAGCAGCCGATGGCTTTAGGTTACTTCATCTCCACGGCGAAGGCTGGACCGCTCCCTGATTGGTTCTGGTCGGCCTGCCCTCAGGCTCAGAACCAGTGTCCACTCTTCCTAAAGGTAAAACACTTTCAGGTAGAAATTAGTTTTATTTATTTGGGAGCTGCAGTGACACAGTTTCACTGTTGCTTTGCAAGAAGGTTGAGGGTTTGAAACCCGACTAGGATCTTTCTACTGGGAGAATGATGCTGCAGTAAGAGAAACAAGGAGCTGATGTTAATGATGATGTTTATACACTCACTCCTTCAGATACTCAAACTTTTCTGTTTGTTTTGTCTGAGTGACGGTTGTAAAGACGGTCTAAAGGTTTCAGACTTTGTGATTTCAGGTGAACTTTGAACTTTAGGAACAGAAAATGTCTGCACAGCTTAGAAACTGGGGGGGGCGGGGTTTACATGAATGTCACATTTGAGCCCTAAAATAAAACCGAACCATCAGAACTCAGATCAGATTTTACACTCTGTGTCTCTTGTCTCTCCAGGCGTCGCTGCACCTCCACGTGTCTTCTGTCCAATCAGACGAGCTCCTGCACAGTAAACACTCCCACCCTCTGGACTCTAACCACACCTCTGATGTGCTCAGGTAGGAACCAGAACCTTTACAGAACCCTCCTCTTGTTTGCTGCATTTTAACATTTCTTGTTTCTGACCTGGTAGATTTGTCCTTGAGCAATACAACGCCCTCTCCTGGCTGACGTGCAACCCTGCGACCCAGGACCGGCGCTCCTGTCTGCCTGTTCACTTCGTGGTGCTCACACAGATTTACAACTTTATAATGAACATGCGCTGAACTAGCGATGGGATCAAACTGCTGAGATCTGCCGAATCGGATTTTGCGCTTCGAAGAAATTCAGATACTGAACACAAACACACTATCAGGGCAAATACGGAGCCGACACCCTCCTCTTCCTCTTTCCTGGTGTATCTCATGAAACGCTGACTGGAAAGTCCCAATCAATCAATCGGATGCCAAGAATTCATTTTAGCATTTTGGATGATCAAGGGACGTTTCGTAAAAAGGAGAATAAATTTGTCTTTTTAATGACTGTAGATTGCAATCTATGAAATTTTATCTTAATGAAATGCCTGCATATATTATTTATTGTAAGTTTTTAAATGTGGAATTTTTAATGCTTAATATCTTTTATATATTACAAATCCTAAAGGGTGTGTACATCTCACTGTAAAGGAATTGGATTCAAAAAGTGTAATTTTCTCAGTTTGAACACGACGAGAAGAAAAAAGAAAAACCCTGTTCAAGTCAATTTGCTGTAGATTGCTTTTAGAATCTTATTTTTTCAAGGGGTACAGACCTTTTTATTGTCATGCTGTAAAAATGAAGTAAAAGCTGGCCTGGGCATTTGTGTCCCACCCAACGAGTGGATGAGACTTACCTCTTTGTCTCTCGCACAGTAACTCAATGAGCTCTGAAGAGGAATTCAAAGGTACATTGTCAGATTATATATTTTATATAACAGATTTAGGTAATTGTGTGTGTGTATATGTGTATATACTTGTGTGCCGCTACTGATGGTGCAGCTTCTGTTTTAGGAATAAAGTGCGTCTACCTTATCGTCTGCTGTTGACTGGTTTTTCAGTTTAAAACTTTCATAATGACACTTTAAGTAAATAAAAGGGATCAACGTCTAAATGTAAAATCGTGCTGAACGTCAGGATTTTTTGCAGTTTGTGTTTTCCAAAACTTCCATATTGTGTCAAGTCTAAAAATATTTTAATTTCTATATCTTTCCAATTCAGAAAACGTATTGACTTCTAATTCAACAATGTTGCAAAACTTTCAGAGTTTATTTCCTGAATTTACACTTTTTGTTTCTTTTTAAATACTTAATACAGTAACTAGATTAATGTAGATTATTTGGATCATCAAATGAATCTCAACTATTTGGATTGTTTCCACACACAAGAAGTTACAGACAAAACAGGAACAAATGGCTTTTAAATGAATAAATAATTGATTTTTTTTTTTTATAGATATATTTTTTTTCTCATTGAAAGATTTTAAATGTAATTAATTACAGAAAATGTTGATTTTAATCCCATTTTTGCTTTTAAACAACTTTTGAAACATTTTGTAATTTTGGAGACTGAAGTTTTTATCAGAGTTAAAACACCTGTAATGATGTTCCATGTGCAATATAAGTGTGTTTCCGGTTAAGGGCTCCAGGAGATCCTTTACAGAGACGCTGTCTTGTGTCTGAAGAGTTTTGGCATTTGGGTAAAAGCTCAAATATTCAACAGAAACCTCAGAAAAAACATTTTTAATGGAAGGGCCTCTTTAAAAACCGTTTTTCTGAGGTTTCTGTTGAATATTTTAGCTCCACAGTGTTCTTACCTTCATAGTGGGTGTGAAAACAGGTCAACAACTTCTCTTTCAGTTTTAATCTCTCAAACTACACAGGTGGTGATAAAACACAAGTTCTCCCGAGTCTGAAAGGCCTGTATCTGTTTCGTCACAACTCCTTTGTTCGTTAGTATTCAGCAGCTCCCGCAGTTGAAACCACGCCTAGCATGCTGCTGGCTAAAAGCTGTAGCATAAGACGTAGCAAACAGGAAGAGACTACGTCTGCTGTTGCCATACGCAACGGGGCAGGAAACAGTATACCTTGCTCTCATAGGCTAGTTTGTTAGCCAATCAGAGTCCAGCAAATTCAAATAATGAATATGAACGAGCTGCTGCTCGAGGCCTGACGGAAGGAGCCGGAACCACCCGAAATTTAATGCAGACAGATTGAAAGGTCTGTTAATCAGTGTTTCCTGATGTTTTTTAGATATAAATTGTTTCATATTACTGGTTAATACTTAAGAAATAACCACAAAGTCCTGAAATTTGTATGAAATGGCCTCTTTAATGTTCTGCATGTTGGGTGATCACCGCAGCAGCTTTAACTCTGCCCGTACTAACAGGATTTAAATGATTGCGAGAATGGAATTAGCTAATGAAGTAGAACATGTCCTTCCTATGTTCTGCTTAATGGGATCCTGTTGAAACGTAGCGCATTTTGTCTGGGGCCGCTCAGGACAACCAGCCCATCCAGATCCCAAAATTCACACGACCTCCTTCTCTTAATGAAACTCAGACTCTGGAGACTTTTTGCTTATTAAAACTTTTTTAAGCAAAAACTAGAAGAATTCTAGTTCTTTAGTTTTTCCATGTTGAGCTTCACGGTGACGTTAAAGATGATTCTTTGGCAGAGACTACTTCCTGTTTTTTAAAAAGGAACACATCTGCTCTTAATTAAAGCTGATGGACTAAAGTGCGATTTCATCCTGACAAAAAAAGTCTTATTTACACAGCACACACAAGAAAACATTATAAACCATTAAAAACACTTATTTATACAAAATGTGAACATTTATTTACTGATTTTAGGTTAAAAAAAAAAACAGAACCAACAGAACACTGACTGATCAGACTCCGGTACGGAAGATTCATTTACAGGTGAAATTTTATATGACAATAAATTTGCAGTTATCAGTAACCAGATTTTCAGCTCTGAATAAACCCACAAGAACACGTTTGACGCTCGTCTCATGTTTCACATGTGATTTTAGAACACAAATGTTACTTTTTACATGTAAAAACATGTAATTTGACAACATTTTAACATTCTTGTGAGTACATGTGAAAAACATGTTAAATTCCCGTGTTTTTGTTTTTATCAGAGTTGATCTTGATGATTCTGATCCTCATCTGACTTTAAAATAACATTGAGCTTATCAATGAATAAAAGAGATCAACATCCTAAAGAGTGAAAGCCAATTTCGTTAACATTTAATCCTACTAATTATTCTCTTTTCTTCTGTTTTTCTTGAGGAACGAGTCTTCAGCTGCCACCATATGCTTCCGTTCCCTAAACTCCATCAGAAAGCTTTAGAGGACTGATGAGATTAGTTTAAGCCACTGGGAGTAGTTAATGGTTTTTCCTGGTGTTGATAAGTAACACAGACTAATTGGACAGAGAACAGACCGGCTCACATCCCAGATGGAGCAGATCCATCAGGGTCGCTGATGTTTTTTGGATATCAGGAGTCGTTTTGTGTTTGATTTGCTCCTCCAGACAGGTAAGATACACGTTTAGAACATATGGAACATCACATGTTAATGTTGAGTTAACTATAATGTCATGTTGCTTTTATCGAATGTTGTGCTCAACAGAATGTTGATACTTTACTTCCTTTCTGGAGATCAGAAGTTTTTTATCATTTAATGAAGAGAAACAGATTTTTTTTAATATATAATCAACATGTATTAAAATCAGGATAACAGAAATGAGTAAATACTGATTCAAATGTTGATTATAATCTAAAAGAAATAAAACTAAATGAAGGATGTGAGCTTTAGACACATTCAGATGTAATACTTTTGGGGTGTTTGGGGGTTCTAAGGTTCTGGTTCTAAGTTCTGACAATTATACAAATGAGAATTTCATCTGTGTTCAGGCAAATTCTGTAACTTTAACTAGATGTTTAGCAGGTTTTACTGAGGCGAGACGTTGCAGTCCGCGTCCTGTCAGCTGGAGTTCACGTGGCCGCTGCAGGAGGCCAGTGATAAACTAAATAACTATCAGCTCTCAGTCAGATGGACTCCACCCCAGATGATAAGTCCTGCAGGTTCAGGTTCAGAACTGAATGAGACAAGAAACTTTCTTTGACTCAGTTTGTCTTTGGATCAAGAGACTGAAGTTCAGCTCACTGACATAAACTTTTATTTGCAGGTTAAGATGTTGGTTTAACAGGATCTTCTGACCAGGCTGGAACTTTATCTCTCAAAAGCTGCATCACTTCAAAACGGGAAAACAAAAAAAAATGATGACAAACAACATTTAAAAAACGGACAGACAAGATGAGAATATTCTAAACTCGCTCTACATCAGATCATTACATAAAGTAACTGGCCAAATTCAAAGCTCACTGAAGTTTTAACAAGATCTGCAGAAGAATTTTTTGCGAAAGGTACAAAATAAAAGACATGAAACTGTTTAAATCTTTAAGACATGAAAGAAGAGATAAAAATAACAAGTTTAATCATAACAAATATAACCTGCTTGTAACGTGGTGACAAACTAACGTTTGAAACTTGACAAAAACCCCAAATCAATCTTCTTCAAACTATTTAAAGAAGAAATGCCTTCATTTATACTGATTCTACACATTTTACAATATAAATCATTTATTCTAATGTTATTATAACACGTGGAACAGCAGCGGAGTGAATGTTTGAGCGAATCATTGATGTTGTGTCTTCTTCAGACGACTTGACGCTATAGGAACAAAGTGAAATCTGTTTTAATAAACCTGCTTGATGACCTGAAAGTGACCCGAGGGTGACCTGTAACCAAGATGGAGCTCACGACACGTAACAATTCATTTCACTTCAGGGGACAAACAGCATTTCATTAATGTCAAATTTTGACACAAATCACCTATTTACAATCAGTCTTTAGTCCCAAAAGAATAAATTAACTGAAAATGATTTAATGTTGCTATGACCTATTAACAATGTTTTTCAGGGTTTTTCAGTAAGATATTATATTTGGAATTTTTTGGTTAGTGCAAGTGTGTAAATAAAAAATAAAAAAAACTGCATATATGCCCCGAGATCAAGGAAAGATCTGCAATATTCCCATTTTTGATCATTAGAGGATTAAAAAAACTGACAAAAATGACAAAATGTTAAATTAATATGTATTTGGGACTATAGTTACGGCTTTGTTTTACTGTATATTCAATCTGTCCTTTGATAACGAGCAGTTTGTGTTTACAGACTCTCAGCAGTCATGGTCATATTCATCTTTACATTCATAACGTGGATTTTTTTTTTTCCATCAACATCTTTACTTTGTAACATTTCTCATTGTTTTATTTTTGGACATTCATGTTTATTCTTTACAATTTATATTGAATTCATTCTCTTTCAGCACATTAGGGAATTTAACTGTAACTGTTTTCTGATGTTTGTTCTATTTTTACTTTTGACACATTTCTGATGAAATTTACTGAAAACTATATGTAATTTAAAATTAATCTGTATTTTAGAGAAAGGAGTGACACAGTGATTGAATCCAAATTAAGGAGGCAGTAACAGAAGCGAAACATAAAATAAATGTCCATAAAGTTTAATTATAAGGGATTTATTTCATTACTGTCAAATATTATTTTAAATTAAAAACAAAAATTACACAGAATTAGCTGCCATTAATATTTAAGTTCGTTAAAAAATAACACTGTGTTTTTTTATGTTTACTGTTATTTTCTTTAGCTCTAAACAAACATAAAACACTTATGTGATTAACAATCAAATCTTCATTTAAAGGATTTTAATGAAAGGGGCACTTTTATTTTATAACATTGTCGATTTAAAAAAAAAGATTGAGATTAAAATTTTTGAAAAAACGTTTTTCAGAAAAATTAATCTGAAAATCTTGCTTTTTACTCAGTTTAAAATCAGAATTTAAATTAATTTAAAAGCAACTTCAAATACTCTTGCAGCTGTAAATCTCATAATTTTATTCTTATAAATTGCATCAAATCTAAACCATCAGCGTCTAACAGCCTCATCAATCATGCGACCTTGAAATTGATCCATTCTAAATTAGGTAATTGGATTGACACTGAATACCTCAACAGGATTACTATCAGTAATGCAATTTACTGTAACGAGATACTATGTGGTTTATTAGGTCAAAATTGGTTTTCCTAAAAATACTCTGACCTAAAACTTCAATTTTAAAAGTGGGAAATAAGAAAAAAACAAACTGATTCAAAATTCTGAAAGAAAAAAAACTCTTTTTTACTTATTTTACAAAAATACTCTGTTTAGCTTAGAGAAAAATACAGTGGTGTAATAATTCCATCCTTTTTAGCGGAGCAGAAGAAACAAAGACCTGAACTGACCAAGAGATCGTGGTCTCCGGGTTCAGATGAGGATATTGCACCTCAAAGTTCATCTTTTTCTTCTCATTCTGCATTTCTAACTCTACAGCTTCTCTGCACTCGTTCATTTAATTGAGACATTAATAATGTACTTAAAGAAGAAATATTTACGTTAATTACTCAGTCTTAAAAACCTCTTATTGTCAAAGACCTCCTGAGAGCTGGTGCTATCTGTGTCTCAGTAGAAGAAACTGAAGAAAAGGAGCAAGCTAATGCATCGCTGCCGTCAGACATGTCAGGAGAGGTTTATTTCCTTTTCTCCTCTAGTGATACGACAGATTTTGTTACAATTAATTAGTCCAAACTTGGGTAAAAGACTAGCTTATTGATACAAAACAAAGTTACAAAGTTCTCATCACTAAAATTTAAAAAGTCACAGAAGTATAAATATCTATCAAGCAATTTTTAGTATCTATTTTTATGAAGCAACCCAAGAATGAACCCTGAAGGTTAACAGCATCTTGTCACACAAATAAAACACAACAAGTCTGTATTTTATAACGACAGTATAACGTTAAAATGATGTAGATTATAGATCCATCTTTCAGTACAGAATGTGGCTTCAAAATGAGTTCGATTTCCTGTTTGTACAGTTTCTCCAGCAGCCTCGACATCAGCAACGTTCACCCGTATCATCCTTTGACTCGGGATCCATCACTGGCTCCACGACGATGGAAACCCAGGAAACACACGTGAGGAGACATTTAGCATTAAAACAACTCAGATTTGATTAGAATTCCACTTTGACACATCAGCAACCTTTGTTTTTGTTTTTTTCCACAGAGCAGCTGTTCTGGTTCCGTCAGCGCTTTTCACCGACCAACACAAAGATCTGTAAGTCCTGCTGAACAACATCAACACTGTCACTGCCTCAAACAGAAGCTTTCTTTAAATAAATATAATCAGACTGTAACATAATAAGCACATCCTTCTTGGAAAAAATGTAAAGACTCCAAATAAATATTTTTTTCAAATTATTATTAAACATAAAGACTAAATGTGAAAGTTTGATATTTTTGTTTCACGTCATATTTATAGTTAATTTAAAGGCTGATTAAAGTTTTAAAATATTTTCTTCAATTAAAAAATTTAACAGAAAACAAGGTGTTTGGTTCAAATGTGTTAAGAATTAAATATAGAGTTTGATTTACAAAACAATAAGAGTTAAATGATATATCAGTAATAAAGTGTCTCATCTTGTTTATTTCCAGACACACGGCAGATACGGTGCGCTGCATGTCTGCATCGCGTGGAGGATTTACTACCACAAACAACAAAAAGTATCAGTAGATGCATAATAATATTTCCTTATTTAAAACCATGATATATTATTATTAATGTTTTCCTGTCTGTTAATAAGATAACTCAAAGTTTTGGATGGATTTTGATGAACTTTGTGTTTTTGTAGATCTAGAAAAAGCATGTGACAGAGAGGAACTGTGGTACTATATGAAGAAGTCAGGAGAAACAGAGAAGTGTGTCAGAGAGGTGCAGGACGTGTCCGACAGCTGTAAGATGGTGGTGAGATGTACTGTTAGTGTCACAGAGGAGTTCAACATAGACGTGGGACTTGATCAAAGATCAGATTTGAGCTCCTTCTTGTTGTTATGGTGATGGACAGATGAGGTCAGACAGGAATCTCCATGGACACCATGATGTCTGCAGATGATGGAGCAGGTGGTGGAACATCTAAAGAGGTGAAGGTGGCCTGGAAAGAAAAGGGACGAAGCTGCAGCAAGACAGAGTCCACATGTGTGAATGAGAGGGACACGAGTGTAACAGCGAGGCTACAAGGAGCAGAGACAAAGACGGTGGAGTACTTAGAGTCAACAGTGTAAAGCAACGGAGACGATGGGAAAAAGGTGAAGAAACGTGTGCAAGTAGGTTGGAAACGTTTCAGCAGTTATGTGTGACAAAAATGGGCAAGACAGTGGTGAGACCAGCCATGTCCTCTGGTTTGGAGACGGTACCATTGAGGAAGGGACAGGAGACACAGCTAGAGGGAGCAGAGATGAACATGCTGAGGTTCTTTGGGAGAGACAAGGATGGACAGGATCAGGAATGAGTCCATCAGAGGGACGACACATGTTAGATATGGAGATAAAGTCAGAGAGACTGAGATGATTTTGGACATGTCCAGAGGAGAGATAGTGGGTTTATTGGTAAAAGGATGCTGAGGTGGGAAGAAGGCTAAAGAGGAGATATATGGATGTAGTGAAGGAAGACATGAGGTTGGTTGGTGTGAGAAAAGAAGAATCAGAGGACAGATGGAGACGGATGACTTGCTGTAGTGAGTCCTGAAGGAAACAGCTGTAAAGAAAAGAAGACATTAGAACTAAACTATAGTGTTTGATGCTGTGGAACTATAAAATAATGTTTTATTTTATTCTTAAGAAACAAGTTTACATGTTTCCTGTGAGGACAGAAGAAATGAGAGTCAGGTCTGCTCTGATTGGGCAGTTCTAATTAATGCAATCAGGCTCCGCCCATTGCTCTGGATGAATGAGTGACATTTCTTTCATTTACTGTAATGTTGTTTTTTTTCACTTTTAAAAAATTATTCTTCAAAAACTGTATTTGATGATTCATTTTACAGAAAATGCACCAGAATCCCAACGATCCTCAGCTGCAGCTGTTACCAGACGTCCTTCTATCAAGTGATACAGAAGAACATGAAGAATCCCTTCAGTCTTCTTGCAGACATCCATATTTCTGTTAGTTTGACTCCAGTCGAGAATAAAATGCAGTTTGAATCAAAATATTTCATGTTTTAAAACCTTTTTTTTTCCTTCTTCCTGTTTAGATCCTTCAAACAGAGAAACTGGCAGCAGGACAGAAAGTGAAAAAATGGAGGTAAATCTGAGCAGACGTTCTCCCCCTCACCTTCACTCTTCTTTATTCCACAACAGTCTGTGGGACGACCTCAGGTCAGAGAAGCTGAACCCGCCTGTGAAGCTGCTCAGGAAAGATGTTAATGACTCTGAAACAATAAACGATTCACCTTTTCGAGACAAATCCAGGGAACTAAAGATGATTCAGCAAGTCGACAGAAGACGCTGGTTCGACAGGAAAAGGAAGCTCAAGTGTGACAGCATCAGTAAAGTGACGAGGGTGAAGCGGTTGGATTCTTTAATTAAACCTTGTGTGGATCCATCTGCCTTCAACATACAAGTCCATCAGACGAGCTTACGTAGTTTATGTGGATGTGTTTTCTCGTATCCTCACTCTGAGTTTCATCCCCACCAAAGTGCATCATGGGAACCAGCGTGGAACAACAGAACAGAGTTTTACTGTAGAGAAAAAGTCCTGAAAGATGATTTCTTCACACCTCATCACTTCCCTCTTCCTGTAAAGCAGCAGAACACTGTTTACTTCAAACGGAGGGAGACGCTTCCCTTGATTTTATCCCCACAGATGACATCATCATCATCATCATCATGGCCTTTTGGCAACATCCAGAGTCTGACACTCCTGTAACTCTCAGCTCTGTACGCTTTAATCAATAATCAAACCTGATCAGCTGAGCTTTTTCTGAAACAAACACAGTTAAAATGAAACATTTAACACTTTCAGTTTAATAATTTTATTTTATTATTGTTTTTAAGTTAAAGTTTCAACAAGCTGAAAATGAAACAAGCAGCAGTAAAACTGAATTTTAATAAATAATAAAATCATGTTTTTGTTCTTACTGTATTATCAAAAAGAACTTCTTTAGTGAAGCGTTGTTTTATAAAGTCTCCTATATTTGAACTTTAAACAAGCAGCTAAACGATTCTGGAAGGAGACGCCGGTTTCTCTGCATCATAAAACACCAACATGAAACTGGATTAAGCTGCAACTCTGATGTCGTGCAAACAAAACGGAAGCTGAGCACGTTTAACACTTTCATCCTCCGAAGTAAGAAATCAATAGCTGATGGAATGTCTCGAGCGATAGATCATGACACGGATGCATCTTTACACATTTTTTCAAATGTCTCAAATTTTAGACCACAATAACTAAAAAAAAGGCTCTGAAATCTCAGCTGAGCAAATATTTAAAAAAGTTGACGTTTCTTGGAAATGTTATTGAAGTGTGTTTTTTTTTTTTAAATAAAACTTTGCCAGGAAAAATTGTTTAACTTAATCAGCAGAAAACAGAGAGCTAATTAGCAGGAGCAGTAATGTTTAGCTTCCTATTGCTGGAACGATGCATCTCTGCAGCTCCACAGGTAAAAACAGTTATACAACGTTTAAACTACGTCCATGCCGAGGCCCTGTGCGACCTCCGTCAGGGCCTTGACGGCACCAGAGGTTGCCTCTCCGTCACAGAGCTCCTCCTCTCCAGGCTCCTCCTCCATGTGTGAAATGGTACTCATCATGCAGTACACAGGTGAGTCTCCACCTCTGGGGCTTCGCTGTGACGATACGTCCTCTCCTCCAGAGAGATCTGAGGAGCACGAGGAGGAGGAGCTGGAAGAGGGCGAGGAGGATCCTGCAGGGGAGCTTCTGCCGCTCTCTGGTGAGACGGCACTCCTCTTGCGGCCGGATCTCTGATTCTGCGGTTTTTTAGCCATGTTCTTCATGATCTCCTTGGTTACCTCAACAGTCTCAAAACGCACCATGTTCACCTTTAGGAATCCATCAACATCCTTCTTGTATCTGTGGAGAAACACGTGGAACATTTATTTGCTTCTGATGGACCAATAAACATCCAGTTTTAACCACAGACTCTTTACGTTCTAAACGTGAGCAATGTGACAGAGAGCCAAACATATCAGCCGCCCCCTGGTGGCTGGCTACCAAGTATGTATTTAAGCCCCTCCTCCTCCCTCAAAAAATAAAAATACACCTCAGATATTTGTCTTTTAGTTGTAACTTCTGTTGATTCTCTCAGTTCTTGCTGCTGCATGTTCAAACATTTATATTTTTAATATATTTAATTGCAGTTGTTTTGTTATTTGATGTTTTTGAAACACAAGGATTGTGTGCAGGATTTCATGCATGTCACGCCAGCTCCTGCAAACAGGAAATCATGGTTTCACTTTATACAACAGACGCGCGTCCCTCTGCTGTTGTAACAATCGCAACATGTAACTCACCGGAAACGCGAGTGTCCAGAGGGCCATTTCAGCTCGTGCTTCTTCCGGAGGTGAAGCGTGAGAGTGTAACACCAAGAGAAAACTTTATCACAAATGTGGCATTTATATTTGGACATGCCTCCAACCTGTTGGGTAAAAGAAGTAGAACTGATTATAGAATTATCTCGCTAACAAAACAATCAGCAGTGAAGCGGTTTGACGCTAACGCACCTCGTGAGCTCTCTTGAAGTGATGACTCATGGTTTGGAAGGTGTGACAGGAGTAATCGCACCCCTCCACTGTGCAGTGATACACGGTGCCTTCATTGTGCACCTCTGTATGCTTCTGGAGGTCACGCTGATTCTTAAATCTGTAATAACGACAAAATAAGTTTTATTATGGCTTTATGAACCTGGTTGAACCGGTAAAACAATAACAATCTTGACTGATTGTATATTAGAATGATATAAAGTCACCAAGACGACCCTCAGACAGAAAAAATGACCTTCAAGTTGAAAGATTCTTCCTTTTTATCCCACTTAGTAAAACCTGAATATTTATTCTGTTTTCTGTCGTGTTCTTCCTGCTCCTCTCCTTCACTACACCGTAGTAAAGGTTTACCTTTTGTCACAGAAGTCACACGGAAAGGGCCGCTCATCACAGTGTCGGAACCTGATGTGGATCTTCAGAGCTGCCAGAGTGGTGCAGGTCATATCACAAAAGGGACATTTCACCTGATTCACTGAAGGAAAAAAAGAATTCAGACTAAAACAAAACAAAGAACTTGTTTCATCTGTGATTCCACGTATCAATTTTACACAAGCGTCTTTGTTTATTTATGTATGTAAAGTGCTGTCATGTAAGTCATGTATGTAACTGTGCATATAAACTGCTCCAAACCAAAGAAAGAGCTACTGATAATGGTTTTATTAAAAGCAGAGAAGAATTGGGCTTTTTGTAAAATGTTGCTTTTAATTTTTCTCCACTGTTAAATAAATAAATCATTTTAATAAAAACAGGATCTACAATATCTAACTACAAAAACTGTTTTTTTTAAGAATTTTAACTTAAAATGAAATAAAATTTTGGTCGTTACCGTGCTGACGAACGTGATCTCTCAGAAGTCTCTCGCTGGAAAACGCTTTGCCACAATGTTCACACACCAGCGACTCTGTAAAAATAAAACCACATCAGCAGTGAAGCTAAGCGTTTAAAACTCGAGCGATCCAATAAATGAGCCGTATTGCGTCTGACCTATGGGTTCGGCCTGCCGGAGGAGGTGGTCGAACAGCTTGGTGTTGCTGGAGAACATGCTCCCACACGTGGGACAGGCGACTAGTCTTTCCTGAGTGTGGCTCCTCATGTGCTCTCTCAGCCGGTACCTGATCTTGAAGAAGGCGTCGCAGCCTGTGATGAAACTGAGGGAAGTCACGGTGGAACAGTAACATCAGTTAACTCTCTTGGTGTTGAATCCTACCTGCCCAGCTGCAGAAGAGCGCCTGTTGCTGCGATACTGATTGCTGCTCGGCACTTTCTACGTGATTGTCCACATGACGGTAGAACCACTCGGGATTATTAAACGTACTCTGTAGAAAGATAAATATATTCAATCATAAATATCAGAGGTGTAATCAGCTATTAAATGAACAACTTAATAATAACTTCAAGCAAAAGAACCTACGTCACAATGTTCCCACTGGCAAACAAATTGATCTGACCCATCAGGTACCAAGTTACTGCTGTACACACCCTGGTTGCAGCTCGGTAGATCAGGACGAGATCTGAGCAGCTGTGACCCAACAAACTTTAATTTACTGTGAAAATTGTGGAAATATGCGTGAACCTCCAGCTCTGCAGGGCTGCCCATGGAAAGAAACGCACATCCGTTCCAAAGACAAGCAAATTCATCTGAACAGAGACATGGAAAGTTTTATAGTTTTTGCATTGAGCATCTTAATCAAAGATTAAAAAAGTAACAAATTCAGATAATAGATCATTAAATATTTTATCTTTAGGTAGTTTGGTCCAAACAACTTGTCTGAGAGATACTTTCTACAAAAAATTAAAAAAATAATAAAGTTTTAAAAATATCAAATGATATGTTTGAACCAACAAGGTGGAAATCAAGAAAACAAAAGCCAGAGTCTAAAGAAACACTTTCAGAAATTTTTATTAATCCCATGAAACTCACATCCATTTAAAAGTGTTAACATCTGTCTGTTTGGTTTAATGTTACTGACATGTTGGAGTGCAGGTAAACAGGTTAATAAGTTCACAGGTAAACAGGTGTCCTTCTCACTTACCCAGCTCTTCCAGATTATCTTTATCTCCAAGATAGTCCTTCAGATGCACGAACATATGTTCACTCAGCTCCTCCATGCTGTGGCCCTTGAAGCTGCATGAATCCCACTCACACGCCACTTCAAAGTTTTCCAGCCTCTTCATCGTCATCATGATGAAGAAAGATGTTCAGCTAAAAAAAGTCTAAATAAAAACAGCAAAATCTTAAATAGACGTCGAGAACATTCAGTATCTTGTGTACAAATGAGTTAGTATCTGAACTGAAGTGGGATTAGCCGAAGTTTTACAAATTATTATCGGAAAATTTTACGTTAAATTATTATTATTGGTTACCGCCAAAAGTTGCAGTAATTTGTATTAATTTATTGGACTTTTAAACTATTTTTACTATCACAACAAGCAGTATATAAATTAAATAGCCCCCAAATAATGATTTCGATTGTAAAATGCTAGTTTCTAAAAAACAATTCTTACAAAAACTGTGTTTTTTCTCCGTCCTTCGACTTCCCTCCTCTGAGCTTGTCTTAGTTTGTTTACTTCCGGTCTGAGAGTCAAACAGGAAGTTCTTCTTCTTCGTCTGTTACTGAGAAAGATTCAGGCGCTTCCCGCCATCTATTGTCGTGTAGGAAATTTTAAATGTTATTTTTTTCAGAGGGAGCATCCTTTTGAAAGACAATTAATATATTTACATAAATAAATAAACAATCAAATAAAAAATAAATAAACAAAAAAGTAGCGTTTTTAGGTTATATGAAAATTTGTAACAGTAAAATCTACAGGTGCATGATGTACCATGAACTGCAATCCACATTAATAAGCAGGTAGAGCTTATTTTCAAACTGCAAAAACTGAATTCAGACTAAAACAAAACAAAGAACTTGTTATTCATGATTATTTAACATTGTTAATTTTCTATTCTCATCTGTTTTCATGCTGCTTCAGAACTAAACATTTTCAGAGATGGTAAATGAAGTGTACATTTGAGAACCACTGCAATTTCTTACAGCATTTCTTCAAACAAAAGCAGAATCAGGTGAAAGTAGTAAATAGCTGTTTTTAAAAAAACACTATAGATCAACCAGGTGTTTTTAAAACTTGTCTTCCAATTTTCTCTTCAATCAATTTACTATTCCATGGATTTTATTGATGTCAATTGTTTTTCTAAATCCATATATGAGCAATAAAGGTTACAACAAAAATCCCCAAAATTTTCAGCCACGTTACCATGATGCTCTGTGATTTAAAAGCTATCCTTTCCACTAGGGGTCAGGACTTGCTGATAACTAGAAATACAACATTTTCTTGTCCCCCGATGTGAAATAATATAAAAATAAAGTCTTTTTTGAAGAGAGAATGATGCTGTTGATTTTACTGTCCAGTTCTCATTTTTGTACAGCTGGTGCTATTTGTGTGAATAAGCCAGTGTAAAACATCCAGAATGCTGTCAGTCGTCCTGTTTGCAGACGTTGTTTCAACATTCACAGATCAATCTGCAGGGCGCCTTTACCTTTAATAGTAACGCCAACATAACTGAAATGAACTTCCTGTTCACACCACGAATTAGTCTCAACTTTGTTCTTCAAATATAAAATAAGATGCGACCCAAACCAGGCAGATGTTCCATCGCTGAGCACTTACTCAATATTTCATGCTGCTCTGCAAACACAAGAGCCTAAAACTACTGAATTATTTATGCTGATTTATGTCTGGCTGACTGATTCACTAGAAATGACAGCCAGCGTTCAAATCATCACAAACCTTTTGTTTTTATCTCCGATTTGCTCTTGAATTAGAAAACAAAAGCAAAATAAAAACTGGTCTTCTATCTTAAGAAAAGACCACTTAAGGTCTCTGGGTAAAAAGATTTTGATACTCTGAAGTTGTGAAGCATGTCAGTGGAGGACAGCACCCTCACCTTAAACATAAGCAAGATAAAACACATGACTTCAGATTTTAGGAGGGAACAAGCTGAAATGCCTCGAAGAATCCAGTTAATGAAACTGAATGATCACCTTAAATCAGACGCTGGGACTCTTTGTTCAGATGGGAGAACCATCTATTGTAGAAACTTTTTATTCTACTGCAAACATATTCATCCATCCGAGGTCAGGTCCAGGTCTCCTTCGGATTATATTCTCCAGCTCCTCCTGGAGAATCCAAGATGTTTCTTGGCAAGAACAGATGCTTAATGTTTCTAATAATTAAGTACGGTGGACAGATGCTTCTTATTTAATCTGGTTTTACTTGAACAAATCTGTCTGGGTGAAAATAGCAACGTTGTACATAGTTTTAAAGGTTGTTTACCAGGAAAACCTGAAGCTGAGACAGGTGCTTCAATCAAGAAGTGCTGAGTATTGAGTAAATTGGACCATTCAATCTCTTATTTCTAACAAATTAACAAACTATTTAATAGGGTTGTGTGTAAAAATACTTGATCTTAAAGAGGCCATTTCATACATATTTCAGGACTTTGTGGTTATTTCTTAAGTATTAACCAGTAATATGAAACATTTTATATCTAAAAAAACGTCAGGAAACACTTATTAACAAACCTTTCAATCTGTCTGCATTAAAATTCGGCTGGTTCCGGCTCCTTCCGTCAGGCTGCTTCATCAGGCTTCGGCAGCAGCTCGTTCATATTCATTATTCGAATTTGCTGGACTCTGATTGGCTAACAAACTAGCCTATGAGAGCAAGGTATACTGTTCCAGCCCCGCTGTGCATGGCAACAGCAGACGTAGTCTCTTCCTGTCTGTTACGTCTTATGCTACAGCTTTTAGCCAGCAGCATGCTAGGCGTGGTTTCAACTGTGGGAGCTGCCGAAAACTAACGAAAAAAGGAGTTGTGACGAAACAGATACAGGCCGTTCGAACTCGGGAGAACTCGGGTGTTATCGCCACCTGCGTAATTTGAGAGATAAAAACTGAAAGAGAAGTTGTTGACCTGTTTTCACACCCACTATGAAGGTAAGAACACATGTGGAGCTAAAATATTCAACAGAAACCTCAGAAAAACGTTTTTAATGGAAGGGCCTCTTTAACAATCTGAGTGTATGAATCCAATTTATTTCAGAATGTTCAGGGTATTTTAAGTAATAATTTCTGAAATAAAGCTGTGACAGATCCACGTGTAAAAAGCTCAACCGCGCATCTGTTGTATCATTTTTAATCAGTTCATTCAGGGCAAGCTGAAAATACAAGCAACGTGTATCACAGCACATCTGCAGCAGGGGGACATGGTCACATCATCACTTCACTCTGAGTCCAAACCACACAGCGTATGTTATGAGAGATATAGCACCGAGATGTGGGAGTGCAGAGCAGCACTTCTGGAGGTCGGGTCAGACTTGATGCTTGCAGGCAGCGGGCTTAAGACACAAAAACAAGTTCCTGGACTCAAACAGAGCAGCAGAAACTGGTATCACCTTATGTCTCTTACACGCCGCTTACAGGATTTATGGTGGACGACAACCTGAAAGCTCAAAACACCCGATGAGCACACGTGATTTTAGACAGCAGCATTTAAAAAAAAGCTGAACTTGAAGTCCTGGCCCATTCCTTGTCCTTCTAACACCTGGGGGAAATCTGCCTGTTTAATGGAGAACATTGTTGAGTAAAATAGACTTGTACTTTTTTAAGCCTGTAAGGGATTTTCTTTGATAAAATAATCCCACAAAACACTGTTTAGTTAGAAAACTGCAGTTATTATGTCAAATTAAAGAAGATCTCCTATTATATGGCAGAAAATACATTGGAAAACGAAACCACACTGCTGGCATGTTTTTTTTTTTAGTTTTAGCCGTCACTAGACTAGGATTTTTACTTACTGTGCACCTTTAGGTGGAATCAGAATCTATTTCTACTCATGCATTATATTTGAAAAGGTCTAATTCTTATAAATTGATGATCAGTGCCGCAAATTTACAAGCAAGAAAGGAGACTGCGACGCACAGTCCGCTAAAATGTTACTATTCAACCAAAAACAGCGTCTTGCATGCAAGCTGTGAAAATTACGTTACAGTTGGTGGAGTTTCTTAGCAACCAATCTAATTAAACCAGATATCCTCCAGAACAATGAAATGAAAACCAGGACCACGCAGCAGAGGCACTGTAAAACAGGAAACCAGAAAACAAGAGTTTGCATTTTCAATAAGCCGCTCACGTAGCGCAGTTTAAAAAAAAAAAAAGCCTGTCATTTACTGTTTTACAATCATATTAAAACTGATCTCAGTTAATATAATAAAAGCCTTTTCACACACATGTATCAGTCCTGTGCAAAAGTCTGGAACCGTCCCTGATTTCTTAGTGTTTTGCTTTCAAACAGTCAGACTGTCCTGTAATATATCTAAAAGTTGTATTAATCAGTAGTTTTTTAAAGGTTTTTCAGAACAATGTTTTATATTTTACTGATTTATATTCTTTATTGGCTTTGACAGCGACTTTAAGCTGATCATTTAAGGATAAGAGGGGCATCTAACTCAAGGGATGAGCCAGCATCGAGTCCACACGTAACAAACAACTTAGCAAAGAACATACGTGAAGCTGCATTTCCTGTTTTGGTGTTTAATTTAAGTATTTTCTGCATGTTAACATGTGTTATGTACATTTTGCTTTTTTTGTAGTTGCTACTAAAAAAGCGGGGGCAAATTATTAGTTTCTGCAACGTGCTGTTAGTATCAAAACTACTACTAGAGATACCATTTGGATCACAGTTAAGCTTTAGGTTCTGTGAACCCACAACACAGTATTAATAAATTACTTAAAAGTCAGTTTTAAGGGGTTTCAAATGAACATTTATCAATTTTTCTGCAGTTTAACCAAAATCAGGTAACAGATGTGATGGATCCAGGAGGGAAACCCAAGAGAAGGACCAGCAGATCTAGATCTTTGCCTTTTTTGACCCAGATCCTTCACCAAGATAAAGTCCTGATCTGTTGGTCCTTCTCTTGCTCCATCCTGCCTCATGAACAAGATACTTAAACTCATCATCTTGAGATAAAGACTCACTCCTAACCAGGAGGAGCATCAGGTCTAAAAAAACAAACATCAAAATCTAAAGAAAAACCTTTAATGACCTTCAGAAAATCACAAGAACTATTGATTAAAACCACTTCCTCAAATCTGAAGTCTAAAGCAAAACATGTAGCAATAAAGGGCGGCTTAAGACATTTGCACACAAATGAGCACATGTACTGACGGCCCCTTTAAAAATTTGATAGTAAATCAAAACTCACGTGCAAATGAAGTGCTCAACAATATAAAAGCAGTTCTGTGCACCAAAATACAAAAGAATCACAGACTTTCCGTCCTTTCGCACATTCACACGCAGATTCCAGTGAAATTATTTGCATTATTCTTAAAGCTTAATATCAGTGAACCATGTTAGACATGACGACAGATACGGGAATAAACCAAAAGGAAAGAGATTCGCCTGTAGAAATGATCCTCCTCTACTGTTTGGCTTCAGCCAGTCTGTTGCTGATCTCTTTGCTTTTCTTGGAGACCACGCCCTCCGGTTTGGTTTCCGACGAGCCTGCAGACGGTTTCTTCTTTGCTGACTGGGAGCTGGAAATCTGCTTCTCTTTAGCTTTTTTCACCATCTTTCCTGTTGCTGTTGTCGGGGCCTTTTTTGGTTTAGTGCGAGAGGTTGGCTTGTCCACCTGACAGGAGGGGGGGGGGAAAGAAGATTAAACTGATTGTCGGGCAAGTGTTTGATATTTTCTGACATGCATGAGTTACATTTCTTCCTGAGACTGAGAGGTGATTTATAGGAGTCTCATCTCGGTCCAATAAAATAAAGCTGCAGTCAGCTGCTCATTAGCTTAGCATAAAGCTGCTCCTCTGCAGACTGACTTAAAATGTCTCAGATCATCAGAAAATCTGTCCAACCTGGTTCTGTGGGAACAAGTAAACATCTTGATACAGAAGATGGATTGAATTCTCACTTCCTGTTGTTGCAACGGAAGCTATCGATCAGATTTTGGGGAATTTCTTGTCTTATTTTTAATTTAAGCCGAAATGTTATTTTTTTCTGTAAAAGGACAGAAACAGATCTCAGTCTGCAGTGGGAACTAACTCAGTCCTTTTGCTGAGTGAAGATAATCAGCTGCTCACTGAAGCTCTGCATTTAACAAAAACAAGTAGGACAGAGAATGTCCATTTATTTGCTAAAATGTACCAAAGGTATAATTCCTACTTTAGCATGCAATACATACCTTTATACCCTCTAACTCTCAAAATACTGACTGGCAAACATCTTATGGTGCAGGTGATATTTGCATGAGTTGGTTAGTGTGATGCAAAGAACAAACAAAAGCACATAAAGATGCATTTGTGCTTTTCGTTTTGAAGACCAGTGATTTGTGCTGTTACTTTTTTATAGTTGTTTTATATGAAAATAGTGCAAACGATGAGCATATTAGTACATGAGTTGGTTAGAACTGTTGACTTGCAGCGATAGGGTTGCAGGTTCGACATCCAGATGGGATCTTTCTGAGCGGAGTTTGCATGTTCTCCTCGTGTATCTGTGGGTTTTATCTGGTTTCCCTCCCCAGCAGTACCCCCCCCCCCCCCCCCCCCCCCCTCCCCTCCCCAACTCAGACCTCTCCATAAATAATAAATTGCCTCAAAAGAAACACAGAGTTTTGATACAAAATTCTTTCCGTACATTCAAATGAACGTAGTAAAACAAACACAGCTGTGATTTTGATCTGGTTAGATTTGGACATATTTTCAAATTAAAGGTAAATAATATTGCTGAAGTTTTGTGGATTTCTTGAGGCTTAATATTGAAAAACATATATATATTTTACTGATAAAACGTCACAGTAAGAAGCTTCTTGAAACCTGAAGTCTTAAAGGAACTGATCACTTCTTTTTATACTTATATGGAGCTTTTATTTTATATCTTTATTTTTCAATCTTTTTTTTCACGCCATGAGGCTTGAAGTTCATAAAGTGGCTCTATGACGATTTTAATTCTTGTGTATTTTATTCAGAATTGGCTTTTTTCTTAGTAATTTCTATGCAATAAACCCACTGATCTATAGATCGATATATAGATTTGTGTGATTGTGAACTGGAGATTCGGCGTGAGTGTGTAGATGTTTGTCTCTAAGTGGCTCTGAGATGGACAAACTTTTTACAGCTTCTAGCTGTGGATGTGAGACAAAAACCAGTAGAGTTTAACATGTTTCTGAGAAAATGATGTGACCCCCATGGTCACATGATCATATTTAAAATGTTCTGTAATCCCAGGGTAAAAACACGTGTGTATACAACACAACCCAAAAGCATCGCGCTCCGTGTCGGTTGGTGCGGACTGAGAGGTGGGCACACGGTGGTCATGTGACTCCAGGTGGGTTGCATCCTGCAACTGGGTGATAAATGTGACCGAGGCTCGTGCGAGCCATGATGCAAACCGTGCGCGAACGTGCATGCACGGTATGCACGTCTGCATTCGTTTGATCAGTCTGACGTCAGACCTCATGCCTTCTAGAAGAATCAGAGAACACACCTGACCACGGCAGGTGCAGAGCAGAGCTGCTCTCAGTCTCTGAGACGTCCTATAAGAATGAGAGAGGGAGTGGCCACATGAACACACCACCGGAGACATGATCAAATGTTTAAAACCAGTTCGTCTACACGTTATCTTCAGATGTCACACCGTTTTTTTTTTGTTACACCATCAATCACATGACTGTGAAACTAAGATATAAAGTGTGACATCAGATCAGCGGTGCTCCTCCTCACCTTGGCCGGCTCCTTCCCCGGCTCGCTGTACAGGCTGCGTATCCTCCTGCGCTCCAGCAGCTTGTTGTCGGTGGCCTGACCTTTCACCTGCTCCCCCTTGAACGTGGCGCTGTAGCTGGTTTCCAGACTGGTCTCCTCCGCAGGCGGCTTGTACTGCAACGGGGCTTTGATGGGCTTCACTGGTTTCACATCCTTATAGGCCTTAAATTCAGTCCTAAGCAGAAAAAAACAGCAAATAAAAGTATTTAAAATCTACTGGTGATTATTTTCTTTATTATGAATCTGATTAGAGAATCTGAGATGAGAGAGACGAACTAATCGATGGATTTTGAGTATCTGTTTCATCTCTAAGGGGTTTCATGTAACGGAAATTACTAAAGATTTATGCACGTTCCCTGTTTGGATCTAGATTTTAGACACGATGTTCTCTTTAGGGGCGGTTTGTTGCGCTGCTTTATAAACACGATGAGGTTTTTCCTCTTTTTGTCATGCTGATTTGTCTCTTTATCTCTCACCATCACCGTGTGTGTCTTCAGTGTTCAGTGTAACTCTTAGAAAGATGCATTTCTGATGAACTTCTGGGGTCAGACTGATTCAAGATGGCTGCCACAGCCAAGTGACCTTCAAAAACCCACGACTGGTTGTAAATCAGACGGATGTGGAGCTAAAATCTGATGTCGTCCTGCTTTTGACAGATCGCATGAGATCTTGTGATACTGCCTGAGAGCAGGTGATTTAACCAGAACCGCCATCGTTTCTCAGAATCAAGTGATTGTTTAAAACCATGAATGGTAACAGCTGATGGTCGTTCAAGGCCTTTAAGGGCTTTTTTGGTGAGCACTGAACATTCAGTGACTTAGACAGTGAAAAAGTCTGATAATGAGAAATTTTAGAAGAACCCTCCTGCTCAGTTTAACCTCTGATAGCCGCCGTGTTGCTTATGTTTTTGTTTGGTTGATGAACATGTCAGATTATAAAATCCTGCAGAACCAGCTGAGTTTCACATGTTCCAGGGACCCACATGCATTCAGACCCAGCTGACATCACTGCCTCATGGGTTACACATTGATTTGTAGGTAATCTCAGGAAGAGGGAGGCGGGGGGGGGGGGGGGGGGGGGGGGGGGGGGGGGGGGGGGGGGGGGGGGGGGGGGGGTGTCGATGCTGGCAGTATCAGTTTCTTCTGAACAGATTGTAACAGGAAACAAAGGCAAATATCTTCACATGATATTCACAGGTTTCTCTTTTGTGTTTAAGCTTAATATTGAACGTATATTTGCTGTATACCCCCCCACCCCCCACCCACTTACCTGTAGCTGCTAGAAGTGGACATCACCTCCTTTATCTGCCTGTTGAGAGCATCAGCAGCGGCTCTGCCTCTCCGCTGCTCTGCGCTCACACCTGCAGGCTCCTCACCTGCAGGCTCCTCGCCTGCTTTCCTCTCTGCAGACTTGGACTCTTTCTCCTGGATCTTCTCCTCGATCTCGCTCTTCTCCACGCCGCTCTCGGCCTCGGCGGCCTGATGCTTGAGTTTACCAGCCCTTGCGCTCCTTTCTGGCCCCCCGGAGGTGACAGCGGTGGGACTGGCTTTGGGGATCCACGGGTGGTCGTGTTTTTTCGGGATAGGCCAGGGTTTATAATCTTTCTGGTACTGAGTTTCGTTGCTGAACGGGGCCGGCGGGGGCTGGTACTCGTTTCTGGGTTTGCAGCTGGGCTCGGGTCGCACTCTCCACGCCTTGAAGTCTTGGCGCATGACGGACGCAGCAGAGCCATCTTTGCCCGCTGCGGCACCCGTCGCGGGCGGTGCCTTCGCGGCCTCCGGTTCTCCGGGATGCGGCTGGGTTTCTATGGCAATAGCGGCGGCCCTCTTCTGTCTGGGCTGCGGGTGATGAGGCAGATGCTGCACGTCGGCCACATCGGAGTATTTGGTAAAAACCAAAGGCACCGCGATATCCGCTTTATCCAGTTCGGTCCAGAAGCGGTTGATGCAGCAAGCGCGCGTGATGCACGGCCACGCCATGACGTTAAGATGAATACAAAGATGCACCGAAAAATACAGATCTCGGTTACGCAGCTGCGCTTTCGATGCAAAAGTCTCAAGTTTAGTCCGCTCTGGATCAATCCGCGCTCGTGCAATATCTGTATTTTTTTGCAGAGACCAGTTGAAAAAGAGGCCGCGCGCCTCCCTCTGTCTCCTCCTGCAGGAGCTTCGTTCTTACTGAAGTTTAGGACTTTGGAGCTCGCGCTGAAGCGACCCCACCCCACGCTGCTGTGCTGCTGCCCTGTGTGCGCATGGTGAATTATCACCTGAGCTGGTGTGAGTCCGGCTGACGGAAACCACCGACGTTTCAGGACAAAGAAAATTCAGATGTTCTCTTGAAAGATGTTGCAAGAGTTCCGGTCAGCGCGTGAAAGTGATGCAGATTTCTAAAAACGGATTAAAGATGTGGGAAAAACAAGTTTCAACAAATATTTTTGGTTTTGATGTTTTTTTTTTATTGATGCAAACTGAAAACGAAATGTAAAAATTGGTCAATAACAAAAACATCTATTATTTTTTTTTACAAACAAATAAATCCAAGCTAAAAATACTTAAAAGGAATTTACTGAAGGATTCTGACCCCCCCCCCCCCCCCCCCCCC
>SSNP01000017.1:331304-355146 GCA_006937955.1 Pachypanchax playfairii
CCCCCCCCCCCCCCCCAAGTGCAGAATTTAACAATAAGAACAAACATGTTTTAAATCCTATTACATCACAGCACAAACTATTTACACATATTTTACAGACAACAGCCTCAAAACAGTTTCACCTTTTCCTGTTTGCAGTTTATTTGTATTAAAACAATCTTTTGTTTACAAATGTCTGCGACCACTTCACAGCTCCGGTAAAATAATCAACCACATCAGATAAGTTCCAGATAAAACATGTCTGACATGTTTTGTTCAGATTCAGCAAACTCAGACCACCGTGGTCACAATATCGTCCCCAGGTGCTTCCTCTGACTCCGCCTCAGCCTCATCCTCAGGATAAAGCCTGCAGTATTTATCCACCATGACGTCCAGGTCGTGTTTGACGTGAGTGTTAACGTGGAGTATCGCGAGGCTTTTGTTCCACTGCTTGACGGGCATGCTGTCAAAATAAGCCTGCAGTCGTTCGCTTGCCGTATCATTTTTTTTGTCTTCCAGTTTGAGCACCGGCAGGGTGGAGAGGACTTTCAGAAAGGAGTTGACGTTCGGGAAGAACTTGACGTCTGGCAGCTGCAGGGTTTCGTGGATGGTGGTGGGCAGCCGCACCTCTTTGCCTCTGTGTTTCCATTTGATTCTCCAGCAGTGAAGCTCTGCGGGAAGCGTGTCGGGGTTCGGGAGGTCGCTGCGGTAAACGTCAGCGTAGTTCTCCTCTGTGGTGTTGAACTTCATTTGACCCATGACAGCTGGAACCAGGGACAAGCACTTAAGAGCTTTGATGTTGGTGTCACAGAACATGTCCTCCACTTCCTGCATGATGCCACGGATGACGGGTATAGTCACGTACTCCTTGAAGTATGGCTCTGCTTGGATTTCGCCCATGTTGGCAGCTCGCTGCTTCCGAAGGAACAGCCTCGGGACCGAGGCGGGAATTTCCATCTGAGCAGCCAGACTCACGGCCTCCTCGTACCAGAACTCGTGGTACACGTCAATGTTATCGTTGACCTCGTTTAGTGAGTGCAGAACTGCTGTTAAGCTGTTTGCAGCAGCAAACACGTCAAGTGTTTCTCCCTGTAGATTCTTCCCGAAGGCTCTGGTGAACGTGAGACCGTTCTTTAAGATGACAATGGTGACGATGACCTCAAAGTCAGCGAGACTTTCTGCGATTGAATACGCATCTCCCGTGACAGAGCTGGAAAACTGTCCATCAGCGTTTTCCCAAATGGTGTCCATGCACAACAGCAGCGGAGGCAAAAGATCCAGCAGCACATCGAAAACATTGTGTTGTTCTGTCCATCCTGGACCACACATCTGTCTGAGCGCAGCTTCTTTCTCCTCGTTCTTCTGGTAGTGGACGGAAATGGCTTTTTCTAGCTCATCCTGAGCTGACGGTGCTTTTAAAAATGAGCCAATTCTTCTCAGAGTTTCCATGACAATCTGGACATTAGGAAACGGAAGGTTGTTAGCTAGGTGGACATTCAGCGCCATATGAGAGCAAGGCATGTGCAACGCGAGAGGATACTTCTCCATCAGCAGCACTGCTACAGCTTTCATCTTGGTAGTGAGAGTGCCAGTGGCTTTATGGGCCTGACCACGGCAGTCCTCCATGCTGAGGCCCCAGCGGTCTGTCAGCTGGGCTTCTAGCCTTTCAACCATAGCAGATTCATCTTCATCCACAAACGGTAAAAAATCTAAAAACTCTTCCCTGAGGACATTCTGCTGATTTACAAAGCGTAAAAACAGAGGCAGGTGTTTCTCGTTGGCAAATTCAACAAGGTCACCTGTCACCAGGGAGAAGAAGTGACTCTCCCTCACCTCCATGAGCATCTCCTCTCTTACTGTGTTTTCACAGACGTCCAGGAGCTGATTCTGTTGGACCGCTGTCAGGTACTCAGAATTCACAGCTGTGCCCTCAAACCTTTTCCTCAGAGCTGCATCTCCAGCAATCATGCAGTAATCTAAAAAAGCCTGGAAGTTGTTGGACTTGAGATCAGCTTCCGAGACTTTCTCAGTTGCCAACGGGATTCTTTGTTTTGCGAGCATGAGCAGAATCTCAAACAAGGACTTCAGGTAATCTTTGTACTCCTTCTCCTCTGTAGACAGCTGAGGTTCATCCTCCGCCGCGTTTGTGCTATCTTCATCTTTTTTAGCAAGTTGTTGTGTAGACGATGCCACTAGAATCAGAGTGAGAGACATGAAAGGTATAAAATATTCAATTAAATTCAAGTCCATGTATATCCAGCTCTCCTAAATACTTACATCTTCTTTCTTTAATTCTCTTTAAATCTTCATCACTCTGCAAAACAGCAACAAAAATGCATTAAATTTACGATTAAATAAAATCACACAAGTTGCTTGAACAATTTTTTTCTTACAAGCTCTTTAATCTGCTTGCGATGTCTGGTGTGAGGATTTTTTAGATGGCTTGTCAGGTCAAATATGGTTGGGATGGCGGTGTCCTTCAGTACTGTTCTGTAGGGACTCTGAAACGCAACACAGTCACGCAATCAATTATTAGATGTCTAATTTTAATTAACACATTGCCAACAAACATCACTAAAAGTTGTTTGATACTCACAGTTTTGCACACCATGGCTGGGTCAAAGTGTTTGGCACATAATCTGTAATGTTTATTCAACTGATCAGATGTTTTGGCCTCCAGATCTGCCCGGCGACAGTTTTCTACCCAGATTTTGCATCTAAAAAATTACAATAAAAAACACAAAAAACTGTTTTAGTTGGCAATTAAGAAACGGTGAAACAATAAGGGACAGTAATCTTCCACCAGATCGTGAAGCATAAAAGTAATGGTCAATATTATAACAACAACAATCAATAAAAATAAATCTTTTTTAAACATGGAAAAACTCGCTGCAACGGTATTTATTTGTACCTTAGCTTCTCATTCAAGTGAATCTATTGTTTGTACTTGTGAATAGCAGTAGAGATGCTAACTTACCTCTCTGGATCCCGAGGAAACCGAAAAAAAGCCAGATCTGATTGGGTGCTCTTCCGTGTACAGTTTGGGGCCGCGCAAAAATTCGGCATGTCTTAAGCTAACTAGTTAGCTTAGCTAACTCAGTTGTCTATTATTTTACAACCCCGGGAAATTAGTTTGAGATAGTCAGGTTGACGCCGGCGATTTTTAACCTGCACACTCACCTAATGTCGTCAACGGAAGCAAAAATACACAACTAAATTTACAACTTTAGGGTAATTCACTCCAAACAACACATTTGGATTTGTGATGGAGCGTTTGGCAACGAGAAGGCCCGCCCATAACAAACCTGATTGGTGAAACGTACACCAACCGGCGCAACCATTCGTTACTTGTTTCTTCAGATTACCCAATAGGAAACCTTCCTTTTCTTCTCTATCACTAAAACAGTGTCTGAAAATCCTCGCAAAGAACTTTGCTGCCACCTACAGGTTACTGTTTCACAACGATACCTATCGGTACGATCGATCAAGTCCGTATTCAAACCGTAACCACATAGTCGTAATTCACCGTAAGACATTAGCAAAACAAAGGATTTTAAAATAAATGAGTAGACTGATGAGGCGTGACAGCTCTCTTTATCTGAACAAATGTCTGGCTATCGTGCGTGGCTCGTTGGTCTAGGGGTATGATTCTCGCTTAGGGTGCGAGAGGTCCCGGGTTCAAATCCCGGACGAGCCCACCTTTTACTGGATTCTTATCACTTCGTTATGACGTTCATTCATTCAACATGAACAATGAAAATCAAAACAATAAGTTTCATGTGATTATCAAACATTCCGGAAACACGATAAAACTGCCAAAAAAAATACTTAAACGAGTTGATTGAAATATTAATTATTATAGAACTTGCGTTATGTTGCATCATCATGTAATATTCATGAATCTTTTTAAACTCACCTGTCTCAGGTAAAAAGTAAGGGCTCGTCCGGGAGTTGAACCCGGGACCTCTCGCACCCGAAGCGAGAATCATACCCCTAGACCAACGAGCCAAGACACGACTTCGTATGTCCATGTTTGTTCATATATGTACAGGCCCCGCAGTGGACATTACCGATATATTTTTTCCTTCTGCCTCGTGTATAATAATGTAGTCTTAGGTGAAAAGGAAATAATCAAGTAAATGTAGTTGGCAAGACAAACAATAACCACACAAAACAATTCAATTAACTTCTTTTTATATATCATACATAAGACTGTCTTAATATAATACAAAGGGCATTGTCATAAACACAGCAAAGTCTTGACTAGATCTTACAATCTGTGGATACATGGACTTATCCTTTCCCCCATGCTGTTCAACTCTATAGTGCATGTTGCATGTACAAAAAAAGTGGGAAAAAAATGTGAAACCAAAAATGAAAAGGATAATTTCAAGGTAAATAAAGATTTCAACTTCGTTCGGGTGTTCAGATATGTTACCAAGACTCTGTTTGTGTATAACCCACAAACTGAACAGGCTTATGAAAGATGGATCCTTTTTTCAACCATGTGCTTCTCATATAACCAAAAAGTAAGGTTTGTGATGTACATGCACTTACAATATACCCTGTGAAAATTATTAAGGTTTGAAGATCTAGCTTTCCCTGTTTGATTCAAACCCTACCTCATAGTGTTGTCCTGATGTAGTCAAGTACCTTGGCCAAAAGGCAAGGCTTTGCCACTAAGAAACAGGAGTTCCTGCCCACTGAATGGTCACCAAATTGACAAACATAATCAACATACCAGCAGGAGCAAGGTAGTGAGTTCTATACTTCCTTTATTAAAAAAATATAAATATATACATAAATTCTATTTCAACTATTAAAAAGGGGCTGCATTTCATGACAACTGCTCTAAATAAGAGGTCAATCAGCATGATCTGAAATAGGCGCACACTTACGAGTCACAGCAGTCAATTTTTTTTGTTTTTCAGTCTTTATTTTTGGAATGTTTAGTACCAGTATGAGTGCCAGCAAGAAAAACACTGACAAGATCTAAATGTCTCAAATTCAGTGGAGTATGAAAAATGATTGCAAATATGCAATTAACCTTGACATCCAGATAAAACCCCAATCTCAATATAGGTAGCTTTACATTTGTGTTTGTGGAAATACCAAGCATGACTGCTAGGGATGGTTCCCCTAATAAAATGACAACAGCATGACCTGTCTCCTGCCCTTAATAGGCAAGGTGACTGTGGGCAGGGTTTTTTAAAACTAGTTTGTTTTGTTTTTCAAATTTTAAAAGTGGTAAAATGAACAACAAAAGGAAGAAAGCACTTTTTAATCCCTGATATAAAAAAAAAAAATCTGGTAATTGACTAATATTTTGAGGACATGCACATCTGCCTAGGCAAAGCACTGTTGTGGTGGGCTGACAAAACACCTTTTCCCTTTGAACAGGACGACAATCACAAGGATTTGCCAACCAGAACTATACCATTCAACACAAACCGATATGCCACAGTTACCCTGGCAAGGCAATGACAAAGTCTTGCTTCATGGCAGAAACTAGCCAAGTTGACCAAATGATGTATGAAAGGCAGCAACACCCTTTGAAATAGTATGATGGGTAAGGAAAGAGGGAGGGGGGGGGGCAAAAGAAAAAGATGACAGAAATAGAACGCATTAGTCTCCGTTGTTTTTTTTTTTAAAACCATCAGCCTCTATCCTGCTACTCTGGAGCCTGCAGAGTAACTACCAAATTTTCTAACATACCAAAGTTTTAAAAGACTCCCAAAATAATCTACCAATTAATATGGAAAGTTTTGGTAAAACGTTGCAAACAAATCTGGCCAGAATACACAATAGCCAACGGTCTTGACAACGATATCCAGTTTAGCTAAAGTAATATATTGCAGCTGTTTGTGTTGACGTTAAAATAAGATCTTGATAAACTTTGCGTCAAAGTGGTGAACTGCTACATTATTGGTTACAGACACCTATATGCTATAAAACAACTGCTTTGGTATAAAAACATATCCAAAGGGAAAATAAATTCTTGTAAAATTCACAGCATAATTTGAGGAGAAAAAAGGCAGTCACTTAACTCTTTTTTTTTTTCTTCAGTTTCCATGTTTTTGATGGAGAGACTTGTGCAGGTGGTTCTGATGAGGGACTACATGCAAAAGGGGGGTGGGGTGGGGGGATAAAACATAAAAGGATAGACTCTGGAATAGATAGTTCTTTCCACTGCAAAATCCTTAACCAGTGAATTTCAAGGAAGTAATGTTTAGGAGGTTGTTGTGTACAATAAGACCCTGTTATGTGGGGCCCTGCTGAAGACGAAATCTTTGTCAAGAAAGGCCTCAAATTACCATTCTTATTTACCATTTCTACGTTGTTTTAATTTCCTTAAAGAATTAAGGGCTGTCTAGAAAGAAAAATAGAGAAAAGCCATCTTAATTCAAATGATAATGTCCATCTCCATTCCATTCCAAGTCCATGAGTCATAAGGCCAAAGGATTATCTAGAACCAGCCACTGACTGTCTTCCTTTCACTGGGCCGGATCCTTTCGTCTCTCATGCCCATCGCTGCTCTCGCCTGTGCCGGGCCCGGTTGCAGCTTGCAGGACAACAGGGCCTCTAGGCCTATGGGGTGGTGCTTCCCTCTCCTTTAACCCGGCTGGTGTCAGCATCCACCTGCGGGGTCTCTTCCTTCCACCCGGCCAGCACACGCATAGGGACTCCACTGCTATGTGCTCCCCTTTAACAGAGTCACACAATACCGACCAACAACAAGAAATATCACTGCAAACACTTCCCCTCGTTATCAAGCTACAGGATTTACAAGCAGCTTTTATGTGAAATTTCACTTAAAAAAAAAAAAAAAGAGGGTAAAATTAATTACCAACCAGTGGAACAGTAATGTCAGGCGCTCCACGGTTTGAACCTAAAGAAGATGCCAAGCATTTCGTTACCAACAGCTAGCTGAAGGACAGCTTCAAACTTTGCTCTGAAATGCTCCTTAGAAGATTTTGCCACATAATACCATATGGTGATTACTTCGTGGTTACATGAAACTGGTGAAATGGTAAGATGGATGTCTCAATCTCACTATGGTTATTCCGCAGTATTATTTTGTGCCTAATGATTGCAAAAGAAAAACTGATAAAAATTACATATATACTTTTAACAAAGGTTTTTCTCTGTAGTAGCGGTTCAGTGATATCTCCCTTCTGACGTGAGCAGCTTTTTGTTCTCAACACACCTTGTAGTAAAAAACACCACCTTAAAAATGACGCACAGGGGGAACACACAGCCAAATGTCAGTGCAGTCACGAGCTGGCCATTGAACTCTGCTGCACACATACTCCAGTCATTGGAGACTCCTCCCGGTCCATGCCCTGCCTCATGGCCAGGTGGCCTTCCGCTAGGTAATGGGCAGGCCCTGTGTTCGTGCCCATGGAGAATGCAGGGTGCGCTGCCATGCCAGTTTCCTGCCTTGGGTTCGAGAAGGCACCTAGCCCCATGCTCAGCCCACCATTCTGACCAAAGTCAAGGGCTCCAGCGGGCAAATGGCGGAGCTGGTAGGCCTGGTTGCCATGGTTCCCAGTGGAAGAGGATGATGTAGAGGAAGAGGAGGCAGAGGAAGACAGGGAGGTCATGGACAGATGGCCATGAACCACCTCCATGGAGTCCTGCGTTGAAGAGCTGTGTGTCGGGGAGGTGTAGTGGCGTGGACGTGGACGTGTAGCCATCATTTGCCCATGGTGGTGATGAGTATGTGAGTGGGGATGCAGGGCCTTGGGGTGCTGAGGGGGAACATGGTGGAAGGTGGTCTCCTGAACTGGGTGGGTCTCTCCAGTGACTGACTCAGGTCCAACGCCACCTCCCCACACCAGCGGGGGTGGGTAAGGCTGTCTTGCCTGTAACAATCAAGTAAATAACATCAGCCAAATGTCAAATACAAAAAGACTGATAACACAGATCAATACGGCAACATTAGGAACATTCCACATGGATTTATTTCTTTATAAATGATACAAGAACAATTTGAATGAATATATTTAAAACAACAGGACAACAAACAAACACCAGGAACATCAGACTTAAATGAAGAACCCTCCATGCGCCTCTCTGACCTGTGGACAGAGGCTGTCACCATCGATTGTAGGCATTGTTGTGCCAAAGTGTCCTCCACTGTGCAAGTGGTGATGGGTAGGGTCTGATCTCGCTCTGCCACTGGTACTAGTCCCAGATGATCCCCCTGAAAGATGAGTAAAGGTGTTATGAGTATCTCTTTACTAACTTCATGTCATATAATAAAACACCTTCAGCTATTTTTATCCAGGTACAATAACTAATCACATGCTTGCAGAGGGTGAGTTCTTCAAATCCACTGGAACTACCCAGAAGCTTAAGGTGGACGTTACCTGAGCTAGAGGAGGTGCTGGAGGTGGTTCCTGAAGACTGGGACTGCTCCAACGCAGGGCTTGTAGACACACTACTGCTCGTATTGGTCCCCTCATCCGCAGTCTTCTTAAAGAAGCTGTGCTGCAGAGCATAGTAGGGCTGGATGCGACTCTTAGGGTCATAGTCCAACATCCGAAGGATCAGGTCCTTGAACTTCAAGTAGTCAGCAACAGCATGGCCAGACTCCCCCGCCCGTCGGCCACCAGGACCACCTGTCTCCACACCCAGGATGGAGTGGAGCTTCCGTGAAGCTGGAGGCTTATACTGTTAAGATGAAAAATTGTAATATTGTGTTACCACAACTACCCACAGAGTCTGTTATCACTCAGTCTGCCAGCATTTAAAAATATATTTCAAAGAACTCACCCTTTTACCATCTTTGGTCTTCTTAACACTCCATGTACCATCTGAAAGCTTCTCGAAGAACTTCCTGGCTTTGGGAGCTAGGTCCATTATGTGATTAGGTGGGATACCAAGAACCTCAACTATTTTGTTCATCTGATCCACCTGAGGAAATCATCATTAATCACATTACTTCCTTATTTTAGATAAGCCAAATGTCAAGCTTAACTGTCTGTACATGGTATATATATTAATACTTGTTACACTTGGAGCTGACTGCAGTAGATCATCATCTGGTGAATAAACTCAACAAACATTGATTCATAATGTTTATATCCACTTTTCTATGTGTGAGGACTACAGGGTCTAATTCAACATGTGGCTCTGAAGTGGAAGTATTTGTCATCCTTAGCTGAAATAATAAGAACAAGCTAATGATTCAGGTTGTTGTACCTCATTGGCTCCACTAAAGAGAGGCTCTCCAGTGTGCATCTCTACCAAGATGCAACCCAGGGACCACATATCGATGGCCAGGTCATAGGGCATTCCCAGCAGCACCTCTGGGGAACGGTAGAAGCGACTCTGGATATACTGGTATATCTACACACAAAACAAACATTCAAACATGACCATGAGATCTACATTGTATGATGTTTGTTTATTTCACTCGAAGAGGCTGCGATCACGAAAATATTCTTGCAAACATTTTATTGCTGATAAGTGAAACTGCAGTTACATACCCTTTGTCCCAATTGGCATGAGCTGCCAAAGTCCACTATTTTGATGGCACTCCTCTTTGGGTTGCAGAGGAGGATGTTCTCGGGCTTCAGGTCACAGTGGATGATGCTGAGCTCAGGCGTGGCCAGGAAGAGTAGTGCCGTGCATAGCTGCTGGGCAAACTTCCGGGTGAGATTGAGTGAGACTCCACGGAAGTTGGTATTTCGGAGCAGGTCGTATAAGTTATATGACAGCATCTCAAACACGAGGCAGAGGTGGTTCCGAAACATGAAGTGTCGCTTTAGGTGAACTGCAGGAAACCAAATTGCACAAACAGAAAGCGTCTATGCATTTTCTTGTTTTGGTTTATTAAATCAGAAGTACATTTGAAGAGTGGCTCACCAATGTAGTATTTCATCTCAGTATCATGTTTGTTCATCAGCTCCAGGAGGCGCACTTCTATCTGGGCTTGATTGAGGAAAGCTTTCTTGTTCTTGATGATCTTAATGGCAACCCATTCTTGCTCTACTCGATCATATGCTTTCACAACCTAAAGAGGACAAGAGAGAAGATTTCAACAGATCAATATCTGACACCAACGTGAACAGCAAAAACTTCAGTAAAACACAGATCTAAAGCTGTACTCTCAATCACACATAATTAAACAACATTTGTGTAATTTATAGTTAAGCACCTGTCCAAATGATCCTTTTCCTATCAAGGAATCAATTTCATAGCGGTCCATCCACTTCTCCCCATTCTTGACGATGTAGTCATAGTTATCATCGTCATAGCCATCATTAAAGACTTTCCTCTCCTTTTTGTGACTGGAGTCTTCACCCTGACCCTGTTGGTGCCGTCGCTTCTTTTTTGCATAATACACCTGTAAGTTAACACATTACATCCCATTATTAAACACAGGGGATCTATAAGAATACATTTTATTTCACTGTCTTAGAGAACAGTACAATAAAACAGATTTTACACATAACCCATAATAATATTTTTCTTTGTCTGAACAATAATCAAAATTTAAAGACATTTCAATTATCACTTGTGAGTAAATTTAATCAAATTACTCAAAAAGCTAGACAAGAAATATTTCAAAGGCATCTGATTTGATAACTGAAATATTAGTAGTGAATCTTCTGCCAGCTGTTTGAGTAATAACAGAATGGTGTTTTAGATACACAGAACAAAAAAACAAAACTAACCTCATTGATGTGTTTGTATGTTTTGATAAGGTCAATGGAGAGCTTCCTCAGGGGAGCTGAAGTTGGGTCACGAAAGCACTGGGGCATGTGCCTCTGGAAATCAATGGTAACATAGTCGTGAACAAATTAAAAATAATAAACAACTGTCAGTAACAGCTTCATCTTACTTTACATTTCATAGAAATAACTGTGCTAAACATGACACGATTAAATTGAAAGAAGCATCTGACATGCAGCTGCTCTGCCTAGTGACAACTAAAAAAGGGAAGTAGTCTCTGATATTATACTAAGTACTACAGTTGTTGTAAAACCAAGAGGAGCTGTGCTGTAGGGTGAGTATACCTGATTGGCAGTGAGCTGTGGTGTCTGGTCGCTGTACGGTAAAACCGTAACAGATTGGTCAGTGCTTGGCTGGTGGCGGTCACTGTACTGCTGGTGCGTATGGGGCATTGGAGCAGCCATCTGAAGACCAGCAGTGTGTAAAGAAAAAGAGGGCGCAAGCCGGACGGACGAAGGTTTGCATGCTGAAGTCTCTCCTCCTAAAAGAAATGAACAGCGTTAAGAGCTGGACTTTGATTTTGATAAGCAATATAGAAAACTAACAGTAAATACTATGAAGGAAAATGACTATAGTCTTTAAATAAATTAGCTATATTCCCCCTTTCATGCAACAAATTTGTAATTCAAAATTATAAACAGGCATTAGAGCACATATTTATATAGATATTACATCTTCCAGACATATTTAAAACCCATTTTTACTTTCTTATCTTAAGCAAATTTCCACAAATGTACATTTTTCTTTAAGAATAGAATATTGAAAAAATAATCTAATATCATGCATGTTTAAAAAAACAAGTACAGGCCTTAGAAAATGATGAATACATGTCAAAAATAAAAAGATCAGTAGATTGTTAAGAAACATTTTTAAATTTATACATAATGTATTTTAATAAGCATGTAAACTAAAACAAAATTCCATTAAAAGGATAACAAAAATGAAAAAACAACAGTGATATATCAACCTTTTTGAAGAAAAGGGAGAAAAACAGCAGGTTTAACAGTGAAACGGGGTGAGAATACAGCATCTCCACACTGTACAGTGAATCATCCTTCATTTTAAGCCAGAAGGAATCAAAAAATTATTAAATAGCATGTTCAGCTATCAGCATCTCTCACCAGACAACACAATTCACCAGTGCTACACAGTAACCGCTATTCAGAATCCCAGCAACAGCACCTAATTAGCATAGCCTATCACCACAGAGATACAGCGTGATTTGGCAAGCCCATCAATGCACAGACCAATCACAACGCAGTATGCAAATAGCCTACTTTTGTTGCCAGGGCAGAGCTGCTCCCATTTTCCAATGAGAAAACAAGAAATAAACAAGAAATAAAATTGAACTTTGGCACACTTAGACGTTGCTTTCAACACAAGAGCCTGACAGCAAAATAGCTGCACAGCCCAAAACCTGCACTCCATCTGAGAGCGTTAGAAAGCTGACCCAGCTTTGGAAAAGCACAAAAAAAAAAAAATCCACTGACAGAAATAAGAGGAACTGTAAAATGATAGAGAGCAGACAACAGGATATTTGAGAACTAAGACATACCTATTTCCATCGACTGAAAAATATAAATAAATACACATTCTTGTCTATAAAAATTAAGAAAATGTCACTTAATTCTTTATTAAATCTGTATAGAGCTAAAAAAAAATAGAGAGCTTAAATTTTAAATAATTTTATTGTAGCTGATGTCTGTTTTGCTGTAGTTTGAACATATATTTTACAATTTTAAGCTAAATTATAAATAAAAAACTTAACATCAAACTAAAATAACATACTGTGCTGACTAGTTCAACACTGTTTGACTTTTTCCTATTTAAGATGATTCAAAAGTCTAGATGCTGAGTTCAAAAAAGCAAAGTAAGCAGGAAAGGAAAGATCATTAAGTGAACTAGTTTCCCCATCAGAGGGTTAAAGCCTGATGTACAGCAGCTAACCTGGATGCATCTTCTGTACAATTTCATATCATCCTGGAAGGAGAGTCCAGCAGCAAACCACAACCCACTACAAAGAATAAGAACAATTTATTATCATTTACATTCTTAGTGGTATGTAACTTCACTGAGATTAAACTTGAGTTGAAAATTAGTAACAAAAGATTATCAAAGAAGATAAAACACCCCAAACTTGTAAAAGTTTCCTAGAGGTGAAAGTATAAATTTGGGAAATTAACAGCTCAAAGCACAAATTTTAAATCTATTTAAAAAGATCAAAAGTTCAAGTTATTAAAGAACAGTTTATATCCAGATAATCAACATTTTACAACATAAATCTACATTGAAGCTTTGAAATAGTTCAGAGAAACAGAGATTCTGAACATTTAATTCAATTAATATTGTTCTGGATCTTTACTAGGTATGTATCACCATTAAATTATTTTAAAATAGTGTCTTCAAACTAATGAAATATACTTTTTAAATGATCAACTCTTTGCCAGAACTCAGGCTTACCAGCTACATTTAACTACAGAATTTTACAAAGAACTAAAATAATAAGAAAAAGCAACTTTGGTTTGAGACCACTGTACTAACAATCCAACTTAACCAGATTTAATTTATGTCCTAAAATGATTAAAATCCTATTAAAACATGTAAAACTACAGTAAATCAAAATGCATCTTTACAATCACACTTGTAGCTCTTTAGTCTTTTTTCCTAAACGTCTCAATGTTCAGTACCAACACATGAACAGTTCCTTTCTTGGCTCTAGTCATTATGGCATCTGTGGGCCTATTTATGTGTAAATATATCGACAGCTAGCTTAATATTAGAAGCCGAATCATAAATGACGGTTAAATATCTCTAGTTACAAACCCGTGTGTCATCCTCTTACGCCCAAATGATTCGATTCACTCCAAGGATGATGAAAATATAACTGATCCAAAACAATTCAAAGCTAAAGGTTCGAGTAAATGAATATATGCCGAGTACTTACAGATGATAAGGTAGATCTCGTCATGGTTGGAATTTAGGAAGCATATTCAGCGTTAATTTTCATCCTGTCTTGCTTACATATTGTTCGCGAAGGACTCAAATAGATGATATTCAGCCTCACGTTACAGTTAGCGGACTAACTAGCTGTAGCGTTGTTCGTCGTTACCCTGAAAACTGCGGGGCAGATGAGCAAATCTCTCACCAGCCCGACGTTAGCTAGTGACGCTGTGTGCAGCCAGCGGGGCCCATTCAGATCAGATCGGGCTAACACGGCTTCAATCATACAATGACAGGGTCTAATATAGCAGTAACATCACCAGCACGGATCTCTGTCCAAACTCCCAGTCAGCTGGAAAGCTGTTCCTGTCCAACATTAAAACCCGTCTCTTGACCTACTGACTGAACCCTGGCTTCACAAAATCTTAGCCGCCACAACTTCACTACCGCCTCCATCATTGTTAACCATTCAGGCTGCACAGAATATCCATAAATACATGTGTGAAAACTCAACCAAAGATCGCTCATGTGCAATGGAATAGTTTGGATCTGCTTACCTCTGATGGCACGATCTTCATTTAAAGTCCAATAACCTGTATGATGAGGAAACTTATCCAGCTTGATTCTCCACCTCCCTGCTCGGTTAGCGAGTAAATCCAATCCCCCGTCCTCTGGCCGGCTAAAAAAACTCACTAGTCACATCTAGTACGCACTTCATGATCCAAACCTTGATGAGCAACATCCGTGATCGAAATGATTTCATCAAATGTTCCTATCAGCTGATGACAAACAACATGCTAACTAGCACGGATAACTTACTGGCTAACCTTAGCTGGTTGACAAAATGAAGGCAGCTAACATCAGCTAGCTCCGCTGACTTAGCCTGAAGCTACCGCTAAATAAACGTTATGCCAAATTCGGATTTAACGCTCGTCTTTGCAGCTAATATGTCGGTCACCTCGATGAGCGGCGACAAAGCGATTACATCTAGAGCATTTTAAATACTAAACAGAAGCCGTGTCCTCTGATAAATTTTGGTTTGGAATTTTGTGTCAATTTTCACAAAATGGCGCGCGGTCCAAACCTGCGCAGTGAACCGGCCCGGTGGACCAGAGACACGGACAACTGAGTTAGTGCGGCGCCGCCTAATTATTTCAACTGGGTTAAAACGTCGGCTTCTTGATCATCTTAATAATCCGATCCACTAGACGCGACTCGGTATCCAAAAACGTCAAAAATATATCCACTGACAGCATTATTCCGGCGGGAAGAGAGAACATTTGAAAAGACTGAGCTGGGGGGGAAAAAACCCTCCTGACAAAATGGCGATGCTCTAGCTTGTTGCCATGGCAACTGTCAATCAAAAAAAAAAGACGGAAAAAAAAGAAAAAGAATACCCGGATGTACCAATGACGAATAAAATCTGAACTGGTCAGAGTTACAGCGCACACAGAAGTGCTCCGGTGTCCCTGTCTGTCTTTTTACCCACGTTTGGCCTGTTGCTGCCAATCGACTGCGATCAAAATGGTTGACTTTGCTTATTTTTACGACATTAAAATACCACTTCCTATTTGGCTCGAGCTTAGTGAGCCCTTTCTTCTCTCCTATGATGTGTCACTCTTCAGCAAACACCAAAAATAATAATATTATATTAATTATTATTATGATTAGTAATATACATCTAGAGAATATGTGGGTTAGTAGGATGAAAGTCTGACATCATCAGAATTTGCACATTTTAAATCTAGATATTTTATCAAATTATAAGGAGAGGTGGTGCATCAAAAAATAAATAAATAAATAAAATAAAACAATAGGAATACTGCGAAGCTGGCATGGTTCTTAAAAAAACATATATGTGTATGTGTGTGTGTGTGCTCTGAGTACATGTCACAGTTTGAAGTCATTGTTTTGTTAAGAACAAAATTATTATAGGTTGTATCTAAAAGTTTGAATAGCCTATTTTCACAAATCAAGATGGTACGTCTATATGTTTAAATGTTTACCTCCTTTTATAAAGGAGACTGTGTTTCTTCACTGAGCATAAAAGATTCAATAAACAGACTAAAACTAAGTTTACTAGCTGCATAATTTGGCTGTTTAAAGCAACGTTAAGGCCTTGATGATGTAATTTTTTGATCCGTCACTCGTGGTGAAATTGTGCTAGAATTAATGTCTGAACGATTTCAGCAAGATTAGTTAACAGCTGTTTTATTTTATCTCGCAGAATTCGTTTTTTATTACTTAAACACAAACTCAAAGGTTCAAATCCGACAGAACTGAATGTTTTATCAGCAGGATCAAGTGACCAGTCTGCAGTGTAAACAGGTTAATTCACAACACTTGGTGTCACCTGCTGTCCTTCATTTGAACATTTCTACATAGTTATTCACTGTAATCGTCATGAAGGTACAGCAATACAGCAATATGAGTTGCCTTGTGCTTTTATTCTAGAGGAGGGTTTTGCTCATAATCAATCTGTAGATAATCAATAGAAGCCAGCCTGTTGATGGAACCCAATCTGATCTTGAATCAACATTCAGTGTTATGTGAACTGTTATTGTTTTCTCACCACTGCACGTCTTGTTTACATACCGTTCAATGTTTTGTAATAATTATTATCATCAAGTCATTTTAAAAGCAAAATGAAAACATTTATCCCCATTTATCTTTAAACCTTTCAAATAATCTGGGGAATTAGAGATTAAGATCCACAGGTGAGATCGACCCACATGAGACTGATGTCCTGAATCTACCAGACGACTCAGTTCCTCGTGTCATTAGTTCTTTCTTTTCCTTTCTGTTCTCACACAATCCAAAACGTTAATTCCTGTTGTGTTTTCATCACTTATTCAACGAAGGCTTCTGTTCAAATCTATCAAATCACCTTTAAAACAGAAAGATCATTTCTGTCAGATCTCAAACTCAATATAAAAACGACAAAATCTACTGAGCCTTGACTGACTCTGAGCTCAACCTGAAACCTGATGTCAGGATTTTAAACTTATTTGAAGGAAAATTCATGCTTCGTTTAGTTCATTCTAGCACTGAATGGTGGGAAGCTGTGCACACAATGCATTTACAATCCTGGATGTGTCTAATGATTGCAGTTAAAAAACATAATTCACACCTTCAGACCAGTCATTTGTATTATTTATTTTAATTTAAAAATTCAAAAGTTTACATGGAAAAATTACAAAACGACGTCAGTTTAAATATAAATATCACTCAGGTTCCAGTTATTATACAAGGAGACTCAAAGAGGCTGAAGAACCAACTATGACTTAAAATAATGTGTGAAATTTAACATTTGTTTGTTCATATGAGATTAAATATGCCACCATTTTTATTAGTTCTATTAAAACACTCAGATTATTCTCTGTGGTCATGAATCATTGTACACATACACAGCAAAAAAGCCAGTGTTAAATCAACTCTGAGAGTGTTAAATTTAACACCAACAAAGTGTGTATATGCGTCCACTCTTTTCAGTGTTAATTTAACACTAACACTAGTGTTAATGTTTTTACACTCTGGTATAGTTATTTCAACACCGATAACTAACTAACTTGCTATAGGAAGACCTCTACCACAGATAAGAGAAGCAGGTGAAGACCCCTTTCACAATTTCAGTTCAGAGAAGCTCAAAGTCTGAGAACTACAATATTATATAATAGGCAGCTTGTATTAGGTTACCTCAGTCAGGTTTGAATCACGGTTGCTGAAAGATTTAAAAAGCCGACTGATTTTAATGATGTAGTAGGTGTAAAGTATTGAATAAAATGTTGTGCTGCATGATTGGCTTTATTTTAACTCTTACACAGAGCTTTATGATGCACACATTTACAATTAAATTGCAGATCAAGCCTCCAAGTGCATTTTGGGTAAAACTCAGACCCGGGCATTGGCTCCACCCACCGCCCAGCTCTGATGAGCAACTCTGTTCAGAGTTAATTTTAAATTCAACACTTGACAGAGTTGCTTAAATGTAACTCCCCAAATTAACACCAACTCTTTTGAGGAATTTACTCTCATGGAGTTAAAAAGACTAAAAAAGAGTTAAATTAACACTGTATTTTAACACTCAACACTAACACTGGAAATGTAACACTTTTGAATTTGCTGTGTATGTACTTTTTCCTTTCAAAATACCTCTAAAGCAATACATCGCCCTACGAGAACCTTTGAACTCTTAACTTTAAATGTACTGTATACTATTTAAAGACAACATGCAAAGATTTTATCTTCTATCATTAATATAAACAAAAATACATTGTAAAGAATTAAAAGAGAGATCTGTTCATGGAGATTGTAGATTAATGATCTCTTCTGCAGGGATTTTGGGGTCACAAAGGGTCTGAAAAACATTTAAAAAACATTATAATAAGTTCTGTACTTGTTCAGAGTTCACTTCATTTACTGAAATGCCGCAGTCAGACAGCTGATGAGCTAAAGTTTATGGTTAGTATGTTTACATAATGTCTCTCTGCAGAATGAACATGTGTTTTAAAATTAAAGCACAAGTTCATTTTTTTATTGTTGTTTAAGTTTTAAGAACAACAAAAGAGAGAAAACATCTATTTTAACAGTTAAAAATATATATTAAAAAAGTTGTTTATTTGTTTTTGATGCAGTGAGACATTTTAGGTAAAGATCTCACAAACACCAACATTTTACACGAGTCTCATCTGGATTCATGCATTTAATTTAATTACAACATTAATCTTTTTTTTTATTGACTCCTGGTGTAATAATTCCTACAGATGCTCTTTTACTTACCATAAGGAGATAAACATTAGATTAGATTGTAATCCATCAGAAAATAATCCGTTTTCATTTTGAATTTACTTTTTTTGCACACAAAATCCTAATTTGATGGAGTTTTATTTCAGTTCAACACCGATCACAGTCTGATATTTTACCACATGATGGCAGCAGAAGCTTATTTTAGCTGATGGTTTAACCTCTATAGCCAGGAGCTCGTTTTTTCCAGCACCAGCAGGTTGAATCCACTCAGAACCAAACAGACGCTGTTGTTGCCTAAAGGTCACAGAACAGTCATGACATGGACCAAACAACAAAATAAACAAAACCTACATTAAATAACAAGATCCTGAAGGAAAAGACGATCTTTTACACTTTGTCAGATGTCTTTTATGTGTCTCCTGTCTTTATATTTGAGACATGGACTGTGTCCCTATAGACATCTATACATAACTCAGCTCTAATAAATATTATTAAGGTAAAGGTCTTATTTGTTATACAGCAAAAAACAATTGAATGTAACAGGGTAAAGGTGAAATATGCCTTTAATTTAAAGGTCAAACTACCATCAGAATAACATTGTTGTATTTATATTATGGTATAACTTTATATTTTATGTACTAATGTTAAATACGAGTGAAATAAAAAGTCCATTATGACATTTGAAACTGAGGAAGAGTCAAGATTTTAAACACAGGTTGTAACGCTGGTTTGATCATGTGACCCGTAGCATCACATAAGAGGATTTATTCTATATATTTATACTAAATTGTCTCTTTTTCATATATAAATAATTAGAAAATCTGACGAAAATTAAGGGTTAACATTTTCTATGAAAATCTCATTGTTTGTTTTTTTCTTTTTTGTCATGTATCAGTTCATTTAGTAAACAATTTATACACATTTAAATAATAATAAAAGTCTCGTATTTAGACATCTTGTTCAGGAGTGACGGCAGGATGGAGCAAGAGATGGAATGATGGATTGGAGCTTCATCAGCAGTAAAGAGGAGCTGATTCAGTCTGGAAGGCAAAGATCTTTATTTACTGCTCTGTCTATGTTCTGATCTTCACCTATGGTCATGAGATCTGGATCCTGACTGAAAGAACAAGATCCTGATACAAACAGCTGGAATGAACCTTCTTCTTTGGGTGGATGGACTCAGGTTTAGAGATCAGGTGAGGAGCTTGAAGTCGAGCTGCTGCTCCTCCACATCGAAAAGAGTCAGCTGAGGTGGTTCATGCATCTGGTTAGGATGCATCTTGATTGCATCCCAATGGAGGTTTTACCAGGCGCATCCCACTGGGAGGAGACCCCAAAACACTCATTGAGGGGTTACATATCCTCCCTGTCAGGAGCTGGAGAATGTTGCTGGGGTGAGGGAGGTTTGGGTTTCCATCCTGATCCTGTTGCCCCGCAACCCGACAACAGATAAGAAGATGGATGAATAAAAGTCCTAAATAAAAACTTTCCCACTAACCTGCAGTTAACTAGCTAACTATTTATTTGGTCAGATAATCAGTAGAAAATAAAAATGACAAATTCAGAGCACATACCTTTTCAAATGTACACTTTATTTTAAACAAAAGTACAAAAAACAAATATCCGATATTTACAATACTTGCATGGCAATGTTCACTTTCTTTGGTCATTTTTTCCAATTTAATGATTTTCTTAATTTATTTTTTCCACATGGTAGGCAACAAACAGCAGCTCAGAGATCGGAGGTTATTACATGCTGGATATATTGTTCAACCAGATGCTGAGCAAACTATCAATGACTTAATTACATTTTTTTTGTAAAGTCTGCAAGCAATTCATCAACAGTTTAAATCCAAGATAGGTCAAAGATGAGATATGTGACAGTTACTGAATATGCCTACGAGGATACTTAATCTTGGACAATATAAATAGCATAAAGAAAGTTAAAATTCACACAATTCACAAAAAAAAAAACATTCTGGTTTTGAAACATCTTTTAGGTTTAGCAAATGCTCGTATTGGACCAAAACTGTGACATGTACAGCTGCACGTATTCCATCATATTCTACACAAAAATAAGACCTGAAACATGAACTCTAGTGCACATCACGAACTGAAGTAGTTACAGGTAGGTTTGTAAAAGAAGGCAAAGGCTACTTTGAAGACGCCGCGTCTGATGCTATGGCTACATAATAAACAATCATTCCTCAACACTGATGGAGCACAAACTCATATGGTCGGACTTCAAAAGCCTCGATAAGTTAACTAAAATTTCATCTGGCGAACCGCAGGATCGAGGATGAATTTCATGTAAAAACGTGCGCGGCCAGTGAAATCAGATGAACATTCTCCCGGTAATCTAGCTTCTCGTGTTGCGCGTCGTTATGTTGAATGTACAGCACACGTAAGAAAATACATGGATAAAACGAAGGGTCATTTCCTCTCCTGGTTACACACAAAGAAGACAAAAATCGAAAACACCGAAGAATGTTTCGACACCTACCGTCTGTAATGCCGCGTGAAAAATCAAAGAACCAGCTTAAACTAGCGTAATGATCTCGCTGGAATTCAAAAGCTTTTTCCAATAACCTGACAAACTGGAATAAAATGCACATATGTACAGATTTACTTCTACTGTTTACGGATGTCGAAGGCAGAGGCGGTTGGCCTGAGATGGCGTGAAAGAAAAAAAAAACTGGGGATGGGAAATGAACGTCTCTCGGTTCCTGCTACGTCCTGAAAGAGTCACGCACAATCTAATGCAGATCTACACATCCTTACAAAGGCAACAGGTCTAGAAGGTATCGTCACTTGCATCAACTAGAAAACTCCCCGAAAAAAAGAAGAAAGAAAAAAAAAAAGTCTGCGTTTTCTCACTTTCCCAAGTTTCATTCTAAAAAATAGGAATTCTAATGGTCGACGATTTACACATGTATCAGTAGTGCAGACAACTTATTTATACAGTATCACATACAGTATCCATTCGTTTTTTTTTAATAAATGGAGGGTTTGAGAGGTTGATTGATGGGTGCAGGAGATGTCTGGATATGTTTTTTTTTTTTTTTGTTAAAGTCTCCCTGAAACCAAATTCAAGCTGTCTTCATCCCGATGTACGCTTGTTAGTTTCTCCAAGATGGAGGTGAAGAGAAATGTGCAAAAGTTCTTTATTCTCACTGGAATAAAAAACAAAACATTGAAATGTTATTTAAGAAATAAAATGGAATAACTTCATTAATATTGGATGTTTTGATGTCTACCTTTCACTTCACCCTCGACAGGATCCTATCTACACCTCCGCCTTCTGACTGTTCTCCTCCTTTTCCTCTAATTTTTTCTCCTCCTCAGAAGATCCGTTCTCCTTCTCACCGGTCTTCCAGCTTCCTTCCCTGCAGGGGATTAAAACATAAAGTTTGAATAAGCCTTCCCTATAGAGCTAAAAGATTTGGAAGGAGGGGGGGTGTCTAAAAAAATCTGCAGGTCCTCGTCTGACCTTGCTGATCCTGCAAATTAAAACATGAAACAAACTTTCTAAATGAACCACATTTATTATACATTCAAAACCTGATGCGATTCAATATCCAATTTCTACTGTCTTATTTAGTGACTGTTGGGATGCTGTAAAGTGCTGTACCTTCACTCACTCCTTGGCAAGTAACATTTCTAAACTTGTCTGTGGTTCTTCTGCTGTCTGAGGGTTTTACTGAGTTTGGGTGTCTAGGAACAATTTCCCTGACAACCGTCATTGATTCAGCTTTTTATTTCCTTCCAGACTCTAATGTTTTAGTTATGACTGATGTAACCCGCCTAAAAGTGGGTTAAAGTAATGATTTATGTTCTTATCTGATCGTTATTTCTTTTAATTTCATGATTGTAAATGCTTGTGTGTTTTATTTTGAAACCGGGACTTTATTTTGTAAAAACCGGAAGTAATGCACAAAGATACCTGCAGTAGCTTAACATCGCAAATGCGCAAACGAGACTCTGGTGTTGTTTCGCTCGTGGGAGCTGGAGAGCGAGAGAAAAAGGTATCAAAATGTGTTATTTTGCACTGATATTAAGATTTAATGTCGTTAGTGTTGTAAACTGATTGAAGTCCCGTTGTAGACGTTGGAGAGTCGTCGAGGAGCCACCTTAACTGTTCCGGTCTCCTCTGTAGAAACTCTCACTTGGTAATCTAGTTTCTGCCATGCTCTTAATGTGTGTGTATGTGGAAACAACACGTGGTGACCATGCTAGCTGCCATTAAGGATATCTTTTGTGTATTTTATGTTGTTTTATGATGAATGTAATTTACTAAAAAGCACTTATGTGAACTTTTGAAAAGAAAACTTGAAAGAAAACTTGTGTTAATGTATCAGGAACGATTAACAATGTCCTGTATCACTAAGATAAGCGCATTGTGATACTTTTACACTGTGAAATAACTAGTCATTTTTCCAATGTGACTAAAGATTAAAAGCCATACAGAGTGGAGAAGCTAAAGAGTCATTTTAAGTTAATTAAGATGGTTAAAAGCAGCACAGCTGTAAATTGTTACTTTTGTCAATTAAAAACAATGTATTTCATTTATTTTATTTAAATCTAAAATCCTATGTTAAAAAGGGTTAAAAGAAAAGACATTACATATGGGAAAAGAACAAATTACATTAAAAAGCTAATTTGTTTATGTAAATTCATTGGAAAAATGCTATTTTATTTAATTGATATTACTATTGGTTAAAATGGTTTATTCTGACACTGAAACTTTATTGTGGAAATAATTGGTTACCTACCTGTATCCTATATTATTATATTCCATTTTGAGAAAAGACAGATAATATGTTGTACAACACTTTGAATTAATCTAGTTGATCATTTTTATGGAAGAACTGAGACTATAACCTGTTTTACTAATGCAGGTCAGGTCTTTTCATATTGGTTGGAAAAAACTTGATGAAGCTTCAGTCCTTGTGTCAACGAGATTAACCAGCGACTTGTAGATGGCGAGCCTCCCAGCAGAACTCTGATCATCACCACATCCTTCAGCTGAGGTTGTGGTAGGATTGTGCCGATTCCAAGAATTGACACCAACAGGAGCCACACTGAATACACTCCTGACTTGACTATTTTACTCTGACTTACCTGACTTGAACTTTGGATCCATAACGAACAATTCTGAACCAAGACCTTTGGAAGGACAATTTATTTTATTCTATTTTATTTTACATTTAAAGGGCCCATAGGCATTGTTAATTGTGTTCTGTTCAAATGATTTTGACAACTAAAAGTTGCTTTTCATAACTTATACTGGTGTCCCTGGTTATTACTCTTACTCATAGCTCCTACGAACCTAGTGGTGACGTGTACATACTCAGAAGTGGGTTACACGGTAAAACGTGGCGAGCCAGCCAGGAGCTTGAGTAGGTAATAATCCAGATACCTGTCTCTTATACAC
>SSNP01000017.1:357982-377192 GCA_006937955.1 Pachypanchax playfairii
GCCAACCTAGACTGCCCATAGACATTGCATTCGGTCTACCAGTCAAGAAAGATCCAGGCATGTCTCACTCGCAGTATGTGAGAAACCTTAAAACATATTTGGAAGAAAGTTATCAGTTAGCATCTGCTAATGCTAAGAAGATCGCTGACAAGAACAAACGCCGATTCGACATGCGAGTAAGAGAGTCAACACTTGACATAGGTGACAGAGTCCTAGTGCGCAATCTCCGTTTTCGCGGCAAGCATAAACTCGCCGATCGGTGGGAGTCCACCATTTATGTTGTCCGAAAGAAAGCTGGAGATATGCCTGTGTATACAGTCAGTCCTGAGGGTCAGGAAGGACCATTGCGTACACTCCACCGTGATTTATTACTTCCTTGCGGATTTCTATCAGAAGAGGACGAGGAGATAACAAAACCAAAACAAGCCTCAAAACCCAAAACAAGGAGAAACTCCTTCTCTCCAGAGGAAAATCCTCCTGATTCTGATGATGATGACTATAGTCCAAGTTACTATCCAACAACAATCGAAACAACCATGAGGATTATTCAACCAAACAATGGACATTCAGATGCAAGCATTACAAACGTTGAGTTATCTGAAGGTATATCCAAGAACTTACCACTTGTAATCCTGGATCAACCTGTGGTAAAACAAAATACAAACCTGGATGGACACTTACTGGATGTGACACAGAATGAACTGGAACCTGAAAATGGGAAAGAAAATGAAACCACTGAAATGGAACATGACATAACAGACAGTTCTTCTCAAACCAAAACCTCAGAGAGAGTTGAACAGTCTACTGAAAAGAGTCAGACTACTGGAATAGACGAAACTGAACAAGATGCTAAAGACTCAGATCTAGCTGATCCTGATAACCTTAACAATCAGACTGCAGACCAAATTCGCAGATCTGAACGGTTGAGAAAACCACCTGTTAAGTTTACATACCCACAGCTTGGTAAACCCTTGATTTCATTTGCACAAACTATACTTGATGGGTTTAACAAAGCTTTAGTGGAAACTTTTGAAGGTGCCCCTACCCTTGTAAGCACATGAAGGGACTCATGTTAATTAAGAGGGGGAGGGTGTAACCCGCCTAAAAGTGGGTTAAAGTAATGATTTATGTTCTTATCTGATCGTTATTTCTTTTAATTTCATGATTGTAAATGCTTGTGTGTTTTATTTTGAAACCGGGACTTTATTTTGTAAAAACCGGAAGTAATGCACAAAGATACCTGCAGTAGCTTAACATCGCAAATGCGCAAACGAGACTCTGGTGTTGTTTCGCTCGTGGGAGCTGGAGAGCGAGAGAAAAAGGTATCAAAATGTGTTATTTTGCACTGATATTAAGATTTAATGTCGTTAGTGTTGTAAACTGATTGAAGTCCCGTTGTAGACGTTGGAGAGTCGTCGAGGAGCCACCTTAACTGTTCCGGTCTCCTCTGTAGAAACTCTCACTTGGTAAGCTAGTTTCTGCCATGCTCTTAATGTGTGTGTATGTGGAAACAACACGTGGTGACCATGCTAGCTGCCATTAAGGATATCTTTTGTGTATTTTATGTTGTTTTATGATGAATGTAATTTACTAAAAAGCACTTATGTGAACTTTTGAAAAGAAAACTTGAAAGAAAACTTGTGTTAATGTATCAGGAACGATTAACAATGTCCTGTATCACTAAGATAAGCGCATTGTGATACTTTTACACTGTGAAATAACTAGTCATTTTTCCAATGTGACTAAAGATTAAAAGCCATACAGAGTGGAGAAGCTAAAGAGTCATTTTAAGTTAATTAAGATGGTTAAAAGCAGCACAGCTGTAAATTGTTACTTTTGTCAATTAAAAACAATGTATTTCATTTATTTTATTTAAATCTAAAATCCTATGTTAAAAAGGGTTAAAAGAAAAGACATTACATATGGGAAAAGAACAAATTACATTAAAAAGCTAATTTGTTTATGTAAATTCATTGGAAAAATGCTATTTTATTTAATTGATATTACTATTGGTTAAAATGGTTTATTCTGACACTGAAACTTTATTGTGGAAATAATTGGTTACCTACCTGTATCCTATATTATTATATTCCATTTTGAGAAAAGACAGATAATATGTTGTACAACACTTTGAATTAATCTAGTTGATCATTTTTATGGAAGAACTGAGACTATAACCTGTTTTACTAATGCAGGTCAGGTCTTTTCATATTGGTTGGAAAAAACTTGATGAAGCTTCAGTCCTTGTGTCAACGAGATTAACCAGCGACTTGTAGATGGCGAGCCTCCCAGCAGAACTCTGATCATCACCACATCCTTCAGCTGAGGTTGTGGTAGGATTGTGCCGATTCCAAGAATTGACACCAACAGGAGCCACACTGAATACACTCCTGACTTGACTATTTTACTCTGACTTACCTGACTTGAACTTTGGATCCATAACGAACAATTCTGAACCAAGACCTTTGGAAGGACAATTTATTTTATTCTATTTTATTTTACATTTAAAGGGCCCATAGGCATTGTTAATTGTGTTCTGTTCAAATGATTTTGACAACTAAAAGTTGCTTTTCATAACTTATACTGGTGTCCCTGGTTATTACTCTTACTCATAGCTCCTACGAACCTAGTGGTGACGTGTACATACTCAGAAGTGGGTTACACTGAGTTCAAATCAAAGATGTAATTACTGTTAAAGAGGCCATTTCATACACATTTCAGGACTTTGTGGTTATTTATTAAGTATTAACCTGTAATATGAAACATTTTATATTTAAAACACGTCAGGAAACACTGATTAACAGACCTTTCAATCTGTCCGCATTAAAATTCGGGTGGTTCCGGCTCCTTCCGTCAGGCTGCTTCAGCAGCAGCTCGTTCATATTCATTGTTCGAATTTGCTGGACTCTGATTGGCTAACAAACTAGCCTATGAGAGCTAAGAATACTGTTTCCTGCCCCGCTGCGCATGGTAACGTCAGACGTCGTGTCTTTCTGTTTGCTACGTCTTATGCTACAGCTTTTAGCCAGCAGCATGCTAGGTGTGGTTTCAACTGCGGGAGCTGCCGAAAACTAACGAACAAAGGAGTTGTGACGAAACAGATACACCTGCGTAGTTTGAGAGATTAAAACTGATAGAGAAGTTGTTGACCTGTTTTTACACCCACTATGAAGGTAAGAACACCTGTGGAGCTAAAATATTCAACAGAAACCTCAGAAAAACTGTTTTTAATGGAAGGGTCTCTTTAACTAAGTAGCACGTAAAATACCAATAATTCATTTAAAGCCTGTTTATTTTTATTTGAAGGACGGAGCTGGTTAAAGTATAACACATTTAAGGTATCAAGGTTTAAACAAATGATCAAAAGGGGAAAAAGTCCAGTTGGATGTTTAATAGGTCTAAAACGTTTACCAGTGAAAGTGAAGAAGACGCTGAAAGACGAGGCCTGCTGGTGACTTCAGACACGTCAGACAGGATAATGTTACATAACATTTAAAGAACAGTTCTTACTTGGATTTCTTCAAGTAAACCCAGTACGCTGAGCCTATAACCACAGCTGCGATGAGGAGGCCGACTACAACTCCAACTACCAGTTGGGTTTTACCATCTGACTGGTCTGTCAGACAAAAGACAAGACAGGAATATCAGGGACCCGATACACATTCCTACACAACATGAAATCCTGGCTGTGGGTAGAAAATCAAAACACATTAAAGAACTAATAATGTAATGGTGAATGGACACATCTGCACTGCACATGATTATGATTTATTAATTGTATTGTTTATGACAAGAATTCAGTTTTATTTCATTAGTCAGTGGGACCATGACTGGCGCTGACATCTTGCCAGGATGCTGGTAGCTCCATTCCTCTCGCTCTTTAATTTAAAGACACACTATCTATAGGCAGACTCATAGTTGTACAGTCCAAGGTGAAACTAAAGATAAATATTTGATATAAAGCCGTTTTTAAGTCGAAAAACAACATGATTCCCATATAGGACTTACTCATCCCCCTCCCACCGTTTCCAACAAGCAAAAACACTGCTAACACTTACCTTGTTTATCCATTCTCACCTCCTCAAATACTGAAATCAGATATAAAATTAAATTAACCTCCAACCAAAAAATTGGGGGGGAAAACGTTTGTCGGACAGAAAGTCTACTAATCTACTTCTACTCTAGTTGTTGCATGCAAATCGGGAACAGATTAAATCCAGCATCCCAACACACACACTGGTGGAGAAGAGGTGTGACACCACAGGATGATTTCAACACTGCAAAGTTCCAGTCACTGATGCTGAATTAGTGCAAAGTTCATGCATCAGTTGAATTTTGACAGAAATGGTGAGAGTTTTTGTGTGCGACCCGATCAGGACGACAAAAAAAAAACAAACCATCATGACAACATAGAAACGGCAGCAGAGGTGTTGCTTCTTTGTTCGTCGCTGTCATTTACGTCTTATTATACCACAGAAATTGATCGTTTGGCTGAACAATGAATCAATCAGGATTAAAAACAAACTCCTCACGGGGAATAAAAGAGGGGAAAAAAATCATAAATTAGATTGTTATTTGGTGAAATATCATGCAGACAGGAAGAGTTAGTGCATGAAACAGGAAAACATTGAGAGAAAGACAGAATCTAATGGAAGATTTTGAGGAAATTACAAAGTGGAAAGTGTTAAAAAAAAAAGATTGCATTCACGTTCTACTCACCAGAAAACACTTTTATAACTTTTTTATCATTGCCAAACTCGTTGGACACTGTACAGGTGACGGACAGGTTCGTAGTGGGCGTAACCTCGATTTTGTGAATTATCTTGCCGTTGGGAGAGGAAGTCTCGTTTAGCTGGATAAAAAAATAAATAAAAAGATAAGTAAAAAGGTTTATTTTGCACACAGGTATTCGCGCCATTAGGAGGCACTGTTGGACAGATCAGAGACTGAGCGTTTCCATGACGAAGGAGGAATCAAGAGCCTGAGGGATGTAGACTTGTGAGTCTCAGGGGAAAATCCCAGACACAAAGGCAAACTGCAAACACCCTTTTTCTACTTTTTCAACAAATATAAGGGGTTGTAGCAATTTTTAACCATCACCTAACGAGCTTCTGTCTGAGTCCGACTCAACTTTTTCACTGTTTCTGCTCAATAAAGATGGTTTACTTTACTTTAACAGTAAAAAACCTCCACTTCCTGTCAGTGACGGCACATTTCCAACAGATAAATTACTGTACACAGCTTCAGGATGTAAAGCTTATTCTTGTGAGCAGAGAACTGAAAAGAATCCCGCTCACAGCCTGCGGTTCTTCTTCTCTGAGCGGCTCGCCCATCAACGTGCACACAGGTGGACCACAGGAACAAAGGAGGAGGGAAAAAAAAAACAACACATGGCTTTATTGTATTCTGGTGCAAAACACTGACTTTGAGCCTTAAGGGAAAATAAAGAAAAGCATCACTTTGTGTAACGTCGGGAATAACCCGCCAAGAAATGTTTGGATCAGATCCGTTCATATGCGCTAGAGCTCCTGGAAGTAAGATGAAATAACTTCCAGGTGTGTAACAGGGGGTTTCACTCACTCTGCAGGTAAGCAGCAGAAAAATCAAACATGCTGTTTGTGTTTAATCCATCCTGAATTTCTCTGCCGATCAGCTGCTGGTTTGTTCGAAAGAAAGAAAACACATTTCAACAACCACAGGAACTAAAACACTAATACTGGTACCGATACTATAAGCCTTCCATAGTACATGTACTTACAGGAAACTGTTTACTGTAGAGACTGTGGTCAGAAGTGTTTACTGTGAGACAAACTCGTTACTATCTGACCCAAGAAGACCACCATCACATTGAATTGCTATGACAACCAGTATTGATTCACCCACAACATAATGAGACTTTAATAGAAAAAAGGACAGAAACACTAAGAGAAATCTTTGTGATAAATATCTTGAAACTATTTTCATTTTTTTACATCAAGGTGATCTGGAGGTGAAATCGACAAATGGATTAGATGTGACTTATTAAAGTTTGTGTTTCGTTTGTTTATCAGGTAAAATAATGATTTAACGAGCACACTGAGCACATTATTAACAGATCTTACGTGTGGAAATTGGTATGAGACTCTCCTGAGTGTCAAAGGTGATAAAACTGTTGATCAGTTTCAGGATTTCAAAAATGTAATATGTCTGTTTTTTGTTTTAATTAACCTAAATCGCTTTAAAGAAGCTCTAAATGACAAGCTCTGCAACAAACGTCTAAGTCAGACTATCGTCTCTATCAGTGTCAAAAGTGAACAGATTTTATGCAGAGCTTTCTGATTTATTACAACCTATTTATTTACTTACAACAGAGCAGTTTTACTGTAATTGCCTGTCAACACACGGGGATTTACAGGAAGTGATTTACTGAGAAATCCAGCCTCACTGCTGCTCAACATCCAACAAGTACAACGACAGGACAAAAATACATTTGTTTGTACCACAGGTTTCTTAATGGTACGCGACTGTATCAGTTACATTTGGGATTTTTAACTCCAATCGGCCTGAGTTATGCAGGAAACGATCAAAGTTTGGGTTAAGATGCTATTTCATTATCCTCAGGGCGTGTTTGTCCAGGTGTCGTCACTATCATTCATGAAACACTTTAAAAAATACAATACATTAAAAATGCTAATTATTTAGCAGCGCCTTGCACAAAAAAACTTTTGATATAACTTTTTTTTGAGTTAGTTTAATTCCAACCAAGAATATGAAACAACAATAGCCACTAAAGACCCACCAGACCTTCCTGCAGCAGTATGTTAATTTGTCCCTTCAGGGCTACTGTAGACACACAAAGTAACAATCCACTTTGTGAAAGACGCTAATCAGTAGCTATAAAGAAATGTCCTCTCCTGATTCTGGCACATCTTCCGGTTGATCACCCTAAACGCTACACATCAGAGCATTAAAGCAACAATAACTTGCTTGAGAGATCAAACTGCTGCTCTGTTGTCACAAACAGCTGCTCAGTGAGTGTTTCCTGCGGCGCTTAATCCCACCTGCTGTCACACAGTAATCACAGGTGCAATCAGTCATGTCTTTGGACTGTAACTTCAAACTGTGCGGTGGCAGTGCACATCAACTGGTACACGGTCCTCTGCTGGCACTGATGTTCTGCATTTAGCTCCATTATAAATTCACTCATTTCAACAATTGAGTGTAATACAGAATATTGTGAAGCTTTTAAGATACCTGCATTAACGGCAAACTAAACGGGAATTATTGCATTGAAATTACCGAACGTCACTCTTAATATATTTATTTTCAATATGTCTCAGAGCTTGACAGACTGCAAATAACTGTTTGAGCAAATAGGAAAGTGTAGAAGCAAAAAAAAAATAAAAAAATCTTTGCCTCTATGAATAAATGTATGTGCACTTGAGTAAAATTAATGGATATGACCCTTTGGAAATTGCAGCAATTATGAAGGAGGTGAATTTCATGTAATCCTGATAACGGGGGTGAGCTGGAAATGTGTGCGTGTGCATACCAAAGTGCCATTGATGCTCCAGGAAACAACTGGCTTCGGGGACCCTTCAGCCTCACAAATTAAGACTCTCTGCTGGCCTTTTTCGCCGCTCTGTACCAGGTTTTTGATAACCGGAGCACCTGCAACAGCACACAGCAATTCAGGTACTTCTGAATCAGAAAATGATTCATCAGGGTCACACACAGGTACTGACACAGAAAGGGAGGTTTTATTTTAAAGCAACACATTAGCTTTTAGTTGTTGGCTGAGAATATATTTGCTCTTTATAATTGTGAATAGAAAACGTGTGGCTCGGTTCAAATGAAGAAAGATTCTACCTGCTTCTCTAAAATAAATTAATCTACAGTGTATCTTTATTGTTTAACTCCATCATACCAAACGTTTCATACCTGATCGGCCTGTGTCTATCATCTCTACTGTTGTCTGCCCTCTGGTGGAGGCTCTAAGTATTACAGGCAGCAAGTGCCAATTTGATTATTTTTGTGATCACATTATTCAATTATATAAAAACATTATAATACATAACTATACAACTTTTTTTATATTAATATCAAATAAAATGTTGAATGACGACATTTTGGATTGTTACTTTTCAGGACTTTATAAATTCCATAAGACGTCATGCGCCTTTAACTATTTAGCAGAAAAATAAATACAGGCCCATCTACACTAGACTTCTGGTTTTGGGTAATAGAAATGTGAAGGAATTAGAATATGATTTCTAAATTACGGTATATGTCTGAATTTATCATGTTTGTGGTATTGAAAATAAAACAGCGGTGTATATTTTTAATTATAGGGGTAAACATGTTTTTATTATCAGAAGATCATTTAAAACCAACGAAAGAAACAACTATCAACAAAAACCCACTATCACTATCCAGACTAGTAAGCACATGTGAATATAATCTGCACCAACTAAATTTAAAAAGAAAACAAGATTGGTACATATACAGGCCGCACCTGTCTATAAGCTGCAGGTGTCGACATCGTAACATTAGATATTGACACAGAAAAGTTTTTCAAACTTTTCAAATACATAAGTAAATGTTTTTTGTTTTCCAAACAGTGGCTGTAACACGGCAGGTTAAAGAAACTGATCCGACTGATTGCAATTAACTTGAAAGCTGCACCACGTGCATTTCTTGGTGTGTTCTCCATGATGAGCGCGTGTGCATGAAGTGCAAAATGAAGAATTCATTGTAAACCGTTATTTTGGTCCACTATGATTTATTCGGTCTGATGTGACGAGGCTAAAAGTTTTGGCGTTATCCCATAAAAATGAATAAATTAGTCGCATCATCGTTTAAGCCACAGGAATCAAAATGTGAGAAAAAAGTAGCAGCTTATAGTCCAGAAATTACGGTAATCTAAAATTACTGCTGAGAAAATAGCAGAAGATACCTGATTTTGTTACGTCTCTTAATTTGTATTATAAATGTCACTTAAATACAAGGATTGCAGACCCACTTCATAGAGAAATATACTTCAAATACTTCTTTCTATGTAGTTTTAATGGTAAAATATTTCTAAATGTTTAGATTCCTTAACACCAATGAGATGTACCATCTAACTGAGATATGCTGCTGACAGTAGACGTTCCTCCTGCTCTCCATGTCCTCCACTACCAACCTGCAGTAACATATTCACCTCAGTTTGTTTGCAGTTTTTAAAAGCCAGTTTTGCTAATTGTGTTTTGTTTGTAGATAATGTGTGTAAATGTTTAGCACGTCTTTGGATGGTGTTTGCTGTTGGAACAGGTCGCCGGCGTCAGGGCCGCTGAGCTTTGTCAAGTATAAATCTTCTCATTCAGCTCTCGGCAACAAGACGTTTCCTGTAAATCCTCACCTTGGACAACCAGATCAAAAGATGCTTTTTGCTTGAGAGGTCCTATCGTCACCTCGCACTCATAGAAACCGGAGTCTGAGTAAGTGAGCTTGGTAAACTTGGGCTCTTTGTTCAGTTTTTCATGATCCTGCATCAAAGGAATAGAATATAACCATTTCAAATAACAAACATTTCTCCATTGATTTGAGCTCTGCTCTATGGAAGATTGCTTTTACCTTCATCCAAGCGACCGTTGATTTTGTTGAAGAATCAATCTGAAGAGTTAAATTCAAGGCCTCGCCGATGCGCCTCACGATCTTCCCAGATGGACTCAAATTGATGTCTAGGTCTAAGAAGAGAAGAGGGGTGTTGAAAAGGTGGTTCACCGGGTTTATAAGGGTTGAAACATTTCTGTTGTTAACCAGACAACTTTGCACTCGGCTCACGGCCCTGCGGATGCAGCTTATTAGAAGCAGTGCAGTTGACACAATACTTTTCTCCACAAATCAGAGGAGGATGGTCTGGCAGAGAAAGATATTAGAACTTTCTTCTCTCTAACAGACATTTCTTGCTCTCATTGTGGCACTGTAAGAAATTACACCAACAAGGCTTCAGGCATGTGGCTAAACTAGGAGTCATTAAATAAATAAACGTGCTTACAGTTGACCATGATGTTGGTGGATATATTCATCGATGGGTCATCAGTTAGAGAGCATTTGTATTCACCAGTCGCATTACGGGAGACATTTGGGATGATGAAAGTCGTTGAATTTACCACTTTCTCCACCTTTCCCTAAAAGGGACGTAGAATTAAACAACTACAGGTCAGATCAGTCGGTTTTTAGAAGGAAAATGGAATAAGAAGCACAAAGAGGAAGGATTTCTGAGTGTTTGATATGAACCTTGAGGTTAAAGTAAAAGCTGGTGGGAGGTGGGTTCCCATCTGCCACGCACGTCAGAGTCACGTCGTCTCCTTCTACAGGATTCTTCGGGTTGACCTGAAGATTAATGTTCTCTGTGGAGTCTGTGCATAAAGAAAAAAAAAAAAAACAAAACAAGAAGATGGAAAGTCAGGCAGGCGATGTGTGAGAGTGTGACAAGTGAAGTGTGTCCCCCCCCCACTCTGCAGAGAATTTGTTCCTCTGTATTAGTTACGACCGAACTTTAAACGCAGCTGAGGAGGCAGCTGAATTACTGTCATAATCGGAGGCACTCGACCGATCAATCTATTCAAAACTCGCCGTCTCTGCTCCGTCTGAGGCAAACTGTTTCTAGAATTTCTCACGAGAAACTGATGAATTCCACTTTAGATCAGAGTGAACAGGTGCCTTCAATATGTGATGCAACGAAACAAGCGTATACAGAAGCCATTATTTCCAACCTTTTACCATGAAATGTGTTGTTATTTTTGCCTGTTTGGGGTGGAAGCAAAAGAATTATAGCAAAAATGAAAAATAACCCTGATGTCTCTGTTGGGAACAGCTGCAAAGTGTTTGTTTGTTTGTTTTTCTGCTGATGGGTCCGAAGCTGCTGCCGTGTGATGCTGAAACAGCTCGGCATTAGCTGAGTAGTCTGACCAGAGTCCTCTAAATTGAAGTCCATCAACTGTAATCTTATGACCATGTGTGTCAGGGAAACACCTGAGTGTCTGAGCCTCTGGTGCAGCCAATAGACATCTTGACATCAAATATCTGACACAAAATTTTCAGCTTCTGGTGAAAAATTTGAAGCAGAAATAGTAAAAAAAAAAAAATCAGATTGCACTTCTTTATGATTTCTAAGAGCTCTTTGAGGCTGGAGCACTGTTGCAAAAAAGGTTGGAAGTTCAACGCCCGGCTGAAGCATCATGCGTAGGTTTCCTTCAGGGACTCTGGTTTGTGTGAATGGTTGCTCATCTTTATGTAATGGATTGGAGACCTGTACAGGAAGTGCTCCACCTTTACCGAGATGGGTACCAGCTTCTAGAAACCCTGAACAGGAACAAGCAAGGTGCAGAAAATGGATTGATCCAAAGATGACAAATATAAAACATGACATTTTCAGTATGCAGGATGCAGGTCGTTGTTTCCAGGAGGAGAAGAAGATTCCAGAAAGAAGCAGTAAACGGGATGAAAGGATCCCGGGATCTTAAACCAAACAGTGGACATCTGGTGCGCCTCCAGGCTGAGGAGTTCCAAAGATAGTTAGAATCCCAGCGTCCCGCAGACTGTTAAACTAAAAGTGGCTTTTGTATTTTAAACTAATTTGATCCCTAAAACTCAAATCTGACAAACAATCAGGAGAAAATGTAAAAAAAAAAACACATCCTCACATGTAAACTAGATTATTAAAGGTATAGAAATCAAGCATCACCCTATCATATCTTAGCATATATATCTTAGCAGCAACACTTGAATCTCTGTCATCTTATTTAAAAAAAACAGGTGTTGAGTGACCTTCATTTGGCTGTGTGACATCACATTCATATCTAACAGTTTCTTTATGGAATCCATCAGTAGAGTTTCATTAAATTTGTTGTTGAAAATCTGTAAGAAAAAACGAAAAACTTTCTCTGAATCATGAGTCTCTGAACAAGTTTCCGGAGTCTTGCTGCCATCAAGCAGAAAAATCAATCAGTCTCCCTCTGTGTGTATTGGCATTAATATTTATCAATTTAAAGGCACAGTGTTGCAACATGTACATCATTTCATCCGCCACTGACAGAGTGACACCAGCGACTTACAGATGATGGTGAAAGTCATCGCAGGAGACTTATGTTCTTCACCAAGAGGATGCTGAGTCTTGCAGGAGAAGTTGGCGTCCTTGTCTGCTTTTTCTGCAGAATATTCCAGAATGGACTCCGTGGTCGTCAGGCCAGTAACACTGTCTACTTTCGAGGAGTTTATGAAGGAAATCCCTGAACACAAAAACAAACAAACGCCGCCTGAAAACTCCAAACAAGGAGAATAATTTCGCTCCGACAGCGAGAGAAGCACAACTCAGTTCTTCACACCTGCTGCTCCAAAGATTTGTGCACATCTATATATGTAAGATTTACAAAAATCAAATTTTGTTATTCTTCATAAACATGAAACAGGATGCATACTTTTCCCATCAGCCACCAGGGTTTTATCATTCCTCAGCCATGTGATATTTGCAGCTGGATTAGCATCTCGTGCTACACATTTTCCCAGCTGTGGGAGAGAAAAAGAAACATTAAAAAAAATGCATAAAACCTAAGAAATGAAACCACACTGAAACAACATTACATTATTCTTTTTAAATGACCAAACATATGAGCTAATGAGATGTTTTTTACAGCCTTCACTGCATCCAAGGAGTAAAGACTTTTCCACGCAGCAGACCATGAAATGCCTGAAGCTATTCGAAATCCCTTCCAATCCTCGGAGTATTCTAATTGCTGTGGTGGGGTTCTGCTCTTTACTAATTTATGAGAATCACTTCAAAGAACTCATTACTGTAGTAACATTCATGGTCTCTGGTACAGGTCTCCAGATACCTTGGCACAAGTCAGGGCTTTCCCTCAGTGAGTTACTGCTTCAAATAATGTATGTATAAGCCGTGTTAATCATAAAAACTTCTCCACCTTGTTGAGTTTGCCGATCTCCAGCTCTTCCGCCCTGTCAGATATCTCCACGCCTGCAGGCGACTCTGCAAAACATAAAAAATGTATTAATGAAAAGGGTGTTGGCGGAGGCGAGGCGCCTGCTCCTGTCAGTCACGGCGGCGACTCAAGGAGAAGATTTTATGCTTTAGTTCGGGGAGTTAAAGAAGCTTTTTGTGCATGTAAATAAATGTTGTATCATATTTGTTACATATTGTGTAGGATTTTTATTCCTTTACAATAAACTGTTTGTGGCGATTCAGACAGGAAGTGATAAAATTAAAAGCAGCCAAAAGCAACAAGGCTGCCAAACACTCACAGCAGATAACTTCTGCAGACAACCTGATACTAGATACTAACAGATCACATTGTAAGATTAATTAAGGCGATTCCTTCAAGGAATTTAAATATTAGTGTAAATCAAGCGCAGTATGGGTGCTGTGACTTGTACTCACTGTAGATCAGCACGTTAACTGGGAATTCTCGGATGTCTGAACCAACCACCACCATGCACGTGAAGGTATGCTGGTCACTCAGTTTGGCTCCAGAAAGCAGAAGGCTGAAGTTGGCGGCCATGCTCACACGGTTCTTATACTCATCTGTGGCAGAGTTTACGACCTCTTCGTTTTTCTTCTTGACCAGCAGGTCTCCGGGCTGCGCCCCTCCTTTGGTCTGGAGAGAAGAGCAGAGTGCACCGGCTACTTATCTGTCATAACTCATATAAAAGCACAGAGTGGCATGGATGCACAGATGTTTGCTCTAATGCACTCAGACTGGGCGTGGTTCAGACATGACGAGTGGCTGTCAGACGGATGCCACCACTGTGAATTCATTGACCTCCACTGTGACTTACATATTTCCATTTAGTCAACATGATGTCTTCTGCTTTAATGTTTGCATGGTTGCAAGGGATCTCCACATTTCCCCCGTACAGGCCGGTAACAGTGTTCGAACCCGTGACTGTGAAGAAAAAAACAAAAAAACAAATGTGATTTTCAGTCTGAAAAGAAAATGAGGACAGATCAACATAAACACGTTTTGTCTGAATTCTTTAAAGCACAAAACTTCTTTTTGTATATATATTTGAATCCCTGGTTTGGATAAAGATTTTGTTAGTAGTGTAAAGATGGAGAAGGATGTCAGGTCATTGTATATGAATAAGAAAAGGGAAGACACACACACGGAGGACAGGAAGACAGAGACAAAAAGATCAGCAAGAACAATATACTTGATGAGAAAGTCAGCAGAGGCTCAAAGCCGTGTAGGAAAAATGACTGTAAAGACTCAAGTGGTGCAAATGCTTCATTTACTTTTCCAGCTGAATAAATTACTTCTAAATAAATTTGTCTTTGGATTCAGCAACTCATTTGGCAGATTTCACCTTTATAGACTTGACCAGCTGATCCGGCACCGAAAAATCTGCTTTTATTTATTACAGTAAATGAACTCATCATTATCACTAATTGGCTAATTCACACTAGCAGCAGCAGAGTTTCATTCACCTTGGAAGTCAGACCCTGTGTTCTAGTTGCAGGACTGAAACCCTGCAGGACCAGGATAACTGTCATTATACAACCGCTGAGAATTGGTTTCTGTGCCTTTTATGCAATCATAACCTTCAGTTCATGCACACTGCATATGCAGTCTGAACTGGCATTTAAAGAGATAGAATTTAGACTTACGAGTGCAAGTGAATGCAGCACCGCCAGCATTGTCCCTTAAACATTTGTTTGTATGTATTCTAGACATGAATCCAACATGGACAATAGAAATGAAGAGAAATCATCTCCATTTAGTGAAATATCAGCTGTAAATGATACACAAATGATCTTGTGTATGTAAAAAGAAACAGAATATGTCTGATTGATGTTTAGAGATACTAAGAGGGAGAAAAACTACAACCCCAATTCCAAAAAAATTGGGACTAAAAATGAATTCAATGATCTCCAAATCTTATAGCTTTTTTAAATCGAGATATTTTACATAGATAATGTTAACTTATTTTGAATTTGATCTCAAAAAGTTGATGTTATGTAATGTCCCACTCTTTTAACATGAGGCTCTTCGATGTTGTTGCTTTTTCACAGTGCTTGTGTGACATTAAAGAAAGCAAATCTAATCCAGGAAGGTGTTTTTAACTGGTGGTAATCATGTCTAGATTCTTATTATTTCAAGGGAAATTTTTTTACTTTTCCATCCCAGAATCCCAAGATTTTGACTGAGGACAGTCAGGAACGGTTCTAATTTACTTTTTGGACTTCAGAAATTCCAACTTCCCAAGTACAAATGGAACAATCATTAGTTTGTAAGTTGTTTCAACATTAAAAGAGAAGCTGCATAAAGAAAATAAAACATGGATTTAGTTTTTTTTACTCAGACGTTTGCTAATCACAGTCCTGATTACAAACATAAAGACCAAGGTCTTCCTCACCACACAAACACGTGACATATCTGAGTTTATTTTACTTTATGAGATCTATCATTTAATTTAGGGAACAAAAGTAAAAGCAGGTTTAATAGTTTACTGGAAACAGTTATGTAATTCTTCACGCATACATTTACAATAAAATGAGTTAATTATCAGTCGAACACATCTAAATTAGTTTTTTATTCTTCCTGTGCTGCAATTTATTTTTTAATTGACGATGTATAGAAAGTTCTGTTATCTGGTGTAATGTAATGTTTTAAATGGTGTAAAAAAAACATTTAAAAAATTTGTTTTTACGCAGTTCAGGAACCTGAAGACGCTTTTCTTTAGAATCATTAACGCAATCATCAAATATGTAGCTCAAACTGAAACTTTATCGCTCTTATGAAGAAATCCAAAATCAGCCCTTTCACAATAAACTGTTTCACACACAGATGACAGATCCTACATAGTTCTGATAATGTTACTCGTCTTCTACCGGCCTAAGTTTTATTCCAAAAAATCACCATGGATACAAAGTGGCTGAGTGAGGGATGAAAGGGAAGGTGCCAGGAGACCTGCCTCAACAGGCTGCAGGGAAGAGGAGGCTGCCACGTCCCGACTGAAAACGAAGTGTTGCTCACTTTTCTGGCATTCAGATTTACATTTCAGTCCTCTCGGAGTTCAGGCTTAGGTAAATGCGTGAGTGGGCGTGTGGAAGCCTAAATCTGACAGCTCAAATCCAAAAGGAGCTGAACAGCAGTTCAGTGCATGTGAACAAAGCAGTGACCAGACGTTCTCTATTTGCTGAATCTGTGACAAATCATACTTGTGTATTTACAGGAATTAGATGAGGATATTTCAAGATTTTGGGTGCATTCAGCTCTGAAATGATCTAAGTTCATGCAGAAAAAAAAAACACTTTAAAAACACTTTATCCGAGAGGTGCAGAGTTGCAGTGAATTCATCTGCTGTGTGCGTGATCCTCATTTGAATGAAAGTAAATACTTGTACTATGGTTACCATTGTTCATGTTAGGACAAAGTAAAAAAGAAGGACCCCGAGGGAGTGTTTGCACAATTAAACGCGATGTCAGACCGAGGAAGCAGGTTTAGAAACGACTCTGTGTTGCTTCCCGCGCTTTGCAACGTCTTTCATCGAGTGTCACTTTCAAATCCGAACATTCATCCAGCTCATAAAAATAAGTTGTTGTGATGCATTATTTAACTACTAAACCCAAAAGATTCAAACCGCTTGCCTCAAGTCTGTAAAATCTGTCATTATTGTCATCTTTCTGGCACTCAGCCGAATATTTGTCATTCTTCCTTATGAGTCAAACAAGTCAAGTCTGAACTGAAGAAACACGCAAAAAAAACCCAATTTATTTAAAACAGTTGACGTTTGCCTCGTAGCTCTGATGCTTTTTAAAGCTGTTTCTGCCATTCTTGTGACTGCTGTGACTCTACTGCCCCGCAGCCACATGTTTGACTTTACAAAAAACTCCTCAGACATATGGGAAATGCATTTACGTCCCTCGCAGAGAGTTAGATGACGCGACAAGATTGATATCTGTGAAGACATGGCAGAAAAGCTGCCAGTGTTTTAAGGAGAACTCAAAGGTTCACTGATAAACATGATGCACTTTCTTCAGTATACAAAAGCCCCGAGCTGCTACGTCAGAGGCTTCTTCTTTATCCTGCTACTCAAGGCTTTTTAGATTTTTTTATTTCATTTTTGCTTGAGGCCTGATTTATATAGAATTTATATATAATAGCTTGTTTTTTAAATGGATAATCTCTGAATATGTACTGAATGATATGAAAAGTTTCTTTTATGATATGCCAAGGTTGAGTTTTTCCTTCAGTCCACAACAGAGACACATTTTAGACCTGATGTTGTGACTCTGGGGTTGAGTTGTTTTATTCTGTTCTTCTATCTGTGGGTTTGTTTTCCTCAAGTTTTAGTTATGGGATTGTTTTTTGGGGTTAATTGTTCCCTCCGTCTTTCCCCCCCATGTCCTCCTGTTTCTTTTGTCCAGCTCCTCTTGTCGCGTCTCGTTCCTTGTCTTCCTGTTTTGCTCTTATTTTGTGATCGTCCTTCCTGTTCTGCTTTTGTTTTGACATCGTCTGTGCTTCCTGTTACCCTTTGTGTTCTCCTCTCCTGCTGTGTCTTGTCTCGTCATTAAGCTCCTTTTGTGTTCAAAAGTATGTTTAGTTTGATTCTTTGTCCGGTGCTCGTCTTCGTCTTATCTCCGTCATCTATGTTCACTCGTCTTCCCTCCTCGTCCCGTTTTTGGGTTTACCTCTCCTCTGCTCCTCCCAGTTCCCACCTCAGTTTACCAGTAAGTTTGCTACCTCGTCAGCCTGTTTATTTTTTATTTATTAAAGCGTATTTTCAGTTTAATCTCCTGGCTCTCGTCTCCTGCGTTTGGGTCCAATTTAATCAAAACATGTGTAATTGCATACTTGTTCTTGTGACTTTAGCGTTGAAGCAGCCATCTTTTTGTTACAGCCACGTGTTTTATCCTTCTAGAATGTTCTCACAATCGTTATTAGTCTTATTTATCATTCTCTTGAAGATCTTTGTCCTACTCTGGATATTTTCTTCTTCGTTCATAAAAACTCTCCAGCCATTTTATTTTGAAATGTCCACACAGAGCCAGCAGGTGGTGAAAACATCAACACTGATGTTATATTAAAGCACAGAAGAAGAAGTGTATCCTTTTCCATCAGGTTAACATCTGAGGAACCACGATGAGACGGGAAACTCCATTCGTTCAAGTTTATTACACGCTTCCTGGAGAGCTTTCTAACAAAACACTGATTTGAGTTACAGACAGAGAAGTTTCTATAGCATCCTTCGTATACAATGGCATTCCTAAAACAGGTTGTGGTCACATGTTTTGCTGAGGCAAGGTGCGGCTGTGATCAAAATCACATAGGAGCTTACACAAGACCTGTTTGTCCGATTTTAGACACAACTTCAGAGGGAGCGAAACTAGGCGTGAGCGACATTCTCTGCAATGTATGCAACTATGGTTGACACTTGAAACTGTAGGAGTTTAACATAATACATTCCAGAAGAGATAACTTAAATTTCCTTTACACCTTCTCAGCTTTGATATCATTTACAATTTCCTCTCAGTTATTTATTATTTCAAACAATCAGGGATTTCAAAAATAATATGAAAGTCAAAAGTAAAAAAATAAATAAAGCGGCACTAGAGTAGTTTTTGTGTCAAAGCGAATTTGGGAATGTTTTAAATTCTGTTGTTCTAGTTCCTAGTGTTTTTTTTTTTCTTCTTCTTTCATGGTGGTTTGATTGCTCCAACAATGTGTATAAAGAATGTGCAGGACTGCACTTTTTTACATTTAGTACAATCCAGTTTGTGTTTTATAAAAATGGGTTCTTAGAACAGACATTGTTCATGGATCCGGTGCAGACGCAGACAAAACCTCCAACTGAAATAAATTCCTTTGAAAATTAACCAGCATGTCATAAAAAAACCCACACAAATACAATAAAGTTGCGTTTACTGTCAATGTTTTGCTGTTGTTTTGTTCACAACCTGTATTTAGACCTTAAAGTCTCTATTTGAGTGGACTTGACTATATTTAAATAAAACTAGCAGTGAGCTCATGGAGCTAAACCATCAGACAACAGTATATAAACATGAAAGAACAAGGGGGTTAATGTTGGTGTGAGGTGGAGTAAATCTGCACTGGTGACTCTAATCAGCACTGACAGCCGTGTCCATGAAGCTGGAACAACTTATGTGAGCATCAAAGCCAAGTAACCCACCCAATAAAAACTGTGAAAAAAAAAAAAAAAAAAAAAAAAA